>JAKZAP010000003.1:4139344-4432489 GCA_023053575.1 Branchinecta lynchi | reverse complement strand
AGGTTCGCTTTCCCACAAGGTTGGTTTTCCCACAAGGTTGGTTTTCCCGCAGGGTTGCTTTCCCCGTAAGGTTGGTTTTCCCACAAGGTTTGTTTTCTCACAAGGTTTGTTTTCCCACTAGGTTGTTTTTCAGACTAGGTTGGTTTTCCCACAAGGTTTGTTTTCCCACAAGCTTTGTTTTCCCCCAAGGTTGTTTTTCCCACTAGGTTGGTTTTCCCACAAGGTTTGTTTTCCCACAAGCTTTGTTTTCCCCCAAGGTTGGTTTTCCCGCAAGGTTGGTTTACCCACAAGGTTTGTTTTCCCACTGTGTTGGTTTTCCCAAAAGGTTCGCTTTCCCGCAAGGTTGGTTTTCCCACAAGGTTTGTTTCCCCACAAGGTTTGTTTTCCCACAAGGTTTGTTTTCCCACAAGGTTGGTTTTCCCGAAAGGTTTGTTTCCCCACAAGGTTGGTTTTCCCACAAGGTTGGTTTTCCCGCAGGGTTTGTTTTCCCACAAGGTTAGTTTTCCCGCAAGGTTTGTTTCCCCACAAGGTTTGTTTTCCCACAAGGTTTGTTTTTCCACTGTGTTGGTTTTCCCTAAAGGTTCGCTTTCCCAAAAGGTTGGTTTTCCCACAAGGTTGGTTTTCCCACAAGGTTGGTTTTCCCCTAGGGTTGCTTTCCCCATAAGGTTGGTTTCCCCAAAAGGTTCGCTTTCCCGCAAGGCTGGTTTTCCCACAAGGTTTGTTTCCCCACAATGTTTGTTTTCCCACAAGGTTTGCAAGGTTGGTTTTCCCGAAAGGTTTGTTTCCCCACAAGTTTGGTTTTCCCACAAGGTTGGTTTTCCCGCAGGGTTTGTTTTCCCACAAGGTTTAGTTTTCCCGCAAGGTTTGTTTCCCCACAAGGTTTGTTTCCCCACAAGGTTGGTTTTCCCACAAGGTTGGTTTTCCCGCAGGGTTTGTTTTCCCACAAGGTTTAGTTTTCCCGCAAGGTTTGTTTCCCCACAAGGTTTGTTTTCCCACAAGGTTTGTTTTCCCACTGTGTTGGTTTTCCCAAAAGGTTCGCTTTCCCAAAAGGTTGGTTTTCCCACAAGGTTGGTTTTCCCACAAGGTTGGTTTTCCCGCAGGGTTGCTTTCCCCATAAGGTTGGTTTTCCCAAAAGGTTCGCTTTCCCGCAAGGCTGGTTTTCCCACAAGGTTTGTTTCCCCACAATGTTTGTTTTCTCACAAGGTTTGTTTTCCCACAAGGTTGGTTTTCCCGAAAGGTTTGTTTCCCCACAAGGTTGGTTTTCCCACAAGGCTGGTTTTCCCGCAGGGTTTGTTTTCCCACAAGGTTAGTTTTCCCGCAAGGTTTGTTTTCCCACAAGGTTAGTTTTCCCACAAGGTTTGTTTCCCCACAAGGTTTGTTTCCCCACAAGGTTTGTTTTCCCACAAGGACTGTTTTCTCACAAGGTTTGTTTTCCCACTGTGTTGGTTTTCCCAAGAGGTTCGCTTTCCCGCAAGGTTCGCTTTCCCGCAAGGTTGGTTTTCCCACAAGGTTTGTTTTCTCACAAGGTTTGTTTTCCCACAAGGTTTGTTTTCCCACAAGGTTTGTTTTCCCACAAGGTTTGTTTTGCCACAAGGTTGGTTTTCCAGAAAGGTTTGTTTCCCCACAAGGTTGGTTTTCCCACAAGGTTTGTTTTCCCGCAGGGTTTGTTTTCCCACAAGGTTAGTTTTCCCGCAAGGTTTGTTTTCCCACAAGGTTAGTTTTCCAACAAGGTTTGTTTCCCCACAAGGTTTGTTTCCCCACAAGGTTTGTTTTCCCACAAGGATTGTTTTCTCACAAGGTTTGTTTACCCACAAGGTTTGTTTTCCCCCAAGGTTGGTTTTCCCGCAAGGTTGGTTTTCCCATAAGGTTGGTTTTCCCGCTAGGTTTGTTTCCCCACAAGGTTTGTTTTCCCACAAGGTTTGTTTTCCCCCAAGGTTGGTTTTCCCACTAGGTTTGTTTCCCCACAAGGTTTGTTTTCTCACAAGGTTTGTTTTCCCACAAGGTTTGTTTTCCCACAAGGTTTGTTTTTCCACAAGGTTTTTTTTCCCACAAGGTTGGTTTTCCCACAAGGCTAGTTTTCCCACAAGGTTTGTTTCCCCACAAGGTTTGTTTCCCCACAAGGTTTGTTTTCCCACAAGGATTGTTTTCTCACAAGGTTTGTTTTCCCATTGTGTTGGTTTTCCCAAAAGGTTCGCTTTCCCGCAAGGTTTGTTTTCCCACAAGGTTAGTTTTCCCACAAGGTTTGTTTCCCCACAAGGTTTGTTTCCCCACAAGGTTTGTTTTCCCACAAGGATTGTTTTCTCACAAGGTTTGTTTTCCCACTGTGTTGGTTTTCCCAAAAGGTTCGCTTTCCCGCAAGGTTGGTTTTCCCACAAGGTTGGTTTTCCCGCAGGGTTTGTTTCCCCATAAGGTTGGTTTTCCCACAAGGTTTGTTTTCTCACAAGGTTTGTTTTCCCACAAGGTTTGTTTTCCCACAAGGTTTCTTTTCCCACAAGGTTCGTTTTCCCGCAGGGTTTGTTTTCCCACAAGGTTAGTTTTCCCGAAAGGTTTGTTTCCCCACAAGGTTGGTTTTCCCGCAGGGTTTTTTTTCCCACAAGGTTAGTTTCCCCGCAAGGTTTGTTTCCCCCCAAGGTTTGTTTTCCCACAAGGATTGTTTTCTCACAAGGTTTGTTTTCCCACTAGGTTTGTTTCCCCACAAGGTTTTTTTCCCACTGTGTTGGTTTTCCCAAAAGGTTCGCTTTCCCGCAAGGTTGGTTTTCCCACAAGGTTGGTTTTCCCGCAGGGTTTGTTTCCCCATAAGGTTGGTTTTCCCACAAGGTTTGTTTTCTCACAAGGTTTGTTTTCCCACAAGGTTTGTTTTCCCACAAGGTTCGTTTTCCCGCAGGGTTTGTTTTCCCACAAGGTTAGTTTTCCCGAAAGGTTTGTTTCCCCACAAGGTTGGTTTTCCCACAAGGTTGGTTTTCCCGCAGGGTTTGTTTTCCCACAAGCTTTGTTTTCCCCCAAGGTTGGTTTTCCCGCAAGGTTGTTTTTCCCACAAGGTTTGTTTGCCCACTGTGTTGGTTTTCCCAAAAGGTTCGCTTTCCCGCAAGGTTGGTTTTCCCACAAGGTTTGTTTCCCCACAAGGTTTGTTTTCCCATAAGGTTTGTTTTCCCACAAGATTTGTTTTCCCACAAGGTTTGTTTTCCCACAAGGTTTGTTTTCCCACAAGGTTTGTTTTTCCACAAGGTTGGTTTTCCCGCAAGGTTGGTTTTCCCACAAGGTTTGTGTTCCCACTGTGTTGGTTTTCCCAAAAGGTTCGCTTTCCCACAAGGTTGGTTTTCCCACAAGGTTGGTTTTCCCGCAGGGTTGCTTTCCCCATAAGGTTTGTTTTCCCACAAGGTTTGTTTTCCCACAAGGTTTGTTTTCCCACAAGGTTTGTTTTCCCGAAAGGTTTGTTTCCCCACAAGGTTGGTTTTCCCACAAGGTTGGTTTTCCCGCAGGGTTTGTTTTCCCACAAGGTTAGTTTTCCCGCAAGGTTTGTTTTCCCACAAGGTTAGTTTTCCCACAAGGTTTGTTTCCCCACAAGGTTTGTTTCCCCACAAGGTTTGTTTTCCCACAAGGATTGTTTTCTCACAAGGTTTGCTTTCCCACTGTGTTGGTTTTCCCAAAAGGTTCGCTTTCCCGCAAGGTTGGTTTTCCCACAAGGTTGGTTTTCCCGCAGGGTTTGTTTCCCCATAAGGTTGGTTTTCCCACAAGGTTCGTTTTCCCGCAGGGTTTGTTTTCCCACAAGGTTAGTTTCCCCGAAAGGTTTGTTTCCCCACAAGGTTTGTTTTCCCACAAGGGTTGTTTTCTCACAAGGTTCGCTTTCCCACAAGGTTGGTTTTCCCACAAGGTTGGTTTTCCCGCAGGGTTGCTTTCCCCATAAGGTTTGTTTTCCCACAAGGTTTGTTTTCCCACAAGGTTTGTTTTCCCACAAGGTTTGTTTTCCCGAAAGGTTTGTTTCCCCACAAGGTTGGTTTTCCCACAAGGTTGGTTTTCCCGCAGGGTTTGTTTTCCCACAAGGTTAGTTTTCCCGCAAGGTTTGTTTTCCCACAAGGTTAGTTTTCCCACAAGGTTTGTTTCCCCACAAGGTTTGTTTCCCCACAAGGTTTGTTTTCCCACAAGGATTGTTTTCTCACAAGGTTTGTTTTCCCACTGTGTTGGTTTTCCCAAAAGGTTCGCTTTCCCGCAAGGTTGGTTTTCCCACAAGGTTGGTTTTCCCGCAGGGTTTGTTTCCCCATAACGTTGGTTTTCCCACAAGGTTCGTTTTCCCGCAGGGTTTGTTTTCCCACAAGGTTAGTTTCCCCAAAAGGTTTGTTTCCCCACAAGGTTTGTTTTCCCACAAGGGTTGTTTTCTCACAAGGTTTGTTTTCCCACTAGGTTTGTTTCCCCACAAGGTGTGTTTTCCCACAAGGTTTGTTTTCCCCAAAGGTTGGTTTTCCCGCATGGTTGGTTTTCCCACAAGGTTTGTTTTCCCACTGTGTTGGTTTTCCCAAAAGGTTCGCTTTCCCACAAGGTTGGTTTTCCCACAAGGTTGGTTTTCCCGCAGGGTTGCTTTCACCATAAGGTTGGTTTTCCCACAAGGTTTGTTTTCTCACAAGGTTTGTTTTCCCACTAGGTTGTTTTTTCCCACTAGGTTGGTTTTCCCACAAGGTTTGTTTTGCCACAAGCTTTGTTTTCCCACCAAGGTTGGTTTTCCCGCAAGGTTGGTTTTCCCCACAAGGTTTGTTTTCCCACTGTGTTGGTTTTCCCAAAAGGTTCGCTTTCCCGCAAGGTTGGTTTTCCCACAAGGTTTGTTTCCCCACAAGGTTTGTTTTCCCATAAGGTTTGTTTTCCCACAAGGTTTGTTTTCCCACAAGGTTTGTTTTCCCACAAGGTTTGTTTTCCCACAAGGTTTGGTTTTCCCGCAAGGTTGGTTTTCCCACAAGGTTTGTGTTCCCACTGTGTTGGTTTTCCCAAAAGGTTCGCTTTCCCACAAGGTTGGTTTTCCCACAAGGTTGGTTTTCCCGCAGGGTTGCTTTCCCCATAAGGTTTGTTTTCCCACAAGGTTTGTTTTCCCACAAGGTTTGTTTTCCCACAAGGTTTGTTTTCCCGAAAGGTTTGTTTCCCCACAAGGTTGGTTTTCCCACAAGGTTGGTTTTCCCGCAGGGTTTGTTTTCCCACAAGGTTAGTTTCCCCCGCAAGGTTTGTTTCCCCCCAAGGTTTGTTTTCCCACAAGGATTTTTTTCTCACAAGGTTTGTTTTCCCACTAGGTTTGTTTCCCCGCAAGGTTTGTTTTCCCACAAGGTTTGTTTTCCCCCAAGGTTGGTTTTCCCGCAAGGTTGGTTTTCCCACAAGGTTTTTTTTTTCCACTGTGTTGGTTTTCCCAAAAGGTTCGCTTTCCCACAAGCTTGGTTTTCCCACAAGGTTGGTTTTCCCGCAGGGTTGCTTTCCCCATAACGGTTGGTTTTCCCACAAGGTTTGTTTTCTCACAAGGTTTGTTTTCCCACTAGATTTGTTTCCCCACAAGGTTTGTTTTCTCAACAAGGTTTGTTTTCCCACAAGGTTTGTTTCCCCACAAGGTTTGTTTCCCCACAAGGTTTGTTTTCCCACAAGGATTGTTTTATCACAAGGTTTGTTTTCCCACTGTGTTGGTTTTCCCAAGAGGTTCGCTTTCCCGCAAGGTTCGCTTTCCCGCAAGGTTGGTTTTCCCACAAGGTTTGTTTTCTCACAAGGTTTGTTTTCCCCACTAGGTTTGTTTCCCCACAAGGTTTGTTTTCTCACAAGGTTTGTTTTCCCACAAGGTTTGTTTTCCCACAAGGTTTGTTTTCCCACAAGGTTTGTTTTGCCACAAGGTTGGTTTTCCAGAAAGGTTTGTTTCCCCACAAGGTTGGTTTTCCCACAAGGTTTGTTTCCCCACAAGGTTTGTTTTCCCACAAGGATTGTTTTCTCACAAGGTTTGTTTTCCCACTGTGTTGGTTTTCCCAAGAGGTTCGCTTTCCCGCAAGGTTTCGCTTTCCCGCAAGGTTGGTTTTCCCACAAGGTTTTTTTTTCTCACAAGGTTTGTTTTCCCACTAGGTTTGTTTCCCCACAAGGTTTGGTTTCTCACAAGGTTTGTTTTCCCACAAGGTTTGTTTCCCCACAAGGTTTGTTTCCCCACAAGGTTTGTTTTCCCACAAGGATTGTTTTCTCACAAGGTTTGTTTTCCCACTGTGTTGGTTTTCCCAAGAGGTTCGCTTTCCCGCAAGGTTCGCTTTCCCGCAAGGTTGGTTTTCCCACAAGGTTTGTTTTCTCACAAGGTTTGTTTTCCCACTAGGTTTGTTTCCCCACAAGGTTGGTTTTCCCACAAGGTTGGTTTTCCCGCAGGGTTGCTTTCCCCATAAGGTTGGTTTTCCCACAAGGTTTGTTTTCTCACAAGGTTTGTTTTCCCACTAGGTTGTTTTTCCCACTAGGTTGGTTTTCCCACAAGGTTTGTTTTCCCACAAGCTTTGTTTTCCCCCAAGGTTGTTTTTCCCACTAGGTTGGTTTTCCCACAAGGTTTGTTTTCCCACAAGCTTTGTTTTCCCCCAAGGTTTGTTTTCCCACTAGGTTTGTTTCCCCACAAGGTTTGTTTTCTCACAAGGTTTGTTTTCCCACAAGGTTTGTTTCCCCACAAGGTTTTTTTCCCCACAAGGTTTGTTTTCCCACAAGGATTGTTTTCTCACAAGGTTTGTTTTCCCACTGTGTTGGTTTTCCCAAGAGGTTCGCTTTCCCGCAAGGTTCGCTTTCCCGCAAGGTTGGTTTTCCCATAAGGTTTGTTTTCTCACAAGGTTTGTTTTCCCACTAGGTTTGTTTCCCCACAAGGTTGGTTTTCCCACAAGGTTGGTTTTCCCGCAGGGTTGCTTTCCCCATAAGGTTGGTTTTCCCACAAGGTTTGTTTTCTCACAAGGTTTGTTTTCCCACTAGGTTGTTTTTCCCACAAGGTTGGTTTTCCCACAGCGTTAGTTTTCTCACAAGGTTGGTTTTCCCACAAGGTTTGTTTCCCCACAAGGTTGGTTTTCCCGCAGGGTTTGTTTTCCCACAAGGTTAGTTTTCCCGCAAGGTTTGTTTCCCCACAAGGTTTGTTTTCCCACAAGGTTTGTTTTCCCACTGTGTTGGTTTTCCCAAAAGGTTCGCTTTCCCAAAAGGTTGGTTTTCCCTCAAGGTTGGTTCTCCCACAAGGTTGGTTTTCCCGCAGGGTTGCTTTCCCCATAAGGTTGGTTTCCCCAAAAGGTTCGCTTTCCCGCAAGGCTGGTTTTCCCACAAGGTTTGTTTCCCCACAATGTTTGTTTTCTCACAAGGTTTGTTTTCCCACAAGGTTGGTTTTCCCGAAAGGTTTGTTTCCCCACAAGGTTGGTTTTCCCACAAGGCTGGTTTTCCCGCAGGGTTTGTTTTCCCACAAGGTTAGTTTTCCCGCAAGGTTTGTTTTCCCACAAGGTTAGTTTTCCCACAAGGTTTGTTTCCCCACAAGGTTTGTTTCCCCACAAGGTTTGTTTTCCCACAAGGATTGTTTTCTTACAAGGTTTGTTTTCCCACTGTCTTGGTTTTCCCAAAAGGTTCGCTTTCCCGCAAGGCTGGTTTTCCCACAAGGTTTGTTTCCCCACAATGTTTGTTTTCTCACAAGGTTTGTTTTCCCACAAGGTTGGTTTTCCCGAAAGGTTTGTTTCCCCACAAGGATGGTTTTCCCAGAAGGCTGGTTTTCCCGCAGGGTTTGTTTTCCC
The DNA here is from genome assembly GCA_023053575.1 of Branchinecta lynchi. Taxonomy (NCBI): domain Eukaryota; kingdom Metazoa; phylum Arthropoda; class Branchiopoda; order Anostraca; family Branchinectidae; genus Branchinecta; species Branchinecta lynchi. The sequence continues at coordinate 4,424,753 of JAKZAP010000003.1, read as the reverse complement.
ACAAGGTTAGTTTTCCCGCAAGGTTTGTTTTCCCACAAGGTTAGTTTTCCCACAAGGTTTGTTTTCCCACAAGGATTGTTTTCTCACAAGGTTTGTTTTCCCACAGTGTTGGTTTTCCCAAGAGGTTCGCTTTCCCGCAAGGTTCGCTTTCCCGCAAGGTTGGTTTTCCCACAAGGTTTGTTTTCTCACAAGGTATGTTTTCCCACTAGGTTTGTTTCCCCACAAGGTTTGTTTTCTCACAAGGTTTGTTTTCCCACAAGGTTTGTTTTCCCACAAGGTTTGTTTTCCCACAAGGTTTGTTTTGCCACAAGGTTGGTTTTCCAGAAAGGTTTGTTTCCCCACAAGGTTGGTTTTCCCACAAGGTTTGTTTTCCCGCAGGGTTTGTTTTCCCACAAGGTTAGTTTTCCCGCAAGGTTTGTTTTCCCACAAGGTTTGTTTTCCCACTGTTTTGGTTTTCCCAAAAGGTTCGCTTTCCCACAAGGTTGGTTTTCCCACAAGGTTGGTTTTCCCACAAGGTTGGTTTTCCCACAAGGTTTGTTTTCTCACAAGGTTTGTTTTCCCACAAGGTTTGTTTTCCCACAAGGTTTGTTTTCCCACAAGGTTTGTTTTCCCACAAGGTTAGTTTTCCCACAAGGTTTGTTTCCCCACAAGGTTTGTTTCCCCACAAGGTTTGTTTTCCCACAAGGATTGTTTTCTCACAAGGTTTGTTTTCCCACTGTGTTGGTTTTCCCAAAAGGTTCGCTTTCCCGCAAGGTTGGTTTTCCCCCAAGGTTGGTTTTCCCGCAGGGTTTGTTTTCCCACAAGGTTAGTTTTCCCGCAAGGTTTGTTTCCCCACAAGGTTTGTTTTCCCACAAGGTTTGTTTTCCCACTGTGTTGGTTTTCCCAAAAGGTTCGCTTTCCCACAAGGTTGGTTTTCCCACAAGGTTGGTTTTCCCACAAGGCTAGTTTTCCCACAAGGTTTGTTTCCCCACAAGGTTTGTTTTCCCGAAAGGTTTGTTTCCCACAAGGTTGGTTTTCCCACAAGGTTTGTTTTCTCACAAGGTTTGTTTTCCCACTAGGTTGTTTTTTCCCACTAGGTTGGTTTTCCCACAAGGTTTGTTTTCCCAATGTGTTGGTTTTCCCAAAAGGTTCGCTTTCCCGCAAGGTTGGTTTTCCCACAAGGTTTGTTTCCCCACAAGGTTTGTTTTCCCATAAGGTTTGTTTTCCCACAAGGTTTGTTTTCCCACAAGGTTTGTTTTCCCACAAGGTTTGTTTTCCCACAAGGTTGGTTTTCCCGCAAGGTTGGTTTTCCCACAAGGTTTGTGTTCCCACTGTGTTGGTTTTCCCAAAAGGTTCGCTTTCCCACAAGGTTGGTTTTCCCACAAGGTTGGTTTTCCCGCAGGGTTGCTTTCCCCATAAGGTTTGTTTTCCCACAAGGTTTGTTTTCCCACAAGGTTTGTTTTCCCACAAGGTTTGTTTTCCCGAAAGGTTTGTTTCCCCACAAGGTTGGTTTTCCCACAAGGTTGGTTTTCCCGCAGGGTTTGTTTTCCCACAAGGTTAGTTTCCCCGCAAGGTTTGTTTCCCCCCAAGGTTTGTTTTCCCACAAGGATTTTTTTCTCACAAGGTTTGTTTTCCCACTAGGTTTGTTTCCCCGCAAGGTTTGTTTTCCCACAAGGTTTGTTTTCCCCCAAGGTTGGTTTTCCCGCAAGGTTGGTTTTCCCACAAGGTTTTTTTTTCCACTGTGTTGGTTTTCCCAAAAGGTTCGCTTTCCCACAAGGTTGGTTTTCCCACAAGGTTGGTTTTCCCGCAGGGTCCCCATAAGGTTGGTTTTCCCACAAGGTTTGTTTTCTCACAAGGTTTATTTTCCAACTAGGTTGTTTTTCCCACTAGGTTGGTTTTCCCACAAGGTTTGTTTTCCCACAAGCTTTGTTTTCCCCCAAGGTTGGTTTTCCGGCAAGGTTGGTTTTCCCACAAGGTTTGTTTTCCCACTGTGTTTGTTTCCCCACAAGGTTTGTTTTCCCATAAGATTTGTTTTCCCACAAGGTTTGTTTTCCCATAAGGTTTGTTTTCCCACAAGGTTTGTTTTCCCACAAGGTTGGTTTTCCCGAAAGGTTGGTTTTCCCACAAGGTTTGTTTTCTCACAAGGTTTGTTTTCCCACTAGGTTTGTTTCCCCACAAGGTTTGTTTTCTCACAAGGTTTGTTTTCCCACAAGGTTTGTTTCCCCACAAGGTTTGTTTCCCCACAAGGTTTGTTTTCCCACAAGGATTGTTTTATCACAAGGTTTGTTTTCCCACTGTGTTGGTTTTCCCAAGAGGTTCGCTTTCCCGCAAGGTTCGCTTTCCCGCAAGGTTGGTTTTCCCACAAGGTTTGTTTTCTCACAAGGTTTGTTTTCCCACTAGGTTTGTTTCCCCACAAGGTTTGTTTTCTCACAAGGTTTGTTTTCCCACAAGGTTTGTTTTCCCACAAGGTTTGTTTTCCCACCAGGTTGGTTTTCCAGAAAGGTTTGTTTCCCCATTAGGTTGGTTTTCCCACAAGGTTTGTTTCCCCACAAGTTTTGTTTTCCCACAAGGATTGTTTTCTCACAAGGTTTGTTTTCCCACTGTGTTGGTTTTCCCAAGAGGTTCGCTTTCCCGCAAGGTTCGCTTTCCCGCAAGGTTGGTTTTCCCACAAGGTTTGTTTTCTCACAAGGTTTGTTTTCCCACTAGGTTTGTTTCCCCACAAGGTTTGTTTTCTCACAAGGTTTGTTTTCCCACAAGGTTTGTTTTCCCACAAGGTTTGTTTTCCCACAAGGTTTGTTTTGCCACAAGGTTGGTTTTCCAGAAAGGTTTGTTTCCCCACAAGGTTGGTTTTCCCACAAGGTTTGTTTCCCCACAAGGTTTGTTTTCCCACAAGGATTGTTTTCTCACAAGGTTTGTTTTCCCACTGTGTTGGTTTTCCCAAGAGGTTCGCTTTCCCGCAAGGTTCGCTTTCCCGCAAGGTTGGTTTTCCCACAAGGTTTGTTTTCTCACAAGGTTTTTTTTCCCACTAGGTTTCTTTCCCCACAAGGTTTGTTTTCTCACAAGGTTTGTTTTCCCACAAGGTTTGTTTCCCCACAAGGTTTGTTTCCCCACAAGGTTTGTTTTCCCACAAGGATTGTTTTCTCACAAGGTTTGTCTTCAAACTGTGTTGGTTTTCCCAAGAGGTTCGCTTTCCCGCAAGGTTGGTTTTCCCACAAGGTTTGTTTTCTCACAAGGTTTGTTTTCCCACTAGGTTTGTTTCCCCACAAGGTTGGTTTTCCCGCAGGGTTGCTTTCCCCATAAGGTTGGTTTTCCCACAAGGTTTGTTTTCTCACAAGGTTTGTTTTCCCACTAGGTTGTTTTTCCCACTAGGTTGGTTTTCCCACAAGGTTTGTTTTCCCACAAGCTTTGTTTTCCCCCAAGGTTGTTTTTCCCACTAGGTTGGTTTTCCCACAAGGTTTGTTTTCCCACAAGCTTTGTTTTCCCCCAAGGTTTGTTTTCCCACTAGGTTTGTTTCCCCACAAGGTTTGTTTTCTCACAAGGTTTGTTTTGCCACAAGGTTTGTTTCCCTACAAGGTTTGTTTCCCCACAAGGTTTGTTTTCCCACAAGGATTGTTTTCCCACAAGGATTGTTTTCCCACTAGGTTGTTTTTCCCACTAGGTTGGTTTCCCCACAAGGTTTGTTTCCCCACAAGGTTGGTTTTCCCAGAAGGCTGGTTTTCCCGCAGGGTTTGTTTTCCCACAAGGTTAGTTTTCCCGCAAGGTTTGTTTTCCCACAAGGTTAGTTTTCCCATAAGGTTTGTTTTCCCACAAGGATTGTTTTCTCACAAGGTTTGTTTTCCCACTGTGTTGGTTTTCCCAAGAGGTTCGCTTTCCCGCAAGGTTCGCTTTCCCGCAAGGTTGGTTTTCCCACAAGGTTTGTTTTCTCACAAGGTATGTTTTCCCACTAGGTTTGTTTCCCCACAAGGTTTGTTTTCTCACAAGGTTTGTTTTCCCACAAGGTTTGTTTTCCCACAAGGTTTGTTTTCCCACAAGGTTTGTTTTGCCACAAGGTTGGTTTTCCAGAAAGGTTTGTTTCCCCACAAGGTTGGTTTTCCCACAAGGTTTGTTTTCCCGCAGGGTTTGTTTTCCCACAAGGTTAGTTTTCCCACTGTGTTGGTTTTCCCAAAAGGTTCGCTTTCCCACAAGGTTGGTTTTCCCACAAGGTTGGTTTTCCCACAAGGTTGGTTTTCCCGCAGGGTTGCTTTCCCCATAAGGTTGGTTTTCCCACAAGGTTGGTTTTCCCCCAAGGTTGGTTTTCCCGCAGGGTTTGTTTTCCCACAAGGATAGTTTTCCCGCAAGGTTTGTTTTCCCACAAGGTTAGTTTTCCCACAAGGTTTGTTTCCCCAAAAGGTTTGTTTCCCCACAAGGTTTGTTTTCCCACAAGGATTGTTTTCTCACAAGGTTTGTTTTCCCACTGTGTTGGTTTTCCCAAAAGGTTCGCTTTCCCGCAAGGTTGGTTTTCCCCCAAGGTTGGTTTTCCCGCAGGGTTTGTTTTCCCACAAGGTTAGTTTTCCCGCAAGGTTTGTTTCCCCACAAGGTTTGTTTTCCCACAAGGTTTGTTTTCCCACTGTGTTGGTTTTCCCAATAGGTTCGCTTTCCCACAAGGTTGGTTTTCCCACAAGGTTGGTTTTCCCACAAGGCTAGTTTTCCCACAAGGTTTGTTTCCCCACAAGGTTTGTTTCCCCACAAGGTTTGTTTTCCCACAAGGATTGTTTTCTCACAAGGTTTGTTTTCCCACTGTGTTGGTTTTCCCAAAAGGTTCGCTTTCCCGCAAGGTTTGTTTTCCCACAAGGTTAGTTTTCCACAAGGTTTGTTTCCCCACAAGGTTTGTTTCCCCCACAAGGTTTGTTTTCCCACAAGGATTGTTTTCTCTCAAGGTTTGTTTTCCCACTGTGTTGGTTTTCCCAAAAGGTTCGCTTTCCCGCAAGGTTGGTTTTCCCCACAAGGTTGGTTTTCCCGCAGGGTTTGTTTCCCCATAAGGTTGGTTTTCCCACAAGGTTTGTTTTCTCACAAGGTTTGTTTTCCCACAAGGTTTGTTTTCCCACAAGGTTTGTTTTCCCACAAGGTTCGTTTTCCCGCAGGGTTTGTTTTCCCACAAGGTTAGTTTTCCCGAAAGGTTTGTTTCCCCACAAGGTTGGTTTTCCCGCAGGGTTTGTATTCCCACAAGGTTAGTTTCCCCCGCAAGGTTTGTTTCCCCCCAAGGTTTGTTTTCCCACAAGGATTGTTTTCTCACAAGGTTTGTTTTCCCACTAGGTTTGTTTCCCCACAAGGTTTGTTTTCCCACATGGTTTCTTTTCCCCCAAGGTTGGTTTTCCCGCAAGGTTTGTTTTCCCACAAGGTTTGTTTTCCCACTGTTTTGGTTTTCCCAAAAGGTTCGCTTTCCCACAAGGTTGGTTTTCCCACAAGGTTGGTTTTCCCACAAGGTTGGTTTTCCCACAAGGTTTGTTTTCTCACAAGGTTTGTTTTCCCACAAGGTTTGTTTTCCCACAAGGTTTGTTTTCCCACAAGGTTTGTTTTCCCACAAGGTTAGTTTTCCCACAAGGTTTGTTTCCCCACAAGGTTTGTTTCCCCACAAGGTTTGTTTTCCCACAAGGATTGTTTTCTCACAAGGTTTGTTTTCCCACTGTGTTGGTTTTCCCAAAAGGTTCGCTTTCCCGCAAGGTTGGTTTTCCCCCAAGGTTGGTTTTCCCGCAGGGTTTGTTTTCCCACAAGGTTAGTTTTCCCGCAAGGTTTGTTTCCCCACAAGGTTTGTTTTCCCACAAGGTTTGTTTTCCCACTGTGTTGGTTTTCCCAAAAGGTTCGCTTTCCCACAAGGTTGGTTTTCCCACAAGGTTGGTTTTCCCACAAGGCTAGTTTTCCCACAAGGTTTGTTTCCCCACAAGGTTTGTTTCCCCACAAGGTTTGTTTTCCCGAAAGGTTTGTTTCCCACAAGGTTGGTTTTCCCACAAGGTTTGTTTTCTCACAAGGTTTGTTTTCCCACTAGGTTGTTTTTTCCCACTAGGTTGGTTTTCCCACAAGGTTTGTTTTCCCACTGTGTTGGTTTTCCCAAAAGGTTCGCTTTCCCGCAAGGTTGGTTTTCCCACAAGGTTTGTTTCCCCACAAGGTTTGTTTTCCCATAAGGTTTGTTTTCCCACAAGGTTTGTTTTCCCACAAGGTTTGTTTTCCCACAAGGTTTGTTTTCCCACAAGGTTGGTTTTCCCGCAAGGTTGGTTTTTCCCACAAGGTTTGTGTTCCCACTGTGTTGGTTTTCCCAAAAGGTTCGCTTTCCCACAAGGTTGGTTTTCCCACAAGGTTGGTTTTCCCGCAGGGTTGCTTTCCCCATAAGGTTTGTTTTCCCACAAGGTTTGTTTTCCCACAAGGTTTGTTTTCCCACAAGGTTTGTTTTCCCGAAAGGTTTGTTTCCCCACAAGGATGGTTTTCCCACAAGGTTGGTTTTCCCGCAGGGTTTGTTTTCCCACAAGGTTAGTTTCCCCGCAAGGTTTGTTTCCCCCCAAGGTTTGTTTTCCCACAAGGATTTTTTTCTCACAAGGTTTGTTTTCCCACTAGGTTTGTTTCCCCGCAAGGTTTGTTTTCCCACAAGGTTTGTTTTCCCCCAAGGTTGGTTTTCCCGCAAGGTTGGTTTTCCCACAAGGTTTTTTTTTCCACTGTGTTGGTTTTCCCAAAAGGTTCGCTTTCCCACAAGGTTGGTTTTCCCACAAGGTTGGTTTTCCCGCAGGGTCCCCATAAGGTTGGTTTTCCCACAAGGTTTGTTTTCTCACAAGGTTTATTTTCCAACTAGGTTGTTTTTCCCACTAGGTTGGTTTTCCCACAAGGTTTGTTTTCCCACAAGCTTTGTTTTCCCCCAAGGTTGGTTTTCCGGCAAGGTTGGTTTTCCCACAAGGTTTGTTTTCCCACTGTGTTTGTTTCCCCACAAGGTTTGTTTTCCCATAAGATTTGTTTTCCCACAAGGTTTGTTTTCCCATAAGGTTTGTTTTCCCACAAGGTTTGTTTTCCCACAAGGTTGGTTTTCCCGAAAGGTTGGTTTTCCCACAAGGTTTGTTTTCTCACAAGGTTTGTTTTCCCACTAGGTTTGTTTCCCCACAAGGTTTGTTTTCTCACAAGGTTTGTTTTCCCACAAGGTTTGTTTCCCCACAAGGTTTGTTTCCCCACAAGGTTTGTTTTCCCACAAGGATTGTTTTATCACAAGGTTTGTTTTCCCACTAGGTTTGTTTCCCCACAAGGTTTGTTTTCTCACAAGGTTTGTTTTCCCACAAGGTTTGTTTTCCCACAAGGTTTGTTTTCCCACAAGGTTGGTTTTCCAGAAAGGTTTGTTTCCCCATTAGGTTGGTTTTCCCACAAGGTTTGTTTCCCCACAAGTTTTGTTTTCCCACAAGGATTGTTTTCTCACAAGGTTTGTTTTCCCACTGTGTTGGTTTTCCCAAGAGGTTCGCTTTCCCGCAAGGTTCGCTTTCCCGCAAAGTTGGTTTTCCCACAAGGTTTGTTTTCTCACAAGGTTTGTTTTCCCACTAGGTTTGTTTCCCCACAAGGTTTGTTTTCTCACAAGGTTTGTTTTCCCACAAGGTTTGTTTTCCCACAAGGTTTGTTTTCCCACAAGGTTTGTTTTGCCACAAGGTTGGTTTTCCAGAAAGGTTTGTTTCCCCACAAGGTTGGTTTTCCCACAAGGTTTGTTTCCCCCACAAGGTTTGTTTTCCCCACAAGGATTGTTTTCTCACAAGGTTTGTTTTCCCACTGTGTTGGTTTTCCCAAGAGGTTCGCTTTCCCGCAAGGTTCGCTTTCCCGCAAGGTTGGTTTTCCCACAAGGTTTGTTTTCTCACAAGGTTTGTTTTCCCCACTAGGTTTCTTTCCCCACAAGGTTTGTTTTCTCACAAGGTTTGTTTTCCCACAAGGTTTGTTTCCCCCACAAGGTTTGTTTCCCCACAAGGTTTGTTTTCCCACAAGGATTGTTTTCTCACAAGGTTTGTCTTCAAACTGTGTTGGTTTTCCCAAGAGGTTCGCTTTCCCCGCAAGGTTGGTTTTCCCACAAGGTTTGTTTTCTCACAAGGTTTGTTTTCCCACTAGGTTTGTTTCCCCACAAGGTTGGTTTTCCCGCAGGGTTGCTTTCCCCATAAGGTTGGTTTTCCCACAAGGTTTGTTTTCTCACAAGGTTTGTTTTCCCACTAGGTTGTTTTTCCCACTAGGTTGGTTTTCCCACAAGGTTTGTTTTCCCACAAGCTTTGTTTTCCCCCAAGGTTGTTTTTCCCACTAGGTTGGTTTTCCCACAAGGTTTGTTTTCCCACAAGCTTTGTTTTCCCCCAAGGTTTGTTTTCCCACTAGGTTTGTTTCCCCACAAGGTTTGTTTTCTCACAAGGTTTGTTTTGCCACAAGGTTTGTTTCCCTACAAGGTTTGTTTCCCCACAAGGTTTGTTTTCCCACAAGGATTGTTTTCCCACAAGGATTGTTTTCCCACTAGGTTGTTTTTTCCCACTAGGTTGGTTTCCCCACAAGGTTTGTTTCCCCACAAGGTTGGTTTTCCCAGAAGGCTGGTTTTCCCGCAGGGTTTGTTTTCCCACAAGGTTAGTTTTCCCGCAAGGTTTGTTTTCCCACAAGGTTAGTTTTCCCATAAGGTTTGTTTTCCCACAAGGATTGTTTTCTCACAAGGTTTGTTTTCCCACTGTGTTGGTTTTCCCAAGAGTTTCGTTTTCCCGCAAGGTTCGCTTTCCCGCAAGGTTGGTTTTCCCACAAGGTTAGTTTTCTCACAAGGTTTGTTTTCCCACAAGGATTGTTTTCTCACAAGGTTTGTTTTCCCACTGTGTTGGTTTTCCCAAGAGTTTCGTTTTCCCGCAAGGTTCGCTTTCCCGCAAGGTTGGTTTTCCCATAAGGTTGGTTTTCCCACAAGGTTGGTTTTCCCCCAAGGTTGGTTTTCCCGCAGGGTTTGTTTTCCCACAAGGATAGTTTTCCCGCAAGGTTTGTTTTCCCACAAGGTTAGTTTTCCCACAAGGTTTGTTTCCCCAAAAGGTTTGTTTCCCCACAAGGTTTGTTTTCCCACAAGGATTGTTTTCTCACAAGGTTTGTTTTCCCACTGTGTTGGTTTTCCCAAAAGGTTCGCTTTCCCGCAAGGTTGGTTTTCCCCCAAGGTTGGTTTTCCCGCAGGGTTTGTTTTCCCACAAGGTTAGTTTTCCCGCAAGGTTTGTTTCCCCACAAGGTTTGTTTTCCCACAAGGTTTGTTTTCCCACTGTGTTGGTTTTCCCAAAAGGTTCGCTTTCCCACAAGGTTGGTTTTCCCACAAGGTTGGTTTTCCCACAAGGCTAGTTTTCCCACAAGGTTTGTTTCCCCACAAGGTTTGTTTCCCCACAAGGTTTGTTTTCCCACAAGGATTGTTTTCTCACAAGGTTTGTTTTCCCACTGTGTTGGTTTTCCCAAAAGGTTCGCTTTCCCGCAAGGTTTGTTTTCCCACAAGGTTAGTTTTCCCACAAGGTTTGTTTCCCCACAAGGTTTGTTTCCCCACAAGGTTTGTTTTCCCACAAGGATTGTTTTCTCACAAGGTTTGTTTTCCCACTGTGTTGGTTTTCCCAAAAGGTTCGCTTTCCCGCAAGGTTGGTTTTCCCACAAGGTTGGTTTTCCCGCAGGGTTTGTTTCCCCATAAGGTTGGTTTTCCCACAAGGTTTGTTTTCTCACAAGGTTTGTTTTCCCACAAGGTTTGTTTTCCCACAAGGTTTGTTTTCCCACAAGGTTCGTTTTCCCGCAGGGTTTGTTTTCCCACAAGGTTAGTTTTCCCGAAAGGTTTGTTTCCCCACAAGGTTGGTTTTCCCGCAGGGTTTGTATTCCCACAAGGTTAGTTTCCCCGCAAGGTTTGTTTCCCCCCAAGGTTTGTTTTCCCACAAGGATTGTTTTCTCACAAGGTTTGTTTTCCCACTAGGTTTGTTTCCCCACAAGGTTTGTTTTCCCACATGGTTTCTTTTCCCCCAAGGTTGGTTTTCCCGCAAGGTTGGTTTTCCCCACAAGGCTTTTTTCCCACTGTGTTGGTTTTCCCAAAAGGTTCGCTTTCCCGCAAGGTTGGTTTTCCCACAAGGTTGGTTTTCCCGCTGGGTTTGTTTCCCCATAAGGTTGGTTTTCCCACAAGGTTTGTTTTCTCACAAGGTTTGTTTTCCCACAAGGTTTGTTTTCTCACAAGGTTTGTTTTCCCACAAGGTTTGTTTTCTCACAAGGTTGGTTTTCCCACAAGGTTTGTTTTCTCACAAGGTTTGTTTTCCCACAAGGTTCGTTTTCCCACAAGGTTTGTTTCCCCACAAGGTTGGTTTTCCCACAAGGTTGGTTTTCCCGCAGGGTTTGTTTTCCCACAAGCTTTGTTTTCCCCCAAGGTTGGTTTTCCCGCAAGGTTGTTTTTCCCACAAGGTTTGTTTTCCCACTGTGTTGGTTTTCCCAAAAGGTTCGCTTTCCCGCAAGGTTGGTTTTCCCACAAGGTTTGTTTCCCCACAAGGTTTGTTTTCCCATAAGGTTTGTTTTCCCACAAGGTTTGTTTTCCCACAAGGTTTGTTTTCCCACAAGGTTTGTTTTCCCACAAGGTTGGTTTTCCCGCAAGGTTGGTTTTCCCACAAGGTTTGTGTTCCCACTGTGTTGGTTTTCCCAAAAGGTTCGCTTTCCCACAAGGTTGGTTTTCCCACAAGGTTGGTTTTCCCGCAGGGTTGCTTTCCCCATAAGGTTTGTTTTCCCACAAGGTTTGTTTTCCCACAAGGTTTGTTTTCCCACAAGGTTTGTTTTCCCGAAAGGTTTGTTTCCCCACAAGGTTGGTTTTCCCACAAGGTTGGTTTTCCCGCAGGGTTTGTTTTCCCACAAGGATAGTTTTCCCGCAAGGTTTGTTTTCCCACAAGGTTAGTTTTCCCACAAGGTTTGTTTCCCCAAAAGGTTTGTTTCCCCACAAGGTTTGTTTTCCCACAAGGATTGTTTTCTCACAAGGTTTGTTTTCCCACTGTGTTGGTTTTCCCAAAAGGTTCGCTTTCCCGCAAGGTTGGTTTTCCCCCAAGGTTGGTTTTCCCGCAGGGTTTGTTTTCCCACAAGGTTCGTTTTCCCGCAAGGTTTGTTTCCCCACAAGGTTTGTTTTCCCACAAGGTTTGTTTTCCCACTGTGTTGGTTTTCCCAAAAGGTTCGCTTTCCCAAAAGGTTGGTTTTCCCACAAGGTTGGTTTTCCCACAAGGCTAGTTTTCCCACAAGGTTTGTTTCCCCACAAGGTTTGTTTCCCCACAAGGTTTGTTTTCCCACAAGGATTGTTTTCTCACAAGGTTTGTTTTCCCACTTTGTTGGTTTTCCCAAAAGGTTCGCTTTCCCGCAAGGTTTGTTTTCCCACAAGGTTAGTTTTCCCACAAGGTTTGTTTCCCCACAAGGTTTGTTTCCCCACAAGGTTTGTTTTCCCACAAGGATTGTTTTCTCACAAGGTTTGTTTTCCCACTGTGTTGGTTTTCCCAAAAGGTTCGCTTTCCCGCAAGGTTGGTTTTCCCCCCAAGGTTGGTTTTCCCGCAGGGTTTGTTTTCCCACAAGGTTAGTTTTCCCGCAAGGTTTGTTTCCCCACAAGGTTTGTTTTCCCACAAGGTTTGTTTTCCCACTGTGTTGGTTTTCCCAAAAGGTTCGCTTTCCCAAAAGGTTGGTTTTCCCACAAGGTTGGTTTTCCCACAAGGCTAGTTTTCCCACAAGGTTTGTTTCCCCACAAGGTTTGTTTCCCCACAAGGTTTGTTTTCCCACAAGGATTGTTTTCTCACAAGGTTTGTTTTCCCACTTTGTTGGTTTTCCCAAAAGGTTCGCTTTCCCGCAAGGTTTGTTTTCCCACAAGGTTAGTTTTCCCACAAGGTTTGTTTCCCCACAAGGTTTGTTTCCCCACAAGGTTTGTTTTCCCACAAGGATTGTTTTCTCACAAGGTTTGTTTTCCCACTGTGTTGGTTTTCCCACAAGGTTGGGTCTCCCGCAGGGTTTGTTTCCCCATAAGGTTGGTTTTCCCACAAGGTTTGTTTTCTCACAAGGTTTGTTTTCCAACTAGGTTGTTTTTCCCACTAGGTTGTTTTTCCCACAAGGTTTGTTTTCCCACAAGGTTGGTTTTCCCACAAGGTTGGTTTTCCCGCAGGGTTTGTTTTCCCACAAGGTTAGTTTTCCCGCAAGGTTTGTTTTCCCACAAGGTTTGTTTTCCCACAAGGGTTGTTTTCTCACAAGGTTTGTTTTCCCACTAGGTTTGTTTCCCCACAAGGTGTGTTTTCCCACAAGGTTTGTTTTCCCACAAGGTTGGTTTTCCCACAAGGTTGGTTTTCCCGCAGGGTTTGTTTTCCCACAAGGTTAGTTTTCCCGCAAGGTTAGTTTTCCCGCAAGGTTTGTTTTCCCACAAGGTTAGTTTTCCCACAAGGTTTGTTTCCCCACAAGGTTTGTTTCCCCACAAGGTTTGTTTTCCCACAAGGATTGTTTTCTCACAAGGTTTGTTTTCCCACTGTGTTGGTTTTCCCAAAAGGTTCGCTTTCCCGCAAGGTTGGTTTTCCCACAAGGTTGGTTTTCTCGCAGGGTTTGTTTCCCCATAAGGTTGGTTTACCCACAAGGTTCGTTTTCCCGCAGGGTTTGTTTTCCCACAAGGTTAGTTTCCCCGAAAGGTTTGTTTCCCCACAAGGTTTGTTTTCCCACAAGGGTTGTTTTCTCACAAGGTTTGTTTTCCCACTAGGTTTGTTTCCCCACAAGGTGTGTTTTCCCACAAGGTTTGTTTTCCCCAAAGGTTGGTTTTCCCGCATGGTTGGTTTTCCCACAAGGTTTGTTTTCCCACTGTGTTGGTTTTCCCAAAATGTTCGCTTTCCCACAAGGTTGGTTTTCCCACAAGGTTGGTTTTCCCGCAGGGTTGCTTTCCCCATAAGGTTTGTTTTCCCAAAAGGTTTGTTTTCCCACAAGGTTTGTTTTCCCACAAGGTTTGTTTTCCCACAAGGTTTGTTTTCCCACAAGGTTTGTTTTCCCGAAAGGTTTGTTTCCCCACAAGGATGGTTTTCCCACAAGGTTGGTTTTCCCGCAGGGTTTGTTTTCCCACAAGGTTAAATTTCCCGCAAGGTTTGTTTTTCCACAAGGTTAGTTTTCCCACAAGGTTTGTTTCCCCACAAGGTTTGTTTCCCCACAAGGTTTGTTTTCCCACAAGGATTGTTTTCTCACAAGGTTTGTTTTCCCACTTTGTTGGTTTTCCCAAAAGGTTCGCTTTCCCGCAAGGTTGGTTTTCCCACAAAGTTGGTTTTCCCGCAGGGTTTGTTTCCCCATAACGTTGGTTTTCCCACAAGGTTCGTTTTCCCGCCGGGTTTGTCATCCCACAAGGTTAGTTTCCCTGAAAGGTTTGTTTCCCCACAAGGTTTGTTTTCCCACAAGGGTTGTTTTCTTACAAGGTTTGTTTTCCCACTAGGTTTGTTTCCCCACAAGGTGTGTTTTCCCACAAGGTTTGTTTTCCCCAAAGGTTGGTTTTCCCGCATGGTTGGTTTTCCCACAAGGTTTGTTTTCCCACTGTGTTGGTTTTCCCAAAAGGTTCGCTTTCCCACAAGGTTGGTTTTCCCACAAGGTTGGTTTTCCCGCAGGGTTGCTTTCACCATAAGGTTGGTTTTCCCACAAGGTTTGTTTTCTCACAAGGTTTGTTTTCCCACTAGGTTGTTTTTCCCACTAGGTTGGTTTTCCCACAAGGTTTGTTTTCCCACAAGCTTTGTTTTCCCCCAAGGTTGGTTTTCCCGCAAGGTTGGTTTTCCCACACGGTTTGTTTTCCCACTGTGTTGGTTTTCCCAAAAGGTTCGCTTTCCCGCAAGGTTGGTTTTCCCACAAGGTTTGTTTCCCCGCAAGGTTTGTTTTCCCATAAGGTTTGTTTTCCCACAAGGTTTGTTTTCCCACAAGGTTTGTTTTCCCACAAGGTTTGTTTTCCTAAAAGGTTGGTTTTCCCGAAAGGTTTGTTTCCCCACAAGGTTTCTTTCCCCATAAGGTTGGTTTTCCCTCAAGGTTTGTTTTCTCACAAGGTTTGTTTTCCCACAAGGTTTGTTTTCCCACAAGGTTTGTTTTCCCAAAAGGTTCGCTTTCCCACAAGGTTTGTTTTCCCACAAGGTTTGTTTTCCCACAAGGTTTGTTTCCCCCCAAGGTTTGTTTTCCCACAAGGATTTTTTTCTCACAAGGTTTGTTTTCCCACTAGGTTTGTTTCCCCGCAAGGTTTCTTTTCCCACAAGGTTTGTTTTCCCCCAAGGTTGGTTTTCCCACAAGGTTTTTTTTCCACTGTGTTGGTTTTCCCAAAAGGTTCGCTTTCCCACAAGGTTGGTTTTCCCACAAGGTTGGTTTTCCCGCAGGGTTGCTTTCCCCATAAGGTTGGTTTTCCCACAAGGTTTGTTTTCTCACAAGGTTTGTTTTCCAACTAGGTTGTTTTTCCCACTAGGTTGTTTTTCCCACAAGGTTTGTTTTCCCACAAGCTTTGTTTTCCCCCAAGCTTGGTTTTCCGGCAAGGTTGGTTTTCCCACAAGGTTTGTTTTCCCACTGTGTTTGTTTCCCCACAAGGTTTGTTTTCCCATAAGATTTGTTTTCCCACAAGGTTTGTTTTCCCATAAGGTTTGTTTTCCCACAAGGTTTGTTTTCCCACAAGGTTGGTTTTTCCGAAAGGTTGGTTTTCCCACAAGGTTTGTTTTCTCACAAGGTTTGTTTTCCCACTAGGTTTGTTTCCCCACAAGGTTTGTTTTCTCACAAGGTTTGTTTTCCCACAAGGTTTGTTTCCCCACAAGGTTTGTTTCCCCACAAGGTTTGTTTTCCCACAAGGATTGTTTTATCACAAGGTTTGTTTTCCCACTGTGTTGGTTTTCCCAAGAGGTTCGCTTTCCCGCAAGGTTCGCTTTCCCGCAAGGTTGGTTTTCCCACAAGGTTTGTTTTCTCACAAGGTTTGTTTTCCCACTAGGTTTGTTTCCCCACAAGGTTTGTTTTCTCACAGGGTTTGTTTTCCCACAAGGTTTGTTTTCCCACAAGGTTTGTTTTCCCACAAGGTTTGTTTTCCAACAAGGTTTGTTTTGCCACAAGGTTGGTTTTCCAGAAAGGTTTGTTTCCCCACAAGGTTGGTTTTCCCACAAGGTTTGTTTCCCCACAAGGTTTGTTTTCCCACAAGGATTGTTTTCTCACAAGGTTTGTTTTCCCACTGTGTTGGTTTTCCCAAGAGGTTCGCTTTCCCGCAAGGTTCGCTTTCCCGCAAGGTTTGTTTTCCCACAAGGTTTGTTTTCTCACAAGGTTTGTTTTCCCACTAGGTTTGTTTCCCCACAAGGTTTGTTTTCTCACAAGGTTTGTTTTCCCACAAGGTTTGTTTTCCCACAAGGTTTGTTTTCCCACAAGGTTTGTTTTGCCACAAGGTTGGTTTTCCAGAAAGGTTTGTTTCCCCACAAGGTTGGTTTTCCCACAAGGTTTGTTTCCCCACAAGGTTTGTTTTCCCACAAGGATTGTTTTCTCACAAGGTTTGTTTTCCCACTGTGTTGGTTTTCCCAAGAGGTTCGCTTTCCCGCAAGGTTCGCTTTCCCGCAAGGTTGGTTTTCCCACAAGGTTTGTTTTCTCACAAGGTTTGTTTTCCCACTAGGTTTGTTTCCCCACAAGGTTTGTTTTCTCACAAGGTTTGTTTTCCCACAAGGTTTGTTTCCCCACAAGGTTTGTTTCCCCACAAGGTTTGTTTTCCCACAAGGATTGTTTTCTCACAAGGTTTGTTTTCCCACTGTGTTGGTTTTCCCAAGAGGTTCGCTTTCCCGCAAGGTTCGCTTTCCCGCAAGGTTGGTTTTCCCACAAGGTTTGTTTTCTCACAAGGTTTGTTTTCCCACTAGGTTTGTTTCCCCACAAGGTTGGTTTTCCCACAAGGTTGGTTTTCCCACAAGGTTTGTTTTCCCGAAAGGTTTGTTTCCCCACAAGGTTGGTTTTCCCACAAGGTTGGTTTTCCCGCAGGGTTTGTTTTCCCCCAAGGTTAGTTTTCCCGCAAGGTTTGTTTTCCCACAAGGTTAGTTTTCCCACAAGGTTTGTTTCCCAACAAGGTTTGTTTCCCCACAAGGTTTGTTTTCCCACAAGGATTGTTTTCTCACAAGGTTTGTTTTCCCACTGTGTTGGTTTTCCCAAAAGGTTCGCTTTCCCGCAAGGTTGGTTTTCCCACAAGGTTGGTTTTCCCGCAGGGTTTGTTTCCCCATAACGTTGGTTTTCCCACAAGGTTCGTTTTCCCGCAGGGTTTGTTTTCCCACAAGGTTAGTTTCCCCGAAAGGTTTGTTTCCCCACAAGGTTTGTTTTCCCACAAGGGTTGTTTTCTCACAAGGTTTGTTTTCCCACTAGGTTTGTTTCCCCACAAGGTGTGTTTTCCCACAAGGTTTGTTTTCCCCAAAGGTTGGTTTAACCGCATGGTTGGTTTTCCCACAAGGTTTGTTTTCCCACTGTGTTGGTTTTCCCAAAAGGTTCGCTTTCCCACAAGGTTGGTTTTCCCACAAGGTTGGTTTTCCCGCAGGGTTGCTTTCACCATAAGGTTGGTTTTCCCACAAGGTTTGTTTTCTCACAAGGTTTGTTTTCCCACTAGGTTGTTTTTCCCACTAGGTTGGTTTTCCCACAAGGTTTGTTTTCCCACAAGCTTTGTTTTCCCCCAAGGTTGGTTTTCCCGCAAGGTTGGTTTTCCCACACGGTTTGTTTTCCCACTGTGTTGGTTTTCCCAAAAGGTTCGCTTTCCCGCAAGGTTGGTTTTCCCACAAGGTTTGTTTCCCCGCAAGGTCTGTTTTCCCATAAGGTTTGTTTTCCCACAAGGTTTGTTTTCCCACAAGGTTTGTTTTCCCACAAGGTTTGTTTTCCCACAAGGTTTGTTTTCCCACTAGGTTGGTTTTCCCGAAAGGTTTGTTTCCCCACAAGGTTTCTTTCCCCATAAGGTTGGTTTTCCCACAAGGTTTGTTTTCTCACAAGGTTTGTTTTCCCACAAGGTTTGTTTTCCCACAAGGTTTTTTTCCCAAAAGGTTCGCTTTCCCACAAGGTTGGTTTTCCCACAAGGTTGGTTTTCCCGCAGGGTTTCTTTCCCCATAAGGTTGGTTTTCCCACAAGGTTTGTTTTCTCACAAGGTTTGTTTTCCCACTAGGTTTGTTTCCCCACAAGGTTTGTTTTCCCACAAGGTTTGTTTTCCCGCAAGGTTGGTTTTCCCGCAAGGTTGGTTTTCCCACAAGGTTTGTTTTCCCACTGTGCTGGTTTTCCCAAAAGGTTCGCTTTCCCACTAGGTTGGTTTTCCCACAAGGTTGGTTTTCCCGCAGGGTTGCTTTCCCCATAAGGTTTGTTTTCCCACAAGGTTTGTTTTCTCACAAGGTTTGTTTTCCCACTAGGCTGTTTTTTCCCACTAGGTTGGTTTTCCCACAAGGTTTGTTTTCCCACAAGCTTTGTTTTCCCCCAAGGTTGGCTTTCCCGCAAGGTTGGTTTTCCCACAAGGTTTGTTTTCCCACTGTGTTGGTTTTCCCAAAAGGTTCGCTTTCCCGCAAGGTTGGTTTTCCCACAAGGTTTGTTTCCCCACAAGGTTTGTTTTCCCATAAGGTTTGTTTTCCCACAAGGTTTGTTTTCCCACAAGGTTTGTTTTCCCACAAGGTTTGTTTTCCCACAAGGTTGGTTTTCCCGCAAGGTTGGTTTTCCCACAAGGTTTGTGTTCCCACTGTGTTGGTTTTCCCAAAAGGTTCGCTTTCCCACAAGGTTGGTTTTCCCACAAGGTTGGTTTTCCCGCAGGGTTGCTTTCCCCATAAGGTTTGTTTTCCCACAAGGTTTGTTTTCCCACAAGGTTTGTTTTCCCACAAGGTTTGTTTTCCCGAAAGGTTTGTTTCCCCACAAGGTTGGTTTTCCCACAAGGTTGGTTTTCCCGCAGGGTTTGTTTTCCCACAAGGTTAGTTTCCCCGCAAGGTTTGTTTCCCCCCAAGGTTTGTTTTCCCACAAGGATTTTTTTCTCACAAGGTTTGTTTTTCCACTAGGTTTGTTTCCCCGCAAGGTTTGTTTTCCCACAAGGTTTGTTTTCCCCCAAGGTTGGTTTTCCCGCAAGGTTGGTTTTCCCACAAGTTTTTTTTTTCCACTGTGTTGGTTTTCCCTAAAGATTCGCTTTCCCACAAGGTTGGTTTTCCCACAAGGTTGGTTTTCCCGCAGGGTTGCTTTCCCCATAAGGTTGGTTTTCCCACAAGGTTTGTTTTCTCACAAGGTTTGTTTTCCAACTAGGTTGTTTTTCCCACTAGGTTGGTTTTCCCACAAGGTTTGTTTTCCCACAAGCTTTGTTTTCCCCCAAGGTTGGTTTTCCGGCAAGGTTGGTTTTCCCACAAGGTTTGTTTTCCCACTGTGTTTGTTTCCCCACAAGGTTTGTTTTCCCATAAGATTTGTTTTCCCACAAGGTTTGTTTTCCCATAAGGTTTGTTTTCCCACAAGGTTTGTTTTCCCACAAGGTTGGTTTTCCCGAAAGGTTGGTTTTCCCACAAGGTTTGTTTTCTCACAAGGTTTGTTTTCCCACTAGGTTTGTTTCCCCACAAGGTTTGTTTTCTCACAAGGTTTGTTTTCCCACAAGGTTTGTTTCCCCACAAGGTTTGTTTCCCCACAAGGTTTGTTTTCCCACAAGGATTGTTTTATCACAAGGTTTGTTTTCCCACTGTGTTGGTTTTCCCAAGAGGTTCGCTTTCCCGCAAGGTTCGCTTTCCCGCAAGATTGGTTTTCCCACAAGGTTTGTTTTCTCACAAGGCTTGTTTTCCCACTAGGTTTGTTTCCCAACAAGGTTTGTTTTCTCACAAGGTTTGTTTTCCCACAAGGTTTGTTTTCCCACAAGGTTTGTTTTCCCACAAGGTTTATTTTGCCACAAGGTTGGTTTTCCAGAAAGGTTTGTTTCCCCACAAGATTGGTTTTCCCACAAGGTTTGTTTCCCCACAAGGTTTGTTTTCCCACAAGGATTGTTTTCTCACAAGGTTTGTTTTCCCACTGTGTTGGTTTTCCCAAGAGGTTCGCTTTCCCGCAAGGTTCGCTTTCCCGCAAGGTTTGTTTTCCCACATGGTTTGTTTTCTCACAAGGTTTGTTTTCCCACTAGGTTCGTTTCCCCACAAGGTTTGTTTTCTCACAAGGTTTGTTTTCCCACAAGGTTTGTTTTCCCACAAGGTTTGTTTTCCCACAAGGTTTGTTTTCCCACAAGGTTGGTTTTCCAGAAAGGTTTGTTTCCCCACAAGGTTGGTTTTCCCACAAGGTTTGTTTCCCCACAAGGTTTGTTTTCCCACAAGGATTGTTTTCTCACAAGGTTTGTCCCACTGTGTTGGTTTTCCCAAGAGGTTCGCTTTCCCGCAAGGTTCGCTTTCCCGCAAGGTTGGTTTTCCCACAAGGTTTGTTTTCTCACAAGGTTTGTTTTCCCACTAGGTTTGTTTCCCCACAAGGTTTGTTTTCTCACAAGGTTTGTTTTCCCACAAGGTTTGTTTCCCCACAAGGTTTGTTTCCCCACAAGGTTTGTTTTCCCACAAGGATTGTTTTCTCACAAGGTTTGTTTTCCCACTGTGTTGGTTTTCCCAAGAGGTTCGCTTTCCCGCAAGGTTCGCTTTCCCGCAAGGTTGGTTTTCCCACAAGGTTTGTTTTCTCACAAGGTTTATTTTCCCACTAGGTTTGTTTCCCCACAAGGTTGGTTTTCCCACAAGGTTGGTTTTCCCGCAGGGTTGCTTTCCCCATAAGGTTGGTTTTCCCACAAGGTTTGTTTTCTCACAAGGTTTGTTTTCCCACTAGGTTGTTTTTCCCACTAGGTTGGTTTTCCCACAAGGTTTGTTTTCCCACAAGCTTTGTTTTCCCCCAAGGTTGTTTTTCCCACTAGGTTGGTTTTCCCACAAGGTTTGTTTTCCAACAAGCTTTGTTTTCCCCCAAGGTTTGTTTTCCCGCAAGGTTGGTTTACCCACAAGGTTTGTTTTCCCACTGTGTTTGGTTTTCCCCAAAAGGTTCGCTTTCCCGCAAGGTTGGTTTTCCCACAAGGTTTGTTTCCCCACAAGGTTGGTTTTCCCCACAAGGTTGGTTTTCCCGCAGGGTTTGTTTTCCCACAAGGTTAGTTTTCCCGCAAGGTTTGTTTCCCCACAAAGTTTGTTTTCCCACAAGGTTTGTTTTCCCACTGTGTTGGTTTTCCCAAAAGGTTCGCTTTCCCAAAAGGTTGGTTTTCCCACAAGGTTGGTTTTTCCACAAGGTTGGTTTTCCCCGCAGGGTTGCTTTCCCCCATAAGGTTGGTTTTCCCAAAAGGTTCGCTTTCCCGCAAGGCTGGTTTTCCCACAAGGTTTGTTTCCCCACAATGTTTGTTTTCTCACAAGGTTTGTTTTCCCACAAGGTTGGTTTTCCCGAAAGGTTTGTTTCCCCACAAGGTTAGTTTTCCCACAAGGTTTGTTTTCCCACAAGGTTTGTTTCCCCACAAGGTTTGTTTTCCCACAAGGATTGTTTTCTCACAAGGTTTGTTTTCCCACTGTGTTGGTTTTCCCAAGAGGTTCGCTTTCCCGCAAGGTTCGCTTTCCCGCAAGGTTGGTTTTCCCACAAGGTTTGTTTCTCACAAGGTTTTTTTTTCCCACTAGGTTTGTTTCCCCACAAGGTTTGTTTTCTCACAAGGTTTGTTTTCCCACAAGGTTTGTTTTCCCACAAGGTTTATTTTCCCACAAGGTTTGTTTCCCCACAAGGTTTGTTTTCTCACAAGGTTTGTTTTCCCACAAGGTTTGTTTTCCCACAAGGTTTGTTTTCCCACAAGGTTTGTTTTGCCACAAGGTTGGTTTTCCAGAAAGGTTTGTTTCCCCACAAGGTTGGTTTTCCCACAAGGTTTGTTTCCCCACAAGGTTTGTTTTCCCACAAGGATTGTTTTCTCACAAGGTTTGTTTTCCCACTGTGTTGGTTTTCCCAAGAGGTTCGCTTTCCCGCAAGGTTCGCTTTCCCGCAAGGTTGGTTTTCCCCACAAGGTTTGTTTTCTCACAAGGTTTGTTTTCCCACTAGGTTTGTTTCCCCACAAGGTTTGTTTTCCTCACAAGGTTTGTTTTCCCACAAGGTTTGTTTCCCCACAAGGTTTGTTTCCCCACAAGGTTTGTTTTCCCACAAGGATTGTTTTCTCACAAGGTTTGTTTTCCCACTGTGTTGGTTTTCCCAAGAGGTTCGCTTTCCCGCAAGGTTCGCTTTCCCGCAAGGTTGGTTTTCCCACAAGGTTTGTTTTCTCACAAGGTTTGTTTTCCCACTAGGTTTGTTTCCCCACAAGGTTGGTTTTCCCACAAGGTTGGTTTTCCCGCAGGGTTGCTTTCCCCATAAGGTTGGTTTTCCCACAAGGTTTGTTTTCTCACAAGGTTTGTTTTCCCACTAGGTTGTTTTTCCCACTAGGTTGGTTTTCTCACAACGTTTGTTTTCCCACAAGCTTTGTTTTCCCCCAAGGTTGTTTTTCCCACTACCCGTATGGAAATAATTAAGCTGTTTACAGTTGTTAACGGACTGTTTACAGCTGTTAACGACTGTTTACAGTTGATTTCAATTGTAAACAGCTGTTAACAGCCTAATACAGTTGATTCCAGTTGTGATTTTACAACTGTTTTCTTACAGTTGGATTTAAACAACTGGTTCCAATTGTTTTTAACTGTAAACAACTGTTCACGGCTTTATACACTTGATTCCAGTTGTTTTTTTACAGTTGTCTTTTTACACTTTGAGTAAACAACTGGTTCTAACTGTTTTTAACTGTAAACAGCTGTTCACAGCTTAATACAGTTGATTCCAGTTGTTTTTTTACAATTGTTTTTTTACAGTTGGATGTAAACAGTTGGTTCCAACTGTTTTAAACTGTAAACAATTGTAAATGCACCCGGCTTGAAAAAACAACTGTAATTTTACAACCATCTTTATGCGGTTGTTTTTTTTACAATTGTCTTTTTACAGCTGGATATAAACAACTGGTTCCAACTGTTTTTAACTGTAAACAGCTGTTCACAGCTTAATACAGTTGATTGCAGTTGTTTTTTTACAATTGTTTTTTTACAGTTGGATGTAAACAATTGGTTCCAACTGTTTTTAACTGTAAACAATTGTAAATGCACCCGGCTTGAAAAAACAATTGTAATTTTACAATCATCTTTATGCAGTTGTTTTTTTTACAACTGTATTTTTACAGCTGGATATAAACAACTGGTTCCAACTGTTTTTAACTGTAAACAACTGTTCACAGCTTAATACAGTTGATTCCAGTTGTTTTTTTATAATTTTCTTTTTACAGTTGAATGTAAACAATTGGTTCCAATTGTTTTTAACTGTAAACAATTGTATTATTCACCCGACTTGAAAAAACAACTGTAATTTTACAACCATCTTTATGCAGTTGTTTTTTTACAATTGTCTTTTTACAGTTGGATATAAACAACTGGTTCCAACTGTTTTTAACTGTAAACAGCTGTTCACAGCTTAATACAGTTGATTCCAGTTGTTTTCTTACAATTGTTTTTTTACAGTTGGATGTAAACAATTGGTTCCAACTGTTTTTAACTGTAAACAATTGTAAATGCACCCGGCTTGAAAAAACAACTGTAATTTTACAACCATCTTTATGCAGTTGTTTTTGGGATCCCAAAACGTAAGTGGAGGGATACCTATGACATCGCAAAAGTTGTCCGTCTGTCCGTCCGTCCGTCCGTCCGTCTGTCCGTCCGTCCGTCCGTCCGTCCGTCTGTAAGCACGATAACTCTCGAAGGGAATGAGATATTTTGATGAAACTTGGTGAGAAGGTTCGTTGGGTCGTCGGACCAGTCAAGTTCGTAGATGGGCTTTGTAGCTCTACATTTAGGGGTGGGGGAGGGGATTCAAATTAAGGGACAAACAAAATATTTTGAAACAGCTAATGTGATAGTCGATTATGGGGTAAGAAGACATGCTGAACACGATGGTGAAAACCATTTTGTCATCGGACAAGTAGTTCGCCCGTAATCCGGCCAAAACCGGAAAGTTTGTTGAAAGTAAAAGTTTTATTTGAAGTTGATTAGATGTTCGATTTAGGGGTAGGAAGACATGCTGAAGACGATGGTGAAAATTATTTTCTCGACGGACACGTATTTCGCCCGGAATCCGGCCCAAACCGGAAAGTTTGTTGAAAGTAAAAGTTTTATTTGAAATTGATTAGATGTTCGATTTAGGGGTAGGAAGACATGCTGAAGACGATGGTGGAAACTATTTTCTCGATGGACACGTATTTCGCCCGGAATCTGGCCCAAACCGGAAAGTTTGTTGAAAGTAAAAGTTTTATTTGAAGTTGATTAAATGTTTGATTTAGAGGTAGGGAGACATGCTGAAGACGATGGTGAAAACTATATTCTCGACGGACAAGTATTTCGACCGGAATCCGGCCCAAACCGGAAAGTTTGTCAAAATTAAAAGTTTTGTTTGGAGTTGATTGGATGTTCGATTTAGGGCAAGAAGACAGGCTGAACACTTATGTGAAAACAAGTTTCTACCCGGACATGTAGTTCGTCCGGAATCCGGCCAAAACCGGAAAACTGTTGGAAGTCAAAGTTTTATTTCTAGTTGATTAGATAAGCGATTTAGGGGTAAGAAGAGATGCTGAGTCCCTGTGTGACAATCGTATTTTACCCGGACATATAGTTCGACCGGAATCCGGCTGGAATCGGAAAATTTGTTATTTGCTAAATTTCTATTTGAAGTTGATTAGATGTTCATTACTGGGGAAAGAAGATACCCTAATTTCGTCTTTGAGCTTTCTTTTTTCGCCGGACAAGTAGTTCTGGAGTTCGGCCGGAACCGGGAAATTGGCAGAAGTGGCAGGAAGTTTTCGTCAAAACAGATATGACTTATAGGGGTAAACACACATGCTGAATCCAAATCTGAACTTGGTTTTCTCAGGTGATTAGCTATTTGGCCTTAATCTGTTTCTGAATTTTAATTGTAAAAATGTTCAAGGAGTCTGGCGAAGACTGGATCTGGCTAAGACAAGACCCAGTTGTCTGGATCAGATATTGAATTTTTGGGATCCCATCGAAACCTTTGGTCTTGTTTTTACAATTGTCTTTTTACAGCTGGATATAAACAAACTGGTTCCAACTGTTTTTAACTGTAAACAACTGTTCACAGCTTAATACAGTTGATTCCAGTTTTTTTTTAGAATTGTCTTTTTACAGTTGGATGTAAACAATTGGTTCCAATTGTTTTTAACTGTAAACAATTGTATTATTCACCCGACTTGAAAAACACAACTGTAATTTTACAACCATCTTTATGCAGTTGTTTTTTTACAATTGTCTTTTTACAGTTGGATATAAACAACTGGTTCCAACTGTTTTTAACTGTAATCTACTGTTCACAGCTTAATACAGTTGATTCCAGTTGTTTTTTTTTCAATCTTTTTGTTATATTTCTCTGTAAATAAAAAATAATATTTTTATTATTATTTTTTAATATGTCTCTGTGCTTTTTCGCTGCGAACGAGCAGAGGTTAGTAGCGTCGCGACACATCAGGTTTCGTTACCTATATGATTAGCCATGTCGCTGTGACGCCACCTTGAAGAAAAATAGAAGGTAAAGCTGATCGGTTCTCTAGACGCGCTAAAGAGCGTTCAGTGCGCCTCTTGCATTTTCTTTCTCTGTGATCAGCTACAGCGAAGACGGTAGTAGAGTAGAACGGTGAAGAGCTACGGTATAAATACCTCTAGGTCCTTTTTGTCGGGGTATTCATAGTCGCTGCATAGTACCAAGACAGAGGTTCTGTCTGATTATTTGTTCTTGCTAGAACCGGTTGCCAACAGCCGAATACATTTGATTTTTTTTTCTTTATAATTGTTTTTTTTTTCATTCTCGATTGGATGTAAACAGCTGGTTACAGCAGTTTTTAACTGTAAACAACTGTTCACAACCCAATACAGTTGATTCAATTTTTGTTCGTTAATTGTCTTTTTACAGTTGGATGTAAACAACTGGTTCCGACTGTTTTTAACTGTAAACACTCGTTCAGAGCTTAATACAGTTGTTTTTTACAATGTTTTTTTTTTTTTTTTCTCTGTATCTAAAAAAAGATTATATTTATTATTAAGATGTCTGTGTACCTTTTCGCTGCGAACGAGCGGTGGTAAGTAGCTTCGCGCCACATCACCTTTCTTTTACCTCTATAATTAGCTATGTCGCTGTGACGCCGCCTTGAAGAAAAGTAGAAGGCAAAGCTGATTGGTTCTCTTGACGCGCTAAAGAGCGTTCAGCGCACGGAGTGCGCCTCTTGCATTTTCTTTCTCTGCGATTAGGAACAGTGAAAACGGAAGTAGAGTAGAAGGGTAACAAGACCAAAGGTTTCGATGGGATCTCAAAAAGTCAATATTTGATCCAGACAATTGGGTCTTGTCTTGGCCAGAATCCTTGAACATTTTTACTATTAAAATTCAAAAACAGATTAAGGCCAAATAGCTAATCATCTGAGAAAACCAAGTTCAGATATGGATTCAGCATGTGTGTTTGTGTACCCCTATAAGTCATATCTGTTTTGACGAAAACTTCCTGCCACTTCTGCCAATTTCCCGGTTTCAGCCGCATTCCGGAACTACATGTCCGGTGAAAAAAGAAAGCTCAAAAACGAACTCAGCGTATCGTCTTTCCCCAATATTGAACATCTAATCAACTTCAAATAAAATTTAACTTATAACAAATGTTCCGCGGCTCCAGCCGCGGAACATTCCGATCGAACTATATGTCCGGATCCAAAAAATGATTTTCATACACGGATTCAGCATCTCTTCTTACCCCTAAATTGAATATCTAGTCAACTACAAATAAAACTTTAACTTTTCCGGTTTTGGCTGGATTCCGGGCAAAGCACCTGACCGGGTAGAAAATTGTTTTCACAGAAGTGTACAGCATGTCTTCTTACCCCTAAATCAAACATGTAATCAACTCCAAATAAAACTTTTACTTTTAACAAACTTTCCGGTTGGGCCAGATTCCGGGCGAACTACGTGTCCGGAGAAAAATTGGTTTTAATCATCGTGTTCAGCATGTCCTCTTACCCCTAATCCGAACATCTAATCAACTTCAAATAAAAGTTTTACTTTGAACAGACTTTCCGGTTTTGGCTGGATTCCGGGCTAACTAATTATCCGGCACAAGAATGGTTTTCACCGTCGTGTTCAGCATGTCTCCTTGCGCCTATATCGAACATCTAATCAACTTCAAATAAAACTTTTACTTTTAACAAACCTTCCGATTTTGGCCGGATTCCGGGCGAACTACTTGTCCGATGACAAAATAGTTTTCACCATCGTGTTCAGCATGACTTCTTACCCCATAATCGACTATCACAGTATCTGTTTAAAAATATTTCATTTGCCCCTTAATTTAAACCCCCTCCCCCACCCCTAAATGTAGGGCTACAGAGCCCATCTACGAACTTGACCTTACTCTTGACCCAAAGAATCCTCACACCAAGTTTGATCAATATTTCTGATTCCCTTCGAGAGTTATAGTGCGCACAGACGGACGGACGGACAGACGGACAACTTTTGCGATGTCATAGGTATCCCGCCATTTACGTTTTGGGATCCCAAAAAGCTACGGCATAAATACCTCTATAGAGGTATAAGCTGTTTACAGTTGTTAACGACTCTTTACAACTGGTAACGACTGTTTACAGTTGAAATCGATTGTAAACAGCTGTTAACAGCCTAATACAGTTGATTTCAGTTGTGTTTTACAATTGTTTTTTTTTACAGTTGGATATAAACAACTGATTCCAACTGTTTTTAACTGTAAACAACTGTTTACAGCTTCATACAGTTGATTCCAGTTGTTTTTTTTACAATCTTCTTTTTATAGTTAGATAGTTCTAACTGGTTTTTTTTTGTTTGTTTTTTCCTAAACCACTTCATTATTCGCCCGACCTTAAAAGATAAATAAAACAATTTTAAATATTATTCGACCCCAGGCTGACTTTGAAAAATTGTTTGAATATACAAATTTTGTTTACAACCGTCGCGATTATATCGTCATTTTTGAAAGGACCAATTTTACAACTCTATTTAATTGTTTTTCGTCGGAAATTAATTATGCGATTCCTCGATTACAAATTCGGAGCTATAGTTAGTGTCGGGTACTGATACACTAGCGGATACACTAGCCTATTAATTACAATTGAACGATGTGCAAATTGTGCAATTCCTTGTGATGTAATGTCGATGTAATATAATAATTTTTCAGTCACCGCATCGAAAACTTGCTCAGAGGCCAGAGCACAGTACAATCAAACTCGACTGCTACGACGCTACGAGTTACTACCTCAGTTTCCAATGACTCATCGCGCTGTCGCACACAGGCGTCTCGTTTCGTGCGAGGGGCTGAATACTCGTGAAAGTTTCGTAAGGTTACAGTGTGTTAGCTTCGGCTAGCACAGACCCAGGTCTATGCACAGCACAGTTGGTTCCTGGGCACACTGAGAATCCAGATTTGATCCAGAAGCGAGTTGTTTACAGTCATAATATATCGCGAGTATACTACCAACTCTCCGATTTGAATCTCCTAAAGACTAGACACCAAATTCAAGAATTGGTCTTGGAAGGAAAATTATTCAGTTTTGGGAATCCTAGAACGTTGGTGACGGGATACTTACGGCTTCGTAAAGGTATATAAGGTGTAAAGGTGTATGTTCGTCCGTCCGTCCGTCTGTATGTTAATACGATAACACTCGAATGGGTTGACATATTGTTTTGTTCAAGCTTGATCTATTCATTGGGTCAAAGTACAGGTCAAGTTTGTAGATGGGCTACGTGATAAAATCCCATATGAATCCATATCTGATATGTTTTCGGACAAGTGGTTTGGCCGCCGGAAACCTTAAATTTGTACAAGTGAATACATTTTTTCGAAATCGTTTATGTTGTCAAAATGGCTATGAAAAATACAATAATAATATCTATAATTTGTATTATTTATATATATAAATTATATATATATATATAAATAAAATTAATTTTGTGCTGTAGATATAGTTAAAGAACATGCTGGACCGGACAATTCTATGGTTTTTTTTCAGGGGTGGCCCACTCCCGATTTTAGTGTACAACACGTGCCTGGTGCCCAGCCGATGCCGGCACCGTGTGACACCAGCCGGCACCGGTTGGCACTTCTTAGAAAATTAAAAATCAGCATCTTTAGAAGCGGAAATTGCCTAATTTATGGCGCTGGACAAATAGTTCGGCTGGAATCGGAACTTCTGTTAAAAGTAAAAGTTTTATTTAAAGTTGATTAGATGTTCGATTTACGGGTAAGAAGGCATACTGAGCAATTATATGAAACTCGTTTCCTACGCGGACAAGTAGTTCGCCCAGAATTCCCAAACCGGAAAATTTGCTAAAAGCAGAAGTTGTATTTGTAGTTGATTATATGTCCGATTTAGGGGTAAGAAGAGATGCTGAATCCTATTTTTTTTTAGCCGGACATATAGTTCTTCCGGAAACTGGCTAAAACCGGAAAATTTGTTATTAATTAAATCTTCATTTGAAGTGGATTAGATGTTGGATATAAGGATAAGGAGATCCACTGAATTCGTTCTAGCTTTAGTTTTTCGCCGGAAAAGTGTCCGTCTGTCTGTGAGCACGATAACTCTCTAAGGGAACAAGGTATTTGGATGAAACTTGCTGTGAGGAAGGACAGGTCGAGTTCGTAGATGAGTTCTGTAGCTCCCGAACGGCGGATATCCAAGCTGAATTTAAACTCAGTTTATCGGTTCCCTTAACTGGCCTTACTGATTTTATCGGACGTACTGCCAGACCTCATTTGGTTTCCTGGTTCCACTATGTCTTGATCTGTTTCTAGATTTTTAAAGTAATAACATCTAATTGTCTGGATCAAATATTAAATTTTTGGGATCCCATCGAAACCTTTGGTCTTGTCGCATTACATCACGTAGCTCAACTATTGGGCGATATTTTGATTTCGCGATATATCGATCTTTTCTATTTCGATGTTCGGCGTATTTTTCGGAAACAATGCAATACTGGAAAAAAAAACTCGCGATCTACAATAGCTTGATATATCAAATAATTAGAACACAGTATTTAGAAAAACAAGTGAAGATTTCCAGATATTCTTTTCAATATCGATATCTAGTTTGCGATATTTCCGGTATATCGATGTCACCCTGATGTCACCCAACAGTGCACCACAACAGTGCACAGCACAGGTAAGCTAATGCTTCTTTGCACACAAATAATTTTTCCACACTTTAAGAGAGTGTTTCAGACGCATTGTGAAATCAGGTTCTTTCTGCTTGTCTTACATTACTTAGGCTACTTTAGTTTAGGCCACAGGAGGGGTATCCAACCTCGTTTTTACAGAATGTTGTTTTTATTCAGTTTGAAAAAGTCTTCAGAGCACAGTAGGCAGACAGTAGGTGCTATATAGCTAAGATGTTACAGTTCTGTGCAAGCCTGTACCCTGCCTGTACCTGGCTGGAAAAGCTGAAACTCAGGAAGTGAACAGACACTACAGAACAGTTAGTACAGTACTAAATGAGTAGTTTCAGTTTGGTCTTTTCAGTTATTGTTTGCACCAGGTTGCCTGTAGCCTATTGTGTAGACTACGGACATTTGTTAGGATCGAGTTTTCAGTGATTTTTGTGTTCCTGATTAACATTCTTTGATTCTGCTCTGATTTCCCGATAGGATTAGACAAAATCAGAAATAAATACCTCTTTCAGGAAGGGTATCCGACCCAAAACCTAGTTTCAGCGTTTTAGAAATTTTTTCCCTTCAGAAAGATACGAGGTAAAAAACAAATAGAAGTATCGTAGTCTATAAGTTAGCTAATCTGTGGCTTGAGATTGTAAGTGAAATTCCTGTTCAGCATTAATAATTGAAAGTACCGTATTTTGAATTTCCCTGAGCTCAAATTACTTTTTGAGATTTACAGGAGGGATAGCCGATGTCAGTTAAACAAATAATGTCAGAAAGAAATGTCTCATAAGTCCTAATTATATCATAGGCCATTAGGTTCTGTTTCTCTAGCAGTTGGGACTGCAGTACTGCACACACAAATACTGAGTCAACTTTTGAGGGTTTTGAAAGGGCAGTTGGTTTACTGTTGTTTTGGTACCTTAAAAGTTTTTAGTAGCCTAGCTCTTTATATGCGATCTAAAATGATGCTTGAGGTAGGTTTGTAAAATAACTGGTTTCCAGATGCAGATTGAATTCCAATGGAACAGTCAGATTGTTGGCTTCCGTTCAAACCTTTGTTTTACGCAATGGTTTACTTTTTAGAATGTCAACAAAGCAAGTACTTGTATTGAACTAGCACACCTTAATCAGGCTAATTTAGCTTGTCCTAGTGTATAGCCATATAAATAAACATAGAAATTTGTGGTTTGGGTATACCAAGCTTTCAGAAAAGACCCAAATGCTGAGAAGCGCAAATGTGTTCTTTTGCCAAGCCAAATCGACTATCATGCTGTTGTGATTTAGAACTTGGTGTTCAAGAAATTCAGAGAAATAGGAAGTTGTCTTGCAATAGAGGAACCTGATGAATTAATTTTGAAAAAATTCAGTTGAGAATATTATAATCCATTTATAGTATAGCCTATTTGCCAAACTGTCAGAAGCTTGGATAACAGATAACGTATATGCATCCTTCTGTTCAATTTCGTCATAATGTAGTGTATCTATTGTGACCCTTTTAATTTTGACCATTTTTGTGACATATAACATTCAAAAGGGCCATAAAGAAATTTGTCTCTAAACTTAAGAATTTAAAGGGTCGTAACAGAAATATCTGGCATAACTGTTGACACAATGTTTTGCAACCATGTGTTCTCTGTTAACAAACTTCTGACCGTATGGCAATAAGGGCCTGTATATCCAAATCAGCAGTATTTGACTTCATAGTTTCGGGTTGGAGGGTCCAGGCTGTTCAGTCCTCTCTCCCTGGCTTCTTCAAGCCTCTCACTGTTTTTTTTTACAGACTAATAAAACAGACCACATATGTTCATGAGACATATTTGATGGTGCAAAACGGATACGTCAGCTGAATTTTATTTGAGTCGGCCCTTCTTGACAAGGAGAGCCAAGAAGGGCCGAAATATAGCTCCAATAAAATTCAGCTTATGTATCCGTTTTGCACCATCAAATATGATTCGCAGTCAGCTTGGGCTGAAGGAATATTTATTTGTTTATGAGAATCTTCAAGGACCATCACATCCACTGATTTCTGTATATTTTTTCAGATGAAGCCTTCTAAATTGACGTCGAAAGTGGGATTCTTGTCTGAGGCAAGACAAAATAATGAATAACTTAGTTTAGTGCATGCAGCACACAGGCTATCTAGTTCAGTTTCAACATGCTGAAACAGCCAGTTGGTCCTGTAGCACCAGATCCAGAGACACTGTGACTGAATGGAGTAAAGAATAGTTATCTGGGAATAGACTTTCACTCAAGTAACAGTGCAATACATGTGCAGACCTAGTTCTGGATAGAAAGAGGCTAGAAAAGAACAAACGCAGACTATCCCAAGAAAACCCCTTGCTGCCTCTTGACCTACGCAAGAAAGATGTATACTGTACAATGGTCATGCCTTTCTGGGTAAGTAGCATATTTAACACACTAGTTAGGACCCTATGTGCAGGATGCCTTTGACCATAGAGAGACGAATCTCTCTCTCAAAGGATTTTAGGCTATCTCTGCTGACTTAGCGTGAGGGTACTTTAAGCGTGAGGGTACTTTAAGCGTGTTCCACCCCTCTAACAGTAATTACTATCAGCTACTATTTCCGTTCCAGCCTGACGAAAATTTACTACGCCGAGCAGGCCCGTATCCAGGAATTTATTTCGGGGGGGGGGGGTTCGCCTGCGGGTCGGACCAAAAAGTACAAAAAAGACATAAATAAGAGGGAAAAGCCTGTAAAATGATGATTTTCGTATGTTTCGGGGGGGGGGGGGGGTCAACCCCCTAACCCACCCTGGATACGGCCTTGACGCCGAGCGTTCCAACCTTCTCGAAATAGTAACTTATTTGCTTACCACGCTTGGTTGCGTAGTAAACGTGGTGACTACGGATTTCTGTATCGTGATTGGCTGGATAACCCCGTGGAGTGGTATTTTACCGAAAATAAAAAAATGCGTTCCACCCTTGAAGCTTGACGTCAAGAAGCCAAAATTTGTGACGTCGTGCGTAGTAACTACGGTAAGTAGGATGGAACACGCTCTTTTGGGTCAGAGAAGAATCCCCATTGGCAGAAGTAAATATAATTTTGAAGGTGTGTGTGGGGGGGGGGGGTGTAGGTAGCGCTAAGCTGTGCCTTCGTGTAGCAGATATTTGGAATTGCAGGATCATCAGTAGCTGTGAACCTCTTTGATTAACCAGAGTTTTTGGCGTGCGTAGTTGGGTTCCAGCTAGTTCGTTTATTTTTTTCAAGCAAAAAAAAAGCCTGAACAAACGCTTTGACCTTTAGACCATTTATTTCTGTTGCTTATTTATTTATTTACTTACATAATATCAAACTTATTAGGATATGCCAACACTCTATTGTGGTACTTTATTCAAGCTTGGTGTGATGATTCTTAGGGTCATATTGCAAGACACGATTCAGATGGGCACCGGAGCCGTATTTTTAGGGGAGGATAAGGGAGATTAAAATTCTAGTAATGCGAAGGTTTGCGCTTCTTTATTAGCCAAACGTGTGTTTTTGCGTGGAAGTTGTGAAACGAGAGGGTTCGAAACTTTATGACTCTGAACTAACTGTCTTCGATCAAGACATAACTCACGAAGTGAAACTTTGGTCCCAAAATATACTGTTTCACGTTAAATATTCTATATTTCCTGACATCTGTAACTTTCCTTCGACCAAAGTAACAACCTATTGTGACAAAACTATGAGTACATTCCCTTCCTCCAGTCTCTAACCCCCTTGCTCAGCGCTTGTCACCCATTTTGAGCGACTAGTAGGGATTCCTAAATTCCCTCTATGAGCAATACAAGTCATCTGTGAATAATCAGCAATTGCATATTTTGATTTTTAGAAACGAAATTATAAACAGTTAATGCTTGCTTAAATCTTGGAAGCCTTCTCTCGTTTTGGGATCCTAAAAGTCCTAAAACCTAAGTGGAGGGATACCTATGACTTTGCAGAAGTTGTCCGTCCGTCTGTCCGCATGATAACTCTCGAAGGGAATGAGATGTTTTGATGAAACTTGGTGTGAGGACTCTTTAGGTCAAGGGAGAGGTCGAGTTTGTAGATGGGCTCTGTAGCTCAACGTTTTGGGGTTGGGGTTCAAATTAATGGGCGGACAAATTTCGGTTAAGACGGTGGGATATGGAAAATATGCTCGAATTTTGCGCAGAGTGCAAAATGCACCATATGAGCAACTCATCATGGTCCCTTGGCTGTAGGCAGCTTTTGTGGTTATTTGGGTACACGTCCATAGGTGAGCATATTAACATGAATGTCAAAACCATTTTCTCGCCGGACAAGTAGTTCGCCCGGAATCCGGCCAAACCAGAAGGTTTGTCAGTCAAAGTTGTATTCAAAGTTGATTAAATGTTCGATTCAGGCGTAAGAAGACATGCTAAACATGTAAATGAAAATCATTTTTTCGTCGTACAAATAGTTCGCTTGGAATCCGGCCGAAACCTGAAAATTTGTCAAAAGTAAAAGTTTTATCTGAAGTTGATTAGGTGTCCGGTATCGGGGTAAGAAGACAACTGAACCCGCTTTTGACAATCATTTTCTACTCGGACATAGACTTCGCCCTGAATCTGACTGAAACCGGAAAATTTGTTAAAAGTTAAAGTTTTATCTGAAGTTGATTAGATGTTCGATATAGCCGTAAGAAGATACTCTGAATTCGTTTTTGAGCTTTAGTATTAGCAAGACAAGTAGTTCGCCCGGAATCCAGTCGAAACCGGAGATTTGGCAGAAGTCAGGCAGGAAGATTTGATCAATTTCGTTAAAGTAGACATGACGTATAGTCTAGGGGTAAATACACACATGCTGAATCCATATCTGAGCTTGGTTTTCTGAGATCATTAGCCATTGGCCTTCTTCTGTTTTTAAACCTTACTAGTAAAAATGTTCAAGGAGTCTGGCGAAGACCGGATATCTACAAGACCCATTTGTCTGTAATCCGGCTGAAAACGGGAAATTTGTTAAAAGCTAAAGTTTCATCTGAAGTTGATTAGATGTTCGGCATAGGGGTACGGAGATGCGCTGAATTCGTTTTTATGGCACTTGCCATCCTGACCAGATCCGTCAACTGTGGGGGGGGGGGGTACCGGAAATATCATGAAACGCTTAGAGTGGAGGGAATGGGATGAAGCTAGGTGGGAAGAACAAGCACAGATCCTAGATACATCGTTGACATAAATGGATCGGATCCGGGCACTGTGTATGTGGGGGGTGAGGTAGTCCCGGATTTCGGGGTATCGTTAATGTCCTTCCAGGCGTGCTAAACGATGAAACTTGGCAGGCGTGCCAGGAACCCGATCAGATTGACTTGACACGATTGAACCCGACCCGACCATTGGGGAGGGGGAGAGGGAGGAGGGAGGTGAAATCCGGGATCAGGAAGGCCAGGCAAGCATAATGTCCTGTTTCGGATGGATGTCCCGTTTCGTTTCCGGACCGGATCCGAAAACTCTGGGGCGGGGGATTGGAAGGGGGACCGGAAATCTCAATACAGGCTTAGAGTGGGGGTTCGGGATGAAGCTTGGTGAGGAGAACAAGGACAGTTGTAAATACATTTTTAACAGGAACGACCGGTTCGGCGCACTGTGTGTGGGGGGGGGGGGGGGTCCCGGTATTCCGGTGGTCGTGAGTTACAGTACTTACAGATGCACTTGGACGATGAAATTCGGCAGGTGTACTGGGACCCGATCAAATTGACTTGGAAGCAGTCATTTCCTCGATCCGTCGTCTGTTCCTCAAGACAGCGCAAATCTTAGCTGCTACCCTTACCTGCTACATATGTTTGCAAGTAAGGAGATACGCTGAATTCGTTTCGAGCTTTAGTTTTTCCAAGACAAGTAGTTCGTCCGGAATCCAGGCGAAACCGGAGATTTGGCAGAAGTAAGGCAGAAGATTTGACCAGTTTCGTCGAAGTAGATATTAGTTATAGCCTAGGGGTAAATACACACATGCTTAATCCATATTCGAACTTGGTTTTCTCCAATGATAAGCCATTGACCTTCTTCTATTTCTAAATCTTAATATTAAAAATGTTCAAGTAGTCTGCCGAAGACCAGATATCTACAGGACCCGTCTGTCTGGATCAAATATTACATTTTTGGGATCCCATTGAAACCGTTGGTCTTGTTCGCTTTGAGTTTTGAGCCATTGTTTAACATTTGTTTCCCAGTCATCTTGGGGTGAAGGAGTATTTAAACCCACAGTAGCCTGCTTGTAGCGAGTGAAACCGAAGGCACATAGGCGGACAAAATTGTTTATCTGGAACTCAGTAGGTAAGCTGTTAGCGGCTATTCGAATTAGCGATATGAGCTGAGTAAATCAAACTACAGTCAATTCATACTTTCTCACTCCACGTCTGAGCGCTCGCGTACTTGTTTCTTCCTTCCCTACTTGCTTCTGTGGATATCACCAACGGAGTCAACAGAAACCAGCGCCAGTCATACATTATTCATTTCTTTGATTCCAATATTTTCTTCCAGCTGCAAGAACGCCATTGGAAGATTCAGGGACAGCGGGAGCTTCCAAACCACCAGCAGAGGGAGCTGATAAGTTTGATTGAGTCAGTTAACTTTTATATGTATTTTTCTTTCCAACAGAAGAGACGCGAATTTTCTGGAACTTATTGGGTATGTTTACATGGATTTACTGACAAGACCCCCATAAATGAACGCGTAGAGGTTTGTTTTGCAACTTTAACATGCTATAAGTGCTAGTTTCCCTCCCTTTATCAGGACCAGCCGAGGTCTTACCTTGTTATGATTACATTTCAGCTGAAAATACCAAACCTTCGGGTCGGATAGGTTATCGGATGTTATTTTCCTAAGCAAACCTTCAAAATTTGTATTATTAACCTGTGCTTTAACTGAAAGTTACATCAAATTACTAATCATATAATTATTTTCATTTTTAGAATACCAACTTATATGCAGTGTGACAATCCACTTGGTATTTTCTAACTTGTAGTTTCTGGTTCCTTCTATCTTCTTGTTTCTGGTTCCACTTGTTTCATTTTTTCCAATACGATTATGGAACCACCAAAAATACATTTTTAGAAATTTCTACCGTTTACGGCGGGATAGTTGTAAATCTTACACCTATAAAAAAAACTGATCTTTCTCCTATTGTATTAATTAACGAAAATATAATTGTAAAATAAAAACAAATTTTCCACTTATATTATTCGACTGAAAATACTATTGTAAAAGACAAATATGTTTTCAATTGTAATGTGGGACCGAAAATACAGTTGTGAAAAAACAACTGTGAAAACTGATTGTATTTGTCCAGTTGTATTATGGGACCGAAATACAGTTGTAAAAATATAACTGTGAAAAAACAATTGTTTTTTTCCAATTGTAGTATGGGACCGAAATACAATTGTAAAAATACAACTGCGAAAAAACAGTTGTGTTTCTCCAGTTGTATTATGGGACCGAAATACAATTGTAAACGTACAACTGTGAAAAAACAATTGTTTTTTTCCAATTGTATTATGGGACCGAACTATAATTGTAAAAATGCAACTGTGAAAAAACAATTGTTTTTTTCCAATTGTATTATGGGACCGAAATACAATTGTAAACGTACAACTGTGAAAAAAACAGTTGTTTTTTCCAATTGTATTATGGGACCGAAATACAATTGTAAAAATGCAACTGTGAAAAAACAATTGTTTTTTTCCAATTGTATTATGGGACCGAAATACAATTGTAAACGTACAACTGTGAAAAAAAACAGTTGTTTTTTCCAACTGTATTATGGGACCGAAATACAATTGTAAAAATGCAACTGTGAAAAAACAATTGTTTTTTTCCCAATTGTATTATGGGACCGAAATACAATTGTAAATGTACAACTGTGAAAAAAACAGTTGTTTTTTCCAATTGTATTATGGGACCGAAATACAATTGTAAAAATACAATTGTGAAAAAACAATTGTTTTTTTTTCCAATTGTATTATGGGACCGAAATACAATTGTAAAAATACAACTGTGAAAAAACAGTTGTTTTTCTCCAATTGTATTATGGGACCGAAATACAACTGTAAAAAATACAATTGTAGGAATTACAACTGTTTACAAGTGTATTTGATTGTAAATGATACAATTGTGAAAAAACAGTTGTTTTTCTCCAATTGTATTATGGGACCGAAATACAACTGTAAAAAATACAATTGTAGGAATTACAACTGTTTACAAGTGTATTTGATTGTAAATGATACAATTGTAAAAAAACAGCTGCTTTTTTCCAATTGTATTACGGTCCCATAGTACAATTGTAAAAAAACAATTGTTTTCAATTGTTTACAGTCACAATTATTTCCATACGGGTACGACTTGGTAAAAGTAGTCTGTTAGCCCGGGTCGTCACTAGCCTTTTACCGGGGGGGGGGGGGGGTCCGACCAGTTTGTTCCGAGGGACTAAAAAAAGTGCTAATAAAAAACGCCTTTGCCGCGAAGCGGTAACGGCGAACATTTCGTGCCAGCACGGAATAGAACCGGCGTAAAACGAACTGTAATGCATCAGTTGAGATTATTCCCTTCGTTGACATCGAAAGTGAACGGCTGAGGGAACTGAACCTTCCCTCTTTAGTCTACAGACGTAAACGCGGGACCAGGCACACAAACTCCTCTCCACCAACACGAAAACTGAGCTCCTTGAGATTACGCCCCCCCCCCCCCCCATAATACAAGGACACCCAAAACTAGTCCGCAAACTTCACTCGAGGACTGGAGCAAGATTCAACTTCTTCTCGAACCGGATCGTGAACCTGTGGAACGACCTCAATAGCCCGACAGAGGCATACATAATTTCATATCTTCTAAGTTTGCCGGCGCTGCCCGACGAAAGTACTTTCTCAAGACCTTTAGGGGGGAGTCCCCCCCCCCCCCCCCCCCCCCCATAGTGACGTCTCTGCTATTAGCACTCAAGTATGTCCCTAGAATTTTTTTTTTAAAGAAGACTGTCTTGCTGCATCACTTATGACTAAGCTTTTCCACAAAAAGGAAGCAACGATAATTTTAATCAGCCTACGAGTAATTTAGTAACAACAGATCCAAACAACAACTCACTTCATAGAGGCACATCGTCACAATCCACATAGAATACACCAAGAAAAGAAAACTGAGATATCAGACCTGAGTCACTAATTAGAGAATACTGGGCAATGCTACAACAACATAATTTGTGCCAGTATATGTTACAGGTAACAGGTCTCG
This sequence comes from Branchinecta lynchi, assembly GCA_023053575.1. NCBI lineage: Eukaryota > Metazoa > Arthropoda > Branchiopoda > Anostraca > Branchinectidae > Branchinecta > Branchinecta lynchi. The sequence goes on along the minus strand of JAKZAP010000003.1, from coordinate 4,386,393 downwards.
CGTTACCAGGGTGTTACTACTTTTATTTATATACACGATTTATAAAGGAAAGACGTAGTTGCTTCAGATTTATAAGTACAGAAGATTCACAGATTTAATAACATAAGAGCTGAAAATACCGTGCTATGTATATTTTCAAGCTGAATCAGTGTAGGAAACGCCATCTGAGTGAACAGGGGTACCTAACACTAGATTCTACACCGGCCGATACAACTTAATTTTAATACTATCCTACAAATTATTTTACATGTAATATATTTCGTCTCGGTCGATTAATAGTGTTCACTATTGAAAACATGTTAGTGGAAGTACCGGAAATCGATGGAACATACTGTCCCTATCAATCGGGACGTGTTGCCTGAGCTAGCACCCAAGCAGTCAACAAGAACGCCCTGGGTCCAAATGCGACAAGAATCTATTCTGCCATTCCCACCTATTCATTCCTACGATACGTAGCTCGTCACCAACTTCATGAAAAATAATAATGGGAGAGTTTTAGAAGATGAATTTTTTCTCCCATTTTTATTGCTACAGCGGCTATTCTGTAATTATTTCCAAATATTTTGAATCTGAAAATAAAACTTAAATTGCTTCTTGCTAGCGGAACGGGCCTATGGTCTCTGATCATCGCTTGCAATCTCCCGGGCAGGTCAGTCCGTGTGCTTCAGCACTGAAGCACCCCAAAAAAAAAATCAAATCCCAGACTAGCGCTTACACCAATATTCTTCCGCTTGAATCCAGCCGAATCTCTCTTGCTAACTGTGCTGAGAAATTCTACGCTCAGGCTAACTTTCCACTGGATTCAGGATAGTTGCCAACTACCAAACGGCTTAATATACGTCAGAGAGCTGTCGCTTAATTCGGCGGATCTTCAGTCACTCTCGCTCGCGTTGCTGAGAAATTCTGAGCTCATGGTAAATCACACACTGGATCCAAAATTAATTGTCAACTGTTCAACGGCTTTTGCCAGAGAACTGTAACTTAAATTTAGCAGACCTTTATTCGCTTTTGATCACTGTGGTGAGCACGACAGAGTTAATTCTGACCGCTGCACTGGATTCAGCAAAATTGTTACACCGGATTCGATTGGGTTCCCAAACTAAGATAATCTGGATTCGCCATACCCGTGACACTGGATCCACGAAAGATAACTGGGAAAGACTTTGAACGAGTTCTCTAGCATAAATTTCAGCTGATCTTTATTCGTTTTTGCTCACTACGCTTATAATGTCTGAGCTCATGCTAACTGTTCCACTGTATTCAAGATAGTTATCAACTGATGAACTGGCTCTTGGTCTCCCTGATTTAAATTTAGCTTATCTCCATTCACTCCCTTCGGAGATTGTCATTGGAAAGTCTAAGCTCATTGTAACTGTTAAAAACATACTAACTGCTAAACCGGTGAGCTGAGGTCCAGCTGACACTTGTTCGCTTCTCGGTAATGCGACTGTTGTTCTGGAGTCTTTAAGCTGCAGGTCTTTTTACGCCCAATAGATTCACTTCGTTCACGTGGCTTCGGAATAGAATCTGCGATATTGTCTCTTTTTAAGGTTAGTAAGCTACAAAGACAAACTACTTCGAAATGGCTGCTGAGCTGCACATTCAGCTATTGCCGATCAACTCGGCTCTTTCCGGTAATATAAACATCATGCCATAACAAAAAGGTGGGATCCATCTAATCGTAGCTAAAAGTGAGCTGCGAAGCTCTCTTCACACTTCTGCTACATTGTCGCTTCAGTACCTTAAAGTGAAATAGCGGAGATCACAGGGATATGTCAGCAGCACCTGGCTCGCCTGTGTTCACGAAGTTAGTCCTATATGACGGATGACATCCTTACATTTTACACGCCATATTACGTACCAAGTGGTCTGCAGCGTAGCTTAAATTAAGCTGCATTCGGGTTGAACCTTCAGAATGTGTTCTAAAGCGTGTTTGTGATTCACTGCACGCTTGACTTGCTTACAACGTTTGTCGCTTAGTAAGCGCAGAGCTGCATATTAAGCTTCCGCAAAACCCCTCGAAGGGATGCGACGGGAAACACTTCGGTCAATCTTCGGATATCCTTAGGACTCTTGACTCTCAACACATATTTTCCGATGACCCTAAAACTTCTGGGTTGCACCTTGACAGCAAACTTCACTTTATGTCCAGAAGCTGCACCGTGTGGTACACTGCAAGCTTTATGAAATTCTAACAATCTCTTGGCTGCACAGCTGATTTTCAAGCTACCATGAAGTCTCCAATATAGAAATGAGAAGAAAAAAAATATTCCAGGTTTAAGCCTCTGGCCCAGTCCTCTCTAGCTAATATTCATTCGAAAACTTGCGCCTCCCACCTAAGCTGCCAGTTCGTTACGTAGCTGAATTCCGGTTCCCTTTCTCAATTTCCTCTCGGAAGGTATATCAGTGAGGGAACTTTGACTCCATTTCGGGTGTGCTCTTCACGTCATGCTCATGAGCTGCAAATCGGTGAGAGTTTGCGCGCGATTTCAAGTGTCCAGACCGGCGTGACTCGCCCCGAGTGAGTGTGGCACCTTGCGGAGTTGTGGGCACCACGCAGCCTAAGGCGTTCATATAGTCAGCAATGAGCAGTGTGAGATCCAGAATCTGTAAGAAACACATATTTAAATCAAATCAACCACCAGAAAGGAAGGCAGCAACGAGAGGTTAGCCTACTGTATTACCTTTGACATTCTCTTTTTACTTCTGTGTGGTGCTGTGGTGGTCGTCTCCCCTCGCGGGACACATAGTTACGACCGTCTCGACCACCACTGTAGCAATCAAATTTATCCTTAACGTTAAACTGATTATATCAGCCAATACCCGCGGAGGGGGGGGGGGGACTTGGTGCCTGCATTCCGAACATGGGGCTCTACCCCATATTCGTCAAAGGTGACGTCATGACTACCCGATGGGGATTTCCCTGTAGGCTAATGGACTATCACAAGTTACTTCTATATTTTTCCGTATCACAAAGTCCGTACCAGGAAGCAACTGATCGAGCTATTAAGTACTCGCGCAAGCCGGTCTAAAAACTTTCCGTATTTCGAGTTACATTGTGCCATGTCTTTTTCTTTTTGTTATCCTCCGTTTTTTATGTTTCCTATAAGCGGGAACAATAAACGTATGTATCTGTGTGGTTGGCTTTATGAAATCGCATATACAATAATCTGACAATAATTAAACAATAAATCATTATATTAATTAACGGAGGTTACGACAACTTTGAAACGAGCGACTCGATAAAATTCAGCATTAACCGATAAAATTGAACATAAGCCTCAGGCTTGCAAAATGACTATTCCAAGGATGTGTAGAAGGTGGAGTTTTGCAAACAGAACTTTGGTCCTTATAATAACTTTACCGACGATGCCGTTACTGCTAAATCGATTAATAGTTTCAATATATTATAGACAAGATTCTTAACTCTGCGCAGATCGTAGATGGCGGTTGCGCCGTTGTGGCATTGCATGTCCACCTACTCAAGTTTAGCTTGTTGACATAGATCTTTAACAAGGTGAACAGTTAGTGCAATAGATCTTATTCCATTCCTGTAATGGCCAGCGCGGGTAGGCACCTTCTGCTGAAGAAAGCTACTAGGTTGGTTTGTCAATAAACGATTTCATGATTTGATGTAAGTAAGTAAGTAATTTATTTATAACCCGCCGTTTTCAGAAAGCGGAGTAAATGAAGAAAATAAATAAAACGCACAAACATACACAAAAAGACACTTAATTTCAATCGTCGGCCAGGAAGCAGTGTAGAAGGTCGTGCGCTGGTTGGGTTCTGTTGTCAATGATTTTTTATAGCGACGAAGAAACAACCAAAAGGGTAACACTTGCATCTTGAATTTTGAGCTGTGATTTTATTTATCAGCTGTTCTTTCCAAAACAGTATGTTGGGACTGTTGGAACGCCCTTCCATTTGAAGCAGTATTGCGTTAAGCCGCTTTCACACTGACGCGTCGTTGCGATGCGCTGCGTATGCCTTTATCTTTCGCTACGTACAGGTTGCGTAGCGTATCTTTCACACCTGCGCGACAAGCTTTCACGCTGGACGTGTATGTACGTTTTCCTTTCTCGGTTTCGTGTGCTGAATTATCGTTTCTTTCATCAATACTAAAGGTGTATTCTCGCCGTTCCCTGAGGAGTCCCCGCGTTTTTGTTTGTCCCGGGGACTCACTCCCCTTATTCTTGCGAGTCCCCACTGACGGGGAATGCTCCGATTATCATCACCATCATTAAAAAGGACTCCCTTTCAGATTCGGAGCGGAACCCATTTTTGCTGGTGTTGGTGCAATATACAATTAATTAAAAACAGTCAGAAGAAACAAAATCAAAATTAAAGTGGATCAAGACTAATTTCGTCAACTGCATATTTTTTTTTCGAACAAAATCCGTTTTGAAAGCATTCCCCGTGTTCTCGCTGTTTTCTGTACGCGGAGTCCGCGTGTAGTGACTCCCTCTATTCTCGCCGTTCCCTTCGATTCCGCGAGGAGTCCTCGGGGAACGGCGAGAATACGCCTTAAGTTTTTCTTCATCGTTGGTATGTTTTCTCCAGTTTGTCTTCGAAAAGCCCCATTTTTCACTGGGAAAATCTGATGCGTCTGCGTCGACGCAACGCAAGGATAGAACTTGGTTCTGTTCTTGCGTTGCGTTTTATTTGTCTGCGTTGCGTCATCGCAAGCGCGACGCAGAGGTTACGTAGCTCAGTGTCAAACAAAGTCTCAACGCGTCAGTGTGGAAGTGGCTTTGCTCCATCAACGCTTTCGAAAATTCCTTGGACAGTCTGTACGCTGAGAAAATGTACGATGAAAAGTGTTTTAGACGAGCTCTGTAGACGCCAAATGGCCTGTCTTTTGTATTATATTATTATTATTTACGATACATTACACTAGACAGTTATTACTGCTGGATCTTACCCTGGGTTTTGGCAGTCCGAACAACATCTTCTGCGTCCCAACAGGGCTCGGACTTATGCCGTCTCCCTCCGCCGTTAAAACGACCATAAAGTCCTCCTGGCATCCACCAAAGGTTACGACAGATTCGTAGGAAATCCGGACCAGGGGTTGCATAGCCGTGGTTTCAAGAAGGGTCAGACCGTCTTCTGACACGGACAGCCACGCTGAAATGCCATCCAAGTCGGAGAAAGGGCCCCCCAGCTTTACCTAGAAGATGCGAGTTAGAACCTCGCGCTTATGGATCCTCTTCTGCTTACAGAATTTATTTTCAGTTCTTCATCAGTTGATCAGTTCGTTTTTTTTTCGTTAGTTTGTAGGCTACAGTTTATGTACAAACTGATCGAAGTGAACGAAAGAACTAGCCAAACCGCTACTTTAAACACAATGATTCGGCTTTATCATACAAGCCTGGCACTTATGGATCCTTTTCTGCCTACCCAATTTTTCAGCTGATCAGTTCGTTTTTTTTGTTAGTTTGTGGACTACAATTTATTTACAAACTGATCAAAGTGAACTAAAGAACTAGCCGAACAGCTACTTTAAGAACAATGAATCGGGTTTATTATAAGAACCTCGCACTTATGGATCCTCTTCTGCCTATCGAATTTATTTTCAATTAATCATCCGTTGAACAGTTCGTTTTTTTGGCACTTGAACTTACTCAAGTACCATGTGGCGAACGTAACGTCTGTCTGTCTGTCCGCATTTTGCTAGTTTGGGCTCTTCCACATTAGCTAGGACGAGGAAACTTGGCAGGCATATCAAGGACCCGTCCAGATTAATTCGGAAATAATCACTTCCCCGATCCGGCCATCGTAGGGGGAGTGGAGGGATGGCGAATCCGGAATCTAGTGACGTTCCTAACTTTGGAACGGGTGATCGGACGTGGATGGAACTTGGTAAATATCAAGAACAAGTGTCTCGGATGTTCAGTTTCAAGTCTGGACCGGATCTGATCATTGGGGGGGGGGGGGGGGGAGTTAGAGGGGGTACCGAAATCTCGTGAATCACTTTTTGAGTCGAGGGATCGTAGTTGGAGTTGGTTGGAAGAACAAGCGCAGACCCTCGAAACATTACTGACAAAACAGGACCGGATAGTGTTGAAGAGGGAGTTTCCCGGAATTCCGGTGATCTCGAGTTAGGATAGTTCCAGATGTGCTAGGACCATGAAACTTGGCAGGCATATTATGGACTCAACATATTCACTTGAAAACAGTCCATTCCCCGATCCGATCATCCTGGGGGAAGTAGAGGGATGGGGAATCCGGAATCTGGTGACACTCATAACTTAGGAACGGGTGTTCGGACGTGCATGAAACTTGAAAAGTGTCAAGAACAAGTGTCACAGATGTTCAGTTTCAAGTCCGGAGCGAGTCTGATCACTGGGGGAGGGGCTGGAGGGGGCACAGGAAATCTGATGAATCGCTATGAGTCGAGGTGTCGGAGCTGGACTTGGTTGGAAGAACAAGCGTAAACCCTAGATAGGCTAGACCGGGTCTTGTCAATGTGGGGGGAGTCTGAGGGGGTTTCCCGGAATTCTGGTGATAGCGAATTAAGGTACTTCCAGATTTGCTGAGACGACGAAACTTGGCACGGATATTAGGGACACGACCAGATTGACTTCAAAATAGTCCCTTCCCGTTGCACGATTTACAGACCTACCACTACGAGCGCGTTCCACCCTTCTAACAATAGTAACTATTGGTTACTACTTCCATTCCATCCTCACGAAAAACTACTACGCTGACCGTTCTAACCTTCTCGAAATAGTAACTAATTGTAACTATTTGCTTATCATGCTCGGGAGCATAGTAAGCGTGGGAAGTACGCATCTCTGTAACGTGATTGGTCGGATTGCCCGTTGCATGATTTTCTGCTGGAAAATAGAAAAATCTGTTCCAGCCTCGACACCAAGAAGCCAGAATCCATGACATCATGCGTAGTAACTACGGTACGTAGGGCGGAACACGCTCTGTGACTGCGCAAATGCGAAAAGTTTCCGGCACAGTAGTATTATGATTTCTGATAGCACGCAAGACAAGTGGAGCACTAACTTGAGATAACTCTTATCGAACTTCTGAAGATGCTTTAAACCATTATCATAAGGACTGTGAAGATAAAAAAAGAGGACATATCCCTTTTTGGAATGTGCCCTGGGTATAATCTGGGAGGAGCTAACCTGGGCAGGGTAAAGTGTAGCTCCAAAGAACGGCCACTTCCTCGTACACGTTAGGAATATCCTCACGCAATCGTGCGTCGATCTTCCGCTTAGGGATAGCCATTTTTCACATACTGAGTCGTGAACTTGTCTGAAAAAAGAAGAAGATGTAAGCAAGGCATAGCGTAGATTCTTCGTCTGGAGGTACACTATAAAAAAAATCTCCGATTTCAGATAACTTGATCTGCTGTATATTGCATTCTGGCGTTTTAATCGTCCATCCGATTTTAACCATTCAAACTCGGAATAAAAATCTTCGAATTCGGTGATGCACAGTTCCTAAAGCCCGAGGTAGGAGGTGTACGGGTGTACAGACCCAGAAACGAAAGAGAAGGGACTGAATATAGTTTCTATCAATTAATCAATTTTTTTTAACGACCATACAAAAAAGAGGAGAAAACGTAACAAGTATGGTAATAGCATATAAATTCCAACAACAATTATATGTGTATTTCTCATGTATACGGCTCGAATGTTGCCAAGTACTTGCTGCCAAGTGCTTCCAAGTATTTTAGTATATACTAGAAATACGACAACATTGAATATAACTTGATTTGCCAGGGGAAGACACTTGTATCGGCCTAGCAAAACTACAAAGTGATATTTAAAGTTTAACTGAAAAGCCAACTTATTTTTGTATCATTTAACTTCCAAGTATTTTATTATATACTAGAACTACGACAACATTGAATATAATGATTTGCCAAGGGAGGACACTTGTATCGGCCTAGCAAAATTACAACGTGATATTTAAAGTTCAACTGAAAAGCCAACTTATTTTTGTATCATTTAAAGGACACCTGAACAATGAAATACTTAAACACACCATGGAGAATGCATTTACAGACATGGCCACGGAGAGCATTCTTCTCCTGAGCGTGAAGTTTTCAAAATAGGGATGTTCGTTTCTGGAGGTTTGCACATGCAGATTTCAAGACAAAAAGCGCAACTCATTCAAATCTTGTACAGCGCTGGCCGGATCGTATTGGAATTTTTTCAAGATATACGTTTGGGCTTAACTGGTTAAAAAATATACCAGAAGAAGGGTTGATTGGAGACATTTGTTCATTTCGAAATTTGTTCGGTACTGAAATAAAGACAGATGCAAAATGAGCAAAAATCATAACTTGGAAACACTATTTCGTATTTGGATTGGGTTTTCTGCAGGTAATGTTAACGGAAGTCATACAGATAGGGATGATACTTGGTACTCTTCATTCAGGTGTCCTTTAACTGAACACACTGCATTATTTGGCTTGTGTTAAGGGATGTTTTTATTTTTCACTATTTGCTCTAGTATGATGTTCAGAATATCTACGGCCGTCCTCACAACGCAAGATTCTACTATGACGCGGAAAATTTGAATCTCAATAAAAACACGGCTTTTCAGTGGCCAGTGATCAGGTCGCGGAAGGTAGCTCACTGCATGAACAATTATTTTTCGTCAAGCATATACAACAGAGGTACACTCACACAGAGGTACCACAAATCCGATATGGAAATTCCACTATATGAAAACCGATTTTTCGATAGTAGCGGAGCAGTGAAGTAACGCATTTTCATCGGGTCTTCGAACCTCTTTAAGCGAATACGTGACGGGTAACTAGATAAATATTCTTTGAGCCCAAGCTGACTTTGAAACATTGTTTAAATAAAGGGTAACTAGATTGTCCCATCTCATCCCTTTTCTGTTAAACTATACGAAGAACTGAAATAACAAGTGAGAAGAAGAGAAAGATGATAAGAAAAAAAAAAATCAGAACAAACTTCCGATGGCGTGGAAAATATCAACAATACAATATACTATGATTGCATCAAACAGACTTTTGCGTCTACGAATTTCTTAGGATATCGTTAACATTAAACTGATGTCACCCTCCAACAACTCATGGGCACTGGGTGAAGCGGCAACATATTTAAAGTAGTCAACTGAAAGACAAAAGCGCTCCTCATGCGGGCTTTGAACCCACGATCTGCGGCTTACAAGGCCACTGCTCTACCACTGAGCTACAGAGGGGCTTGTGAGCATAGCACTACAAAATTCGAGCGGACCATAGGAACAGTGATCTCGTCGAAGGCATATTTACCTAAGCAGTTCATATCCCCATATTAGGGGATTAATCGTCTGGTACCCGCCACAAGTAAGAGGACGATTCAAACGGTCTCGATTTCTAAGACTCCGCGCATATGTTGTTTGTTTGACCGAAAATCCTAATATCGCCTGGTCCGTTCAACCTTCTCAAGGACAAGTAAACATGCTAATTATTTTACTCTGATTTGTTTATTGTTTATTTTAATGGTTTAACAAAAAGAAGAAAAGTTTTTTGATGAGTAAAGATGGATGAGAAGAGAGGGTTACCTTGGGTGTGAATCGGTTCTGGATTGCAACGAGGTTTAATTTTTTTTTTTTTTTGTATATATATATAGTTGTTTATGTATAGTATTGCATTTACCTTTTTCCCTTTTCTTTTTTGTTCCCAATATAGTTGCGCTAAGTGATTAAATTACTGAGTCCTACCACAAACAAATCTGTATAGATTTTCACGTGGCAGGTCTTTTATGATTTATGATATTGAATTTTTTTTTGTAAAATTCCAGTATATATTAAAATTTGTCTCTCTCTAGTAAAAAGCTTAATCAATCATTCGTATTTGTAGAAGCAGAAAATAAAAGTTATTCATTCGTTCGATGACCTGTAACTATACGCGTTCTTCTTTATCATTAATCAGTTGTTTAAACTTGTTTATTTTTGTGTCCTTTTACTGAATGATATTAATGAAAGACTTCAACTTACTTCTGTTCGTCAGCTGTCAGACCATCTTTGTAGCGACTGGGTATAAATCTTTCCACAATTTGAGAAATAGCCGAGTTGGACCCTGATGAGCCTCCACTACCCCGATTCTTCTCTGGGTTGTAGTCTCCAAAGTCAATCTACAAGGAAGAAATGTAATCCAAATAGGCTATGAACTGTCATCACCAAATAAGAAAAATATTAATATACAAATATATACATAAATATGTAAAATATCTTGTCCTAAAATTCTCTTGCTGGTGTTTGTATTTGTTTTAATTTGAGTTCGTGTTACTAATCAATTAGTTAACAAAGCGTCATTTTTCTATGTCACTGGCATGACTGACATTTCATGCCATTGGAGCTTTTACAGTTTACAGTGAAATTTACCATATTTCAGTTTAAACATCAACTGCTGGGTTATTCATTACTAAAAGTGCAAACAGGAACAGAAATTCAACTTTCGTCGGGTTTTCAGTCTGTTTAAGCAGTTAAAGTTTAACTGAAAAGCTAACTTGTTTTTATTCAAACAATGTTTACAAGGGATACGTCAGCTATGATTCTTCATCAGCGATATTTCGGCCCTTCTTGGCAAGGGTCCTGGTCAGGCTGTCAATCCTCTGGTTTAACTTTGGGGAAGGAAACAAATCTGTAATATATAACTGAAGTTTCTACCGACTATAAATATCTTATTAAAGTAAACTATCTTCAAATACCACTATATTGAAAAAACTAGTCGTGAAATTTAATTTTTGACAACGACGCTGTTTTTGCTGCACGATTGGGGCGATGACAGGAAAGGGTTTTTTCTGCATTTTGATCAACTTCGGATTTTTTATTAATAAGGGGCTGAAAAACGTTCTATTATGAGTACTTGCCTTGTTTTTGTGTCATTTAAATGAACACACTGAATTATTTGGATTCTGCTAAGGGATTTTCGTATTTCCACTAACTGCTCAAGTTATGACGTTCAGAATATCTGAGGCTGTCCCCACAACCTAAATTCTACTATGACGCGGGAAATTTTAATCTCAACACCAACGCGGTTTTTCAGTTGGCAGTGGTGAGCTTGGTGAAGACTGCTTAGTGCCTGAACAAAAAAAAATTATATGTCTTTCTCGTAAGGCACACACAGATACAAGCGCATAGTGGTACCAAAAATCACACGAAAATTTCACTATTTAAAAATCGATTATTCGTGAATAGCGGAACAACGAAGTAGCGCATTTTCAGCGGGTCTTCAAGCCAATTTAAGTGAATAAGTGATGGGTAACTAGATTGTCCCGATGAAAAATTTGTAGCCTAGGTAGTAGTACGGTAGTAGTACATTGCATATAATACTATGTAATAGCAAATAATACTATGATTTAATGTGCCTCAGACTGGTCCAATCGTATGTAGTAGTATCCAGTTGCATCCTGTCTTGCCATAGTATCATCCGGTCTTGCTAATAGTAGCATATAGCAGTATGCAGTAACACGGTAGCCTTGAAGTAGGAGCATGTAGTAGCATCGTTAGTACTGCATGCTACTTTTTCGTACTACTTCATAGTACTATTTTGAGATACATTTTTCATCGGGGTTAGAAGCGGGCAGCAGTAAATTATGACTACTTTCGGATCCTGATTATTATCATTTTGTACGCATGATTCCCAGTCCAGAGGCGTCACGACTGGGGGGGGGGGGACGCCCCCCCCAAAGCCGTCGGCCAGTCGGTAAAAAATACAGAGTTGGCGCGAAGCGCCGCCATTTTTCGTCAAAACAGTTAATTTTTTTTTTCATGAAAACAGTCGTTTTCTGAAAATTTCTTGATTTTTCGTCAAAATAGTCGGTTTTCTGAAAATCAGTGGATTTTTCGGAAAATCAGTCGCTTTTTTTCAAAAATGTCATTTTTATTGTTGAAAAAAGTCGTTTTTCTGCAGAAAAAGTCGGTAAAAATTACCAGCCAGTCGGTAAATGACTCGTCCCCCCTCCCAAACATTTTGGCTAGTAACGCCTCTGTCCCAGTCAGCTCGGGCTCAAGTAAGTAAGTAAGTACGTCTATTTGTATTTCACAAAATGATTTACAACAAAAGAAAGTGGAGTAATGCTAATAGAAAAAAAGAAAAGAACTAAGACAACAGGAGAATAACTTACGAAACATACAATAGGCATATAACTATCCTGTCTTATCAATACAAGAAGTCTTATCAGTCGGTGATGCGGCAACAGATGTAGACTAGATTTCTGACGGAAATCAGTGTGCAATTCTTCCAGCCATGATAAAAGTATTTATACTATGACTTCTCAAGTAGCGACAGTTGTTTTAAACTGAAAGGTGGACTCACCTGGGCCATGATAGATGCCAGCTCTGTTGCCAATTCCTTATTCAACGGGAATCTGTTGGCACTTATCTGCTCCGCAACTTGGTAACACAGCAGCAATCTCTCTTTTTCGCCTTCTGACTTCAAGGAATGTTTCCAATAGAGTCGATTCTTATAAGTGAGACGAATGACTTTGCTGTTTTCGAATTTTCCCATGCCTTTCTCGCGCAATGCCGTTTCCCATTTGCTGATGACGTCACACAGCTAGAATGAGATTTTCCAAACTTAGAGCGTGTCCCACCCTACTTACCATAGTTGCTACGCACGACGTCATGAATCCTGGCTTTTTGCCGTCAAGGCTGGAACGTTTTCTCTATTTTAACCATGCCACGGGCAAATCCGACCAATCACATTACAGAGATTCGTAGTTACCACGCTTACTACGCACCCGAGCATGGTTATCAAAGGTGACTATTTCGAAGGTTGTAACGGCCAGCGACAAGTTCATTATACGACGCTCTTGCCAGCCTTGTATCAACGGTGTCCGGTCGATTCGTCACAGAACAATTCGTCACAGGGCAATTCGTCACAGGACAATTCGTCATAGGACAATTCGTCACAAGGACTTTTCGTTACAAGGACAATTCGTCACAAGGACAATTCGTCATACGGACAATTCGTCATACAGACAATTCGTCATTAGGGCAATTCGTCATACGGACATTTCGTCACAGAGAGCCTGATTTCAAGTTTGGATTTCGTTTTTGAGCTTTATATTATAAAATATCCAGTTACATTAAAATAGTATGGATATATAATACATTAAAACACGTTTGGATTTCGTTTTTGAGCTATATATTATAAAATATCCAGTTACATTAAAATAGTATGGATATATAATACATTAAAACACGTATTTATGAGCAATTTCCCGCATATATTTGAGTACGTCAGTTTGATTAGACAATATCTCCTAATATGGTTTTCAGTCCAAGGTTAGTCTTCGTACTTCCACTTCTTGGGTGGGTTCGGGCACCCAACAACAAATCCCTCAATACTCATTTTTGTTTTGCCCTGCTCCGGCAGCAGAAACGAAATGAGTTTACATATGTTTGGATGAGCTGCTCCAACATGTTTGTCGAATGCTGAATGCCACCCTTCAAACTGTTGTTAGTCCTAGGGAGGTCTTCTGCGACGCGCTCAAAGACGTTCCAGACAGGGATATGAAAGAGAGCATTTCTGCTTGCCCTGACGGCCTCTGACGTTCTTCCTATGAAAGCGTCTTCAAAGTAGTCGAGAATTAGATATACTTCAGATGGACAGATTTGAACATAGCGGTTGAACGTTGATGGGATATCCACTTTTTGGAGAAAAGCCAACGCTGTTAGTATTCTCACGGTGAGAGCAAAATCGCTGCGAGACGAATAAGAATATTCGGGAACATCGCTGTTTGCTTGAATTTGTGTTTTGTATATGAGACTCCTTAATAATAGAGTTTTTTAACGACCTCTCTTAGTCTTGCGAGTTCCATATTCAAATAATGACACCTTGACTCTCCTCGAGAATATATAACACTAAGACTGATGATTAAATATCGGAGATTAAAGCAAGGATTAAAAATAATGATTCAAATGTTGATTCAAACAACCTCTTGCGAAGAGGTGGCATTTTTGATTTTTATCCAAACTAACTTTGTAATAGCAAATTTTCTAAAATATGACGAACTGTCCTGTTTGATGAATTGTCCTGTGATGAATAGTCCGTGTGACCAATTGTCATGTGACGAATTGTCCCTGTGACTAACTGTCCGTGTGACGAATTGTGCTATGACCAATTGTCCTGTGACCAATTGTCCTAGAATCAGTATGAACTAACGTAACTTATTTTCAGTAAACAAAAACATAATTACTTAGGTACCTTAGCTTGGGGTTCGAGCCAGTGGTCGATGTCTTTCTCAAGTGGGTCATCGCTGAACAGAGCGAATCCGCTGTGGGACACATCTCGGCACCCGATCTCTTGGTTAACCGTCATCAAGAACTCCTCGACAGTGGTAGAGCCGTCGAAGCCGACAACCTGTGAATAAAAGAGTTGAAACTTAGCTCACGCACTTCAAGAAAGACGTCGACAATTTAGCAATCGCACTTGGAAGCGTTTAACAAAAGGTCCAAATAAGAAGATCGATGATTTAATTAAGATTAATATATTAACCAAGGCCGTATCCAGGGGGGGGGGGGGGTGTCTTGCCGTGTTTAGCTACCTTCGGTGTGTATCACGCTGTCGAAGGTTTTCTGCGAGAACCTTTTCCATGAGAAAAACCGTTTATTTGTGTCCCTGTTCTCGCGTAAGTCAACGGGTCTCGGAAGATGCTTAAAACAGCCAAAACCGTGGTTATTTGTTGAAAGCACAGACTAGTTTTTAAGTATTCAAATATTTTAAAATTCTTTAAGTTGAAGTAGTGCAAAGTAGGGCTGTAGTGCGAGAGGTCCTTTAACATTTATATCTCTTCTCTCTATTTACTTCATATAATTTTGTTTCTGACTGGTGGAAATATTAGAATATTGCTATTTTTTCTTTTTCTTCCCTTTTCTTTCAACGTTTGCACCTTGTCCTAAAAACATTCTGTTCTAACCGTCAATTATGCAGTCCTCAAATTTTCGTGCTATTGTTTGTGTTTGTTTTAATTTATTAATGCCTTAGGCTAGGGTTTATTTCGTATTACAAATCAGGAAGTTAACAATCAGGAGGCTAAGTCAGACGTCGTACTAATTAATTGGACAGCTGAAGGCACCGTGCCCTCCATTGCTCTTGGTGATATCAATGTACAACCCGGTGAAAGCATTGTTTACCTTGGTCTCCCCATTGGCTCGTCATGAAAACACACCCGCCGGCTTCTATCTGAACATTTTGAAAGAAAAATATGCGCTTTCTATGCTCTACTTGTAAAGAATGTAAACCCGTTTCAACCGTTGCAATACCCCAATTTCTTTACCTAGATCCCTTCTGGCAGATAATTCTCAGCTAGTGAAAAAAAGACCTCCGTTCTACTTTCTTCAGATTCTCCAAATAATTACTTCGGCTCCCTCCTTGGACAAAAAAATTTCAAAATGATGAAAATATATAAGATACGAGACCCTGAGCTTAATATCTCTAACCTGATTAGCAAGTATAACTCAAAAATCCAGTCCCACCCGTGGAGCAAAATTCAAGTTTAAATGAATATGTATGTAATCGTTTCAGCATACTCTCGGTTCAGCATACTAATCGGTTCAGCATACTCTCGGTTTTCACCACACCACCCCCTTACCCCCCTGTTTATGTGCTAGTGTTTTTGTACGTATAGTTATTTTAGTATTTTTTCCTTTCTGTTTCTTTATTGTACTCCACTTGTTTTTCCTCTGGAATTTGTGGGTAAGAAATAAATTATTATTAATTATTATTATTATTATTATTTTCAGTTTTCAGTCAGTCAGAGAGTTCCATTTTGTAATTTTTTTTTTCCTATGAAAGTGTTACGTTTTGCTTTTGTTATTTCTCTTTTCGTTTTGTACTCCGCCTTTTTCTCTTTGAAATGACGGGTGATAAATAAATAAATAAACAAGTCATTTTCTATGCCACTGCCATGTCTGACGCTGTTAGGCCATTGGAGTAAAATTATAATAGTAATATAATATAATATAAGAATATCAGTCAAATTATACATTATCTCTTACCTTAAGTTGGAAATGACAAATTTTTTAAACTCACCAATTTTGTTGAATTTTAGAGCTGTCACACTAGTAATTTTAAGCACTTAAATTATTTTAAATTGTATTTTCTTTTATAGATATAACTTGAGGCATAGATAATTGAATGTTGGCCTGTAAGGCAGCGGCTCTTCAAAACGAAATGCAAAAATAAGGAGAACCCATTTCTACGTAAAACACTCCTCAGTTCTGAAAGCTAGCTAGAAAGGATACACTCTAAGAGATACATTCTAATAAAAATGAGAACCTAGTCGAGAATTGACGAAGAGATTACAAAAGATGAATGAATAATCGTAGCTGCCAGCATTGGTACTTTAAGATTGATCAAATCTGTGCATACTACTAAATAAAAATACCAAAGTCGTCACTGCAGACTCAAATCTTATACAACAACAATCCTAGCCAGCTTGTTATTGGCAAAACATCTTGGAACCAGCAACACCAGAATCCAATCTCTCAAGAGCAGAAAATGAGAAATACAAGGGACAAAACATGGCCAGACGCTGAATAATACAAATCCCTGTGCGCTCCGGAAACATTAATTCAGTACAGTATCACGGAAACAAGAAATAGGAGCCTGTTTCCCTTATGTTTCCAAGCACAGTCCCCCCTTTTATCTTTTATTTTCTACTCGTCGTTTAAGGCAGTCTTAGTCGTCGCTAAGACAAAATTACTCGGTCACATATAATTAGGAGCTTAAAGTTACAAACCAATCAGTTATTGATTTGTGTGTAGCACTGATAGACGAAACGAAGCAGCGTGTGAGATCATACCAATTGATGTTGAGGTATATCACAAAGCTGAGCCACCAACGTACGACTACAATACACATTTAAATTCTTAAAAAAAGGATATCTCAGCCTTTTTCTAACGTCATTTCTAAAAGCAAAGGACTGCAGAATCCCATCACAAAAAAAGACAGGATCGGAACAAAATTAATATTTTAATTTGCAGTTCATTCATTCTAAAGGATCAACGCTTACACTACAATACCTCTAAGCCTCTCGGATAGTTGGCCCTTGATCATAAATAGACGCTCGGACCCTGAACAGTAATCTGAAAGATTACCTTCGCTTCTTGACAAATACCTAAGGGTAAAAATGCCTTATTGGCAGTTAGTGAGCTCGAAGTGTCAAACTGAAATGCTTTAATTTTCAAAAACAGCCCAACGCCCCAAAGACGGGATTACGCCTCGATTTTGTTTTCTTGTCAAGATAAATATGTCAATAAAAATATAATATAACAGTGGTAGACATATAATTTAGTTTTACAACTCAAAGTATCAGACTTACCTGGTAAGTTTTATCCGGAAAATGTACCGGCATGGCGTGCGGCAGGGAATGGTGGTAGGGATTTTTAAGGAGAATGGAGAGCACCTCCATTCTAGACGGCTTGGCTTCTCTTCCTCCTTTAAGTAAGGCTCGCTCAAGGGCCCTCTGGCAGTAGGAGGCATATTTCCCGATTTCAGTCCTTGAAAAAAAATTTGTTGAAGTTTAACTGAAAAGCCAACTTATTTTTGTGTCATGTAACTCAATACACTGAATAATTTGGATTCTGCTAAGGAATTTTTCTATTTTCTAGCTATATGCTTTAATTGTGACGTTGCAGAATATCTGCGGTCGTCACACAGCGTAAATTCTACTACGAAGCGGGAAATTTTAATCTCAAAACAAACGCGGCTTTTCAGTTCGCAGTGGTGAAACTGGTGAAGATTGCTTAGTGCCTGAACAAAAAAAAATCATAAATCTCAATACAAGCGCATAGAGGTACCACAGATCACACGGAAATTCCACTATTTGAAAATAGATTATTCGTGAATAGCGGAACAAAGATGTAACGCATTTTCAGCGGGTCTTCAAGCCAATTTAAGTGAATAAGTGATGGGTAACTATATGGTCCTATCCCACCCCTTTTCAGTTAAACTTTAAGTGATTCTTAGCTAGATTTCCGCCCTATTAGGTTGATTTTTAAAGCTTCTCGACTCTTTTCTTTTACTGCTTGTTAACAATGCTCCCCCATATATTTTTTGTTCATACTCAACACTTGTTGAGTAGTGAAATGAGATACAAAAGCGCGCCTTGGGTGGGATTCGAACGCACGGCCTTCGGCTTCCAGGACCATTGATATCCAGTAGAGGTATGCTTATAGAACAGTTACTTAAATGTGAACAGTCCCGTTTTGGGCTTAATGGTAGACTGAAGATCCAAAATACCTCTTCAGGTGTTTTTAGAGGCCCTTAATTACCTACTTTGACTAACAGGTGGTTAGCTTCAGTCACAGCAAGTGCATGAAAATGGCGTTCAAAGTCAACAAACGTTCAAATAAGCACACCTCTACTGTACCACTGAGCTACAAAGGGTCTTGTGACCATAGTTCGAAGACAATGGTCAGAGAGAAGCGGGCCATAGGAACGGCAAACCCGACGGAGGCGGAGTTTAAGTTTTTTTGCATGCATTAACATATTAATGGCTGGTGTGGTTTCGAGGGTGGTGGTTAAGGCTAGGTCTTGAATAGGGTCCCTGGGACCTTGTCGATAGCGTGGAAATCCACTGAAGACCGGCGGGCCTGACCTTAAGTTCCACTCTTAAAACCAATCAACAAACGAGGGGGTGGGGACGGATGTCCTAAGTAGCCTATGGCTCAAACGCAACGTGCTCTTCTCTCAAATAAACCAAAATATTATAGCTGCCAAACAATGGTGTAAATGTATTTTAAGTTTTCTTGGCCGAGTGCCACAATGGTGTAAATGTATTTTAAGTTTTCTTGGCCGAGTAAGTCAAAATCGAAATTCTAGCATTGCGTCACCAGGTTATTGTTCGCTGGCTTTTGACGAGGTGGTGGGAGGCCAAACCGAGGAAATATGCCGTTTATTGAGGTCTAAGTGAGATGGATGGTCGCTTGTAAACCTTGGTGCAGGAAAACAGATGGGACTTACTTTCTTTGTGGCTTTAAGCACCACTGCAATTCTGCACAGGAAAAATACTAGGCAAAGAATAGGTCTGAATTTTCGTACAGTATGCCGCATCAGAGGCGTAATTAAAGTGCAAGATTTTGAGAGGGTAGTGTCGTGGACGGGACTGAGACGGAATCGGACAATGTGCCGATTTTTATTGGGTATTTATTTTATTTTTTATTTATTTTATTTATTTTTTATTGGGTATTTATTTTATTGGCTTAGGCACATGAGGTGCTTCTGGTAAAGAGGAGTCGCCGGTATCTCCAATACTAAACCCCGACCCCATGGTGCAGCACAATTTAGTAGGCGGCATACCTCTCAGCTATCAACACAAACTTCAATGAGAACCTCCTGCCCCCCACCCCCTCGCCTTTATACCCAGGGTTGCCACCACGGTCAGTTGCGAGAGTGCTACAATTGCCCGAATTTCCGTGCTACACAGAGATTTTCGTTGCTACAGTCGAAATTTTTTTTGCGCGTGTCGCCGCGACACGCGCACGGTCCGTATTTAAGTGTATTTAGATTACTTTTATGTCAATTTTTTGTCTGTTTTAATGTAAAAGAACAAAAAATGTATCCTGAGCTAATCCGACTTTAATCCGCTAAGAGCGCTGAATGGGAAAATCCCAAATCTTCGTGCTGAACAACGGTAATCGGTGCTACCGTCGGAATTTTTTGGCGCGTGTCACGCGCTCGGCCCGTATTTAAGTGTATTTAGATTATTGTCGTGCATAAAAAATGTTAAAAATTTTGGTCTAAAAAGAAATCCATTTTTATAATTTCCGAAGGAAGATCCAAATGCGATAGCAAGGGTTAGCCGCCGTTTTGCTTGCTACTCATTTCTCTTTTTTTTTTGCTCGTGTGAGGAGTGAGGAGAAACACGGCAAACAGGCGGTCCGCGCTTTTTTTAAAATCCCTCTTTTGTCTTTTTTCAAAATCCTTATTATTTTGTCCAAGACAAAATAAAATTGTAGCACGAAAGTGCTACAATTTGGTCATGTAAGACAAAAAGTGCTACATTCAATGTAGCACGTGCTACAGTGCTACACATGATGAAATAGTGCTATATTTAGCACTTTCGTGCTACAGGTGGGAACCCTGTTTATACCTCAGCTTACTTACTTTGCTTCAGCATTCCGCCTCAGATGGACTCTCAAGAACCATAACAGCTTATTGTTCTTCGGCACAAACAGAGAAACGGCAAGAGCCAATAGCTGCCATCCCTGAAGGATCACGTGGGCTGGTGGGTTGGACTTTTCCAGCGGCGCACCAATCAGGTTCGTCTGCGTGGGAACAAATATGCCTTGAGCAGCGCTGGCAGTGTTGGTTGAGCCTGTGGGCGACCCTTTTTGGGTTTCACATGCAAACAAGGACTGAGTAGCGCAGAGCAGGAATTGCTGAAAAATAAATTTCACTGTTAAAGGTCAAGCGAAGAGCCATCTCTTTGTGCATCCAAAACCTCAGAAAAGTTTCTTCTTCCGTCTACTTGAGACCCGTCTAGCTCCACTGACGAAACAAGAGCCGAAAGCTCATGTGGTACAGTAGAGGTATGCTTATTTGAACACTTTTTCATCTGTTCCACTACCTGGCCTTGTTACTTGCATATAAAACAATCAAATGAAAAGGAAAAATAACAAACTTTATATTGGCTAACAGCCAACTATTTCAGGGTTATCCTGGCACAAACTTCAAGTAGAAATTCAATCAAATTTCTTTGAGTCTGAATTTACGAAAAAGCTGCTTTTTCTGTTTTAGGCATCTGCAGGCTCGAACCACCATCTTCTCCCCTAAAGGTGCGTTCCTCCTGGCAAAGTATTCAAATGTGCAAGGAAAACCAGGTGGCAGTCGAGTCACTATCAGCGAAGTATTCAAAAAGTGACAAAAACGTGAATGGATTACAAGTATATTATACTAAAAAAGGCCTGGTCTGGGTTTTAGTTTTTACTTCGGCGATCGTTCACTGTTAGCAGACGTTCACGTAAGCATACCTCTACTGCACCTGCAATTAAGGGTAGGTAGCATGTAGTTCCGCCACGGGTTAAGTATGATCTGAACAGCTTTCGAGAGCATGAATGAATGAATCTTTTTATTTACCCACTTCTATAAAATAGAAATAGTGGACTACATAGAGAAAAGAAAGAACACAACATTTCGAACAGGCTACACTTCAAACAAACTGACAAGACAGTGATGCGGAGAGAAAGTCGCAACCGACTATGCGTGTCACAAGATTCCCGGACAATGTCCTCTATCCCCTCTCCCCCTCTCTAAGGTCGGACCCGTTTCGGAAACGTGATTGTCACATCTACGACATTTGCTGGTATAAACCATCAAGTTTCACCCGAATCTAATAACTTCCTGTTGTAAAACAACACACATTTATGTTATCTGAGATATGCCCCACCATCTATGTGTATTTAGTTAGAGTGACAGTTGCCAATATCCGAGTGATCCGCAGAAGAAGACGAAGGAAAGTAAATACATAAATATTAGTATTGAGAAACCCGGATAGGTTAGTATATTTATTTATTAAGTTAGAATTCTGATACTGGTTTAAGTGAATTTAATATAAGGTTTGAAGCCAAGCTGACCATTCATTTCAAATAAAATAGAAAAACTCGTTTTTTTTTTTTATCAGCTGGTTACCCCTCCAAGATGATGTGCGAGGGATAAAAAAATTTCGGATATTTCGGTTGCACTTACGGCAAACCGTCCTCAGCGAAAGAAACAAAACTAAATCATAAAATCCAACACAATCACAACAGGAAAACGATACGGGACCAACAGACAATAAGACGACATGTAACTAAAAGCAGAAGAACGATGCGGACCGAACGACATGCATATAAAAATAAAATAACGAGAGATAAAATGTGCGTGTTCAAAGTGTATATGTACAAATCTATATATTTACAATTCTGAATTCTGTGGATATTTACAATTTACCATCCGTCTGGGAAAGCGCAGAAGCTTTCACCCGGAAAACGGCCCACTAAAAAAATCCACAACATGTTTGACCACTTTGAATAAAACCTTCCACAGAACTGGCAAACCTGATCCACATTTTGAACACACACATTTTATCTCTCAGTTATTTTAATTTTATCTGCATGTCGTTCGGTCCGCATCGCTCTTCTGGTTTTAGTTACATGTCGTCTTATTGTCTGTTGGTCCCGCATCGTTTTCCTGATGTGATTGTGGTGGATTTATGATTTAGTTTTGTTTCTTTCGCTGAGGACGGTTTGCCGGAAGTGCAACCGAAATATTTGAAATTGTATTTACCCCTCGCACATCATCTTTGAGGGGTAACTAGTTGATAAAAAAAAACCCGAAAATTTCGTTTTTTCTATTTTAAGTGAATTTAAGTAAGATAAGATATTTACGTTTTGAAGTGATCAAACTGAATGAGGGATAAATATTACGTATATGTTCCTCTTTCACGGTCTCCCTTCATCTCCCCCAAAGAGGTCGCATCCGGGCCTCACCTGACATGGCTGACCTGAAATGGGCCATGTTCTTGCTGGTAGGAAGCTACTGGAACCTAATCCGCAGTAGACAACATTCCTGTTCCAATGTTTTAACGCCCCTAAGCATTTGAAAGCGACTCCTTTTCTAAAAATTTAGAGAAGCGTTCAAAAAAGCTTAAATCTACTGTATAGCTTGCACTGCAAAAAGTTTCTCCGAGTAAGGATTAAAGTTAACTGCAGTATTTGCCTACTGGGATTATACTTATCTCTACTGAGATAAGATTATATTTGACGGTGCAAATATGGTCAAATATGGTTCGCAGTCAGCTTGGGTAACTTCTTATTGAGATGAGATTAATTCGAATTAGAGATAAGATTATCTTTTTAGAGACAAAATTAATCCCCGTAGCAAATACTGCAAGATCTTTTTTACAGTGTGTGTACGATTGGCCTAATGTCTGGGAGAAGCCTTTGTGGTGTCACCTAAAGGACACCTGAACATTGCAACTATACTTGAACACACCATGGAGAAAGCATTTACAGACATGGCCACGTAGGGCATTCTTCTCCTGAGCGTGACGTTTTCAAAATAGGGATGTTCGTTTCTGGAGGTTTGCACATGCAGACCCCAAGACACAAAGCGCAATTCATTCAATATCTTGTACAGCGCTGGCCAGATCGTATTGGGATTTCTTCTAGATAAACGTGTGGGCTTAACTGGTTAAAAAATATTCCAGAAGAAGGGTTGATTGGAGACATTTGTTCATTTCTAAAATTGTTCGGTACTGAAATAAGGACAGAGATGCAAAATGGAGCAAAAATCATAGCTTGGAAACACTATTTCGTATTTGGATTGGGTTTTCTCTAGGCAACGTTAACGGAAGTCATACAGATAGGGATGATCCTTGGTACTCTTCATTCAGGTGTCCTTTAAACATCAAGAAATGAGAAAAAGAAAAACATGAAACATGCTCCATTAATCATTCCAAGATTGAGCGGTGCCGCAAGCTTAAATGTACTGAACATAAAAGTAAGGACCGTGCGGTGCATGACGGCTTTTCGTCCAAAGTCCTCCATCCCATTAAGAACTGATTTCTTTGACTAAAATAACCCATGTCTCGCTCT
The DNA here is from genome assembly GCA_023053575.1 of Branchinecta lynchi. Classification (NCBI taxonomy): domain Eukaryota; kingdom Metazoa; phylum Arthropoda; class Branchiopoda; order Anostraca; family Branchinectidae; genus Branchinecta; species Branchinecta lynchi. The sequence continues at coordinate 4,362,831 of JAKZAP010000003.1, read as the reverse complement.
CCAGCACACACGCATTTCTAAACATAATCAATCTATCCTTCACACCACAAGATAAATTATTTTGCTAAAACGAACTATTCTGCTAAAACTGATATTAGACGGACAAACACACACTTTTCTAGCTTTACCAAGGTTTCCGAAAACTTTCCGAAAACCAAGCATTAAGTCCAGAAACTTGTACACCAATAAATGACACGGCACTTACTCTGGAAAATTAAAACCTGATCTCTTGATCAACAGGGCATGCAGGACCTTTTCTCACCGAGTGCAAACGGTATCTGAGAAGGGTAGAGTGAAATTAAAGCTGATTCGGTTTCCCGATTTCTGTGTTTCGGACATGGATCTTAAAAGCATCGATTTTACTTTTGTCGGACTAAGTCTAAATCAACTAAAAACGGTTTAAGCTAACTAAAAACAAGCGAAAGCGAAACTTACGCGAGAATGCTTTATTTTATGCAGCGTGTTTTTCGAGTTTACCTGAACCCCAGAGCGAGGGTTCGAAACCCCACCGGGTAGTATCAGAACCCGGGACGTTTGCTTGATCAGAACGGAGAGCAGTTCCGCCTGAAGCTCGGGGAGGTGGAGTCCGACCTGGAGGGCGTTTTGAGCAAGGACAACGTGGTAATCAATGCCAGCCGAGTCGAGCAAAACGGAGGTATACAGCTGTATTGCCTGCAACAATATATAAGTAAGTACGCTAAGGCCTAAAACGGACATGTTCATTCACAAAAAAAAGGATTTAAGTATAACAAAAAAAAACTAACGCGAGAATTCCACATTTTTTAATTTCCCTCTGTGTTCCCCATTTCTTTTCGTATCTTGCAGATAGTTTCGGACTTTAAAGTATAAGATCCGGTTTTAGTTCTAAAGAAAAAGTTGACAAGCTTTTACAAAAAAGCTTCGAAAGTCCTCCAATACCACAATTTATACCCATTTTTTCACAAGTGACGACAAAATATTATTAATTCAGTTAGTTGCCTGAACCTTGTGTACGTTTAGTATTTATAGTGTCACAGAATGGACCAGTTGATTTCGGTACACTTTCGTTTATATATTATTATGTTAATCCTCTTTTTTGAGGGAAATAAATGGATAAGTAAATTAATAGACGAAACTATTTTTCTTCTTTCTTCTTTTAGCTCCTGTCCCCACATCGGGCACGAGAAAAGACAATCCACTTCCCTAACTTGAATCCACTCCCCATAATCCACTACCCTTCAGAGATAAAAGCCGAACGCTTCTCGAAAGCTTTGTAAAACATGTTGTTGTGCAGCCAGGCATCCAGACTCCTTTTCCATTTATCGATGGGTAAGAATATCTGCACTTCAGCAGATGTGTGCTTCATAAAGCTGTCCGACAATAGCAAAAGCTTAAGGAATGGTTCAGAGCGATGCAAGCCCTGAAATGAATTTGGAGCTCTTGTCTGGTGCATTGTTAAGTCTTCTCTGCGGTTGCTATGCAGGCATCACGTTAATTTAGAAATGAAAAGACAAAAGAACAAATATTGACCCGAAGTCCGGCCTTGGCTGAATATTTTTCATTTTCAGTTTAATTCGAAAATAACCGAAATCGTGAGCAGAGTAAAATGACACTAGGTAGTAGCGTCAAGACCTATGCTTTCCTTGCTTCGCAAACGGTTCTACTCATAGCACCACCGACTACGCTTGCGGCATCTAAACCGAGACAAGCTTGAAGGATTATAAATTTCTAGTAAAGTTAAGATGTGGTCTGCACCCACCGAGGAACCAGGAGGGGTTGTATCTTTTGTTTGCTGTGTTCACGATATGAACACATTGGAGCCAGCGCTGGTGCACGACCGACCAAGTTTCAGTAGGGACGTTCACTATCGTTAATGGTACTAGTGTCGCTGCTTTTCGAGTGTGTGTCACTTGTTTCAAGTCTTGGCGCTACTGTCTAGTGTTATTTTGCTCTGGGCTTCAGGCAAAATTGTTGAGTAGTTCATCATAAATGACTGGAATGTAAATCTTGAAACTAAAAAATAATCTAAACCACGCAGAAAACCTTAAACTAATCTCATGACTAAAAATATGAACATGTTGGAGTCAGCGCTGGTGCAAGACCGATTGAGTTTCAGTAGGGACGTTCACTATTGTTAGTGATGCTAATGCCGTTGCTTTTCGAGTGTGTGTCACTTTTTTCAGGTCCTGGCGCTACTGCCTATATATAACAATCAGCAATTATATTTATATAAAATACCTTGGAGAGCTTGATAGCTTCGTAGTTCAGCGACTCTGACGGCAGAGTGGCTAGCGGCGCTGTTATCGTCTCCATTGTGAGGGAATAAAATAAATATATATCAATCATTATCAATCAACAATTATATCTATATAAAATACCTTAAAGAGCTTGATCGCTTCGTAGTTCAGCGACTCCGACGGCAGAGTAGCTAGCGGCGCTGTTATCGGCTCCTTTGAGAAGAGGAGGAGGGGATGCTTCCAGACAAGTGATGTAGGGTCACCGTCAACTTCCATAAGCCGTTGAATCATCTGTTCGAATTGCGTGCCGTCATGAGAGTTTGCACCGGAGACAACCGTCAAGTTGTAGAGCCAAGTGTCCTATGATTATAAATAAAGGATTAAATAATTAGTAAAGAAACCCACGGTAAAAACGGTGATGTGGCTTGATGCCCCTTTGGTTATTTCATCAGCTCCAACCTAAGCGGACAGACATTAAATTAAGGTTTGAAACGCTGACGCCATCTAGGTAGTCAGCGTTAGATAGTAAGCGTGATTCGACGTAAGACCATCGTCCGAACTCCATGTTCAATCAGGGTTGCCTTGCCACATGTAGCACGATGGTGTGAATTGTCACTCTATTTTGTTTTTGTCACTCTTGTCCTACGTAGCACATAAAAATCACTCTATTTCAGAAAACGACAAAATGTGTAATTTTTGCAGCTGGGATCCCGAACAGAAGTGACTATTTCAAGTTTTTTTCATGAAAGTAAAAATAAGATGTGTCATTTTTACAGAGGCGATTCCGACCAACAGTGAACATTTCATGAAAATAAATTTCACTCCCAATTCACTCTCTGTTTTGGGCGAAAAGTCATTTATTCAAACAATGTTTACAACGGATACGTCAGCTACTATTCTACATCAGCGATATTTCGGCCCTTCTTGGCAAGGGTCATCGTCAGGCTGTCAATCCAAGAGGATGTTATTGTTATTAATAAGGTGTTGAAAACTTAAATATTATTTCATTAATTAAACTCTGTTTTGTTATTAATAAGGGGTTGAAAACTTAAATATTATTTCATTAATAACCTCGTTCTATGTTTCTATTATAGAATACTCACCTGTATCTATTATTTTGAATAATTACTGCGCGGAAAAATTAGTGCTGAGATTGCCCCTTATTAATAACAAAACCAGAGTTGATCAAAATGCAGAAAAAAACGTTTCCTGTCATCGCCCCAATCGTGCAGCAAAAACAGCGTCCGTGTTGAAGGTAATTTACTTTAATAAGATATTTATAGTCGGTAGAAGTTTCAGTTATTTATTACAGGTTTGTTTCCTTCTCCGACGTTGACCAAGAGGATTGACAGCCTGACGAGAACCCTTGCGAAGAAGGGCCGAAATATCGCTGATGAAGAATTGTAGCTGATGTATCCGTTGTAAACATTGTTTGAATAAATGTTTCAAAGTCAGCTTCGGCTCAAAGAATATTCATCAAAAGTCACTCTCTAAATATTTCTGATGTGGCAAACCTGTGTTCAAGGGCTTTGGCTCAATAGAGTTTGTAATCATGTGATTGGTCTTGTACAGTACTTTGTGAATTACAAGGATTTATTTTGACTTGATTTGAGAATCAAAGAAAAAAATATAGGCTGAGCAGGATAGGCATTCCTTCCCCTCAAATTTTTCATTGGTCACACTCTTCATCAGGTCCCAAGGACCCTTCTCAAGACCTAGCCTAACCGCCATCCCCAAAACCCCCACAGAACAGAGTTATTATTCGTTTTTGTTCCTGTATTAAACAAAAGAAAAAGCCCTTGTTCGATGACGAACTTATTAATGAAAAAACTTTCCAAAGTCCAGAAAGTTGGAGCCTCGTTCGTTGACCAAGTTTTCAGTACGAAGCTAGTTTAGCTAGGGGGAACTTTAGCTGCGTTCGTTCCCACTCCGGGCTGTCTCTGGTGTTTTGTCACCAGTGTCCGGTTCTTCTCTTAAAACGCGTGTTTTTGGTTCATCGGTGAGTTGATGAAAACTGGCTAACTCCTCGCTGAAGCGGGGCTCCCGAGCAGGTTCTGGTTAGTCTGCACCGGTTAGATAAGAACGGACACTGGTTAGTTCAAGGACGGGCTATAAGACTGGCGAGTAGTCACCGGTGGATGCAAAAATGGCTTATAAGAAAAACCGGAGACCACCGGTGAGAACTACCGTGACAAAGAACGCAGCTTTTGTTCGTCAACGAGGTTAACGGAGCTAAAACAAGGCTTCGAACGTCAGAAGTACCCTGCCTCTCAACTGCTAAGGAAGAAGAACAACAAATTAGAACAGGGGTCGTGCCCTTCGTCGTTTTTCTCTCGGCGGTATAAGTCTATGAAAGAAAAAGAAGACGAAAGATCAGTTCGAATTGTGTGCGTAGAAATACGAAAAAAGAAATACAAAAAGAGAAAGTGAAGAAAAGCAAACTAACCAAGATTTACCATGAACAACGCTCGTCAGAGAGCATTATAAACAACCTTTAACCTTTTTTAGCCTTAACTGCGCATGTTTTTCAGTTAATCAACATTTACTTGTGTGTAGCCTACTAAACGGAGAAGTCATTCTATTTCAGGTTCAAGCCAAGAAAAACGAACCTGTCATCAAACAACTTTTTTTTAGCCCTAAACTGACGAAGACCTATGGCAGGTCTTCAAGGTGTTAAAACTCCACTCAAACACATCCTTGAGGAATGGTCATTTTGCAAAACTGAACGCGTATCCCCTACGATGATGGTTAAATGTTTCTTTCCCAAATGTATGGCCATAAATGTTTTGAAAGAACTTCTTAGAGAATTTTGTAAATCTTACTATTTTGCAATATATTATTATTATTATTAATGCCAAATTTTATTATACCGCCAATTTCAATGTCTGAATCCAAATCTCCCCCAAAAATCTATACGCGATGAAGGCAAGGCTACGGTAGATCTCGCAGATTTGTGCTAGGTCTCCTTTTGGTTGTCTCACATCTCCATAGCGCGAGTACCTTCACCTTACACTCCATCTAGAAGCCTTACCTTTTCCTGTTTAGAGGCCAGAAGAAGGTAAGTCGGGTCCTGCTGCACTGGGAAGATTCCAATTGTGAACTCACTCTTCTCGCCCTCAGTTTCATCACTGTCGGAATCGGAGAGGTTCTCCACTTCGGCTACTCTGGCCTCTCGCATGTTGATCTGACCTTGTGGGGCCTAGAAATAAATAATCTTAGAATTACTGTGCGACCGGGGCAAATACAGAAGAAACTTACAGTAACGGAAATAATCTATCCTTATTCTGGATAGATTCCGTTTATCAAAAATATTAAACAGACCAACCGAGAAAAACACAGACGGGTCGCAAAAAGAAGCATTAAGTTTTGCTAGAGCTGTTCTTCTGTATTTGCCCCTATTTGGAGGAGCTCCACGATGGAAATGCGATGCTGTGGCCGAGACGCCGGCGAACATATGCATTACTCCAGCTCTTAGCTACAGTTGGGCGATATCCGTCCAAATATCGATATTTAAAGCACAACTCTAACTAGAAATTATATAGTATAGCATTTACAACTGCTAGCTGCGGATCGTCAATTTAACAAATAAAAAATCACGGGTGGTTGATATTTACAGACAACTAAGATTACGGATAAAATAAGCACACACGAATAATTCTCAGTTGAGTTTATGAGGGGCATGTCAATCTTAGCTACTATGTCAGTATCACTAACGGCTCATAATAAGTCATTCATAAATCAGTTCGACAACTTTCTTAGAAGATCGTCCGCTTGTGTATATTTTCTTCCTGTAAGCTGATTGGTTTCTCTTTCTCTTGTTTCTCTTCTGAACCTTTTTCTCTTTCTTTTCTTGTTCTACTTTGTTTGATTTTTTTCCCCTTAAAAACACATTTTGAGTGAAAGTTAAGCCCCACCTATTATCAGGCTTTATCAGTGGCGAAACTAGGGGGGGGGGGGAGCGGTAACGTTTACAATGTTTATCGGTGCGGATTTCGTTTCAGGTACCGACAACAGCTCTGTCGGTAAATCGGGAAACTTCATGTCAGTGGTAGCCGGATAGAGAGGCAGCTTCACTGTAAATCCCACGCACTTCGTCATTATCATCATCTTTCGTATAGCCTAAGTTCATTTGCCGGTGAAGATTAAGATTGGCGGTAACTCTGAGAAAGACAGATAAGGCGAGAAATCCAATTTCCCAATTCATCAGTTCGGTCGCTAATCGGATTTAAAGCAACAGGAGGAAACTGTTGGGGCTCTCACAATAGAATCCTAACGAACTGAATGAAACCGAGAAGAACCTTAGCACAGCAGATGGACAGCAGAAATGCAGATGGGAAATTCAGTTCTGTTAAAGCTTAACAGAAAAGGGCTGGGATAGGACAAATCTAGTTACTCATCACTTATTCACTGTAATATGATCATGTGGAGTCGAAAAAATCCCTACGCAAACGAGCGGAGGGTAGGGGCTACGCGGAACATCACAATTCGTTACCTCTACAAACAGCTATATCGCAGTAAAGCTCGAAGAAGAAATTTCCAAAGTAAAAGCCAATTGGTTGCCTGGACGCACTGCAGAATAGAATAGAATAAAAGAAGAAACGGAGACTGAACCTATGCCTCGAGATGGGTAAAACACTTATTTCGCACCCCATCTACAATGTGTTTATCCCTCCCCCATACTACAATATATAGGAAAGGCAAGAGCGAGCAGTCTCTACAAAGGTCCCGATATTGCAACCAGTAGCGGCCAAACACAGCCATTAACAAAATAGTTTTATACCGAAGATTGTTGAAATTTTAAATAGCGTTTGATCACTTGTACGTGCTTTCAAATGTTTATGTTATGACAGTACTCACCAATTTTGGTTTTGTAACCGTGAAAGTGTGAGTGGATAAATTACTATTCTTCTCTATTCTATAAATTGGCTTGAAGACCCGCTGAAAATGCGTTACTAGTTGTTCCGCTATTCACGAATAATCGATTTTCAAATAGTGGAATTGCCGTGTGATTTGTGGTACCCCTATGGGCTTGTGTCTGTGTCGCATGCCTTACCAGAAACATTTCTGATTTTTTTTTTGGTTCAGGCACTAAGCAGTCTTCTCCGAGCTCACCACTGCCCACTGAAAAGCCGCGTTTGTGTTGAGATAAAAATTCCCGCGTCATAATAGAATTTACGTTGTGGGGAAGGCCGGAGATATTCTGAACGTCATAACTAGAGCAGGTAGTGGAGAATAAGAAAATCCCTTAGCACAATCCAAATTACTCAGTGTATTCAATTAAAACAAAAATAAGTTGGCTTCTCAGTTAAACTTTAAAGAACACATCGGACTACGTAGTATTTCTGCTAAGATGTTCTAAGATAACTGACTACTACGAAATTACATAAGGCTTATGCTGTTCTTGATCTCTTTACATGCACCTTGCCTTGAACAAAAAATGCAGGAAAATTTGCGTAACTGATCTTCCGACCAATAAGTTTCTAGAAAACAACGACCCGGAGCGTGATACGCGTTGAAAGAGAATTAACCCGGAAAGCGTCATCATCAGCGTAATACTGAGAGTAGGTGTGTTAAATGCAGAATCTCGAGAATGAGAATAGACGGAAATATTACAGAAGTAGAATGAATTAGTATCACAGGTACACGACGGGTCCTTTAAGAAAAATGTTCACAGATACAAAGCAAAAACCCTGGAAAAACACAACCAAAGTATTCCCGACAGCCTATTTTTTTCAAGGATTCAAACCTGATCTGTCCAAAATATTTTGTTTTTATCTATCAATCAATCAATTTTATTTCAACCCTAATAGTACTAGGCTAACACGGGCGGGAATCGGAAAAACAAACACTCACTAACAATACAAATAAAACGCAAACTAACAAAAATAAATACGGAACGAAAATTCTTCCTTTCAGCTTGGTGAGAAAGACGTTAGAAAAGAAAGTCAGTGAAAATGAGTGTTTAGGACGAGCTGCACGAGCATCTTTAACACGAGAAGATAAGTATAGCATATTTTTTGTTGTCGGAACATTTATTTACCAAAACCTCGGTTCAACGAAAAAAGACCCACGAAATTTCTTAGGCCACTTGATAAAAAATCCGGATTTTGCTAATGAGAAACCGTGGCCGGAAATTACAATTAATTGTGCGGACAGACGAGCAAATATTCCTGTCCGGTTTTCCATCACTTTCATCAAGAGGTTAGAATAATCTCAAATTTCCAAACGGAACTGATGATGGTACCAAAAATCCTGGCAGGAATTCCAGTCCGTGACCGCGCGCCTCTGATCTGTCCCAAGGGGTAAATCGGTAACAAGGGTAAGTGTAGGTCTCAAAATTTTAAATAAAAAAAACGTCACGCCTCTAAATCCGAATTACCCCAATAAGGACGGTGCAGCTTACCTGATCATTAGGCGACCTGTAGTATAGGAACATCTTTCCTATGAGGACGCACCAGCACCGTTTCGAGTGACCTTGTTTCACCTTGGTAACCCAACCTTGTAAGGTCGGCTTGGCACCTTCGGAGCTGAGCAACAATTTAGTCGTATGTCGGCGAACAACATTCTAAATAGAAAAAATCCCTGTTTAAGCACTGCATATAATCCAAAGAACGCATTAGCTTTTGCTAGAATAAAAGACCCGCTATTTATTTATTAATTTCCCTCAGAACTGAGAAGTACAAAATATAATGTATAAAACAGAACTATGCCTAAACCAACTGGTCCATTCTTTGACATGTAAATACTAAAATCCCCACGATTTCGACAACTAAATTACAATTGTTTACGTAACTATATTATTCACTTTTATAATTTCTCTTGGTAACTTTTTGCCTAAAGCACTTGAGTTGAGAAGTACTGTTTCTAATTTTGTAGTGTTCTATGTTAGTTCATTATTCAACTGTATGACTGGGTTTTCAATACAGATATCATCATCATTTTTGACAAGAAAAAATCACCGTTTGAGTGTTGCCTCATCTCGAGAACATCAGCTATAGCTGGAATAAAAGACGTGCATAGCGACCACTTATGTCGGCGGACAAAGCTTTCGAAAAGAACAAGACCAAATGTTTCGATGGGATCCCAAATTTAACGTTTGGTTCAAACAATTGGGTCATGTCTTCGCCATTCAGTCTTCGTCAGTTTCCTTGAAGATTTTTATTGTTAAAATAAGACTAAGAGTGTCCCGAATGGAAGCCAAAGAAATAATTTTTTTTCCAAGGGCTGTAGAATTCAGTCAAGTGGCTGAGATTGTAAAACGCCTTTTTACGCCCTTCACTTGAACTTTAAATGTATAATCAATTAACCAATCATCACTTGTTAAAGGTTCTGTCGTACCTATAATACCAAGGCAACCTATTTGCGTAACAACATTCATTAGTTCTTATACCTGGAGACCCAAGTTTCATGTTAAATTCTGAAACCGCTAACGACACCTGACTATCCTTTGCACTTGCCGCCATTCACTACTTTCGCTGCGCATTATGCTTCCGACGAGTGTTCGCGTCTTACGCTATTGATGCGTGAAACCGGTTTTCTGAATTTTGCCAAGGTTTTGCTAGAAGTCAATGCGCCTGAGAAAAGGCGTATCACAGGCAAGGGCGTGGATAATTTGTTTAAAGCAGAGCCTAGCTTTACATTATTCAGATAGTTTTGAACATTGGAACACAAACAATAAATAGTGCGAAATGTGCTTTAAGAGCCATAGAGCCTTGGGGGGTTGTTTCGTTTATTCATATTCTTTATCGTAGATCTGTCAACAACAAAAACTGCAAAAAAAAAAATTCAATTCGACCCAAAACATACTAAATGCGTGCCGCTAAAGTACATATAGGCTAGCCTACAGGTACAAAAGAAAAAGTAGACAGAATCACGTTAAAAACATGAAAAAACACACAAGGCCCCAACTAAAATGGGTCAAATCCACAATACACTTCTCCTCCCCAAGCTCGCCACACAGACAGAGACAGAACCAGATAGGACAGTAACTCCCACTCTGGGCCATCCAAACTTCCCAGAAATGTGATTGTACTCTTGTACCCTTTGTACTCTCTTAAAAAAAAAAAAAAAAAATTCCAAGAATTCTCGACCATTTCCCTTAGAGAAATTTCCCTGGCATTTGCTTATCTGGCCCTCAAGCCTTCTTAGCTGCCCTTAAGAAGGGCTTACATGGATCTTGACCTTTTCTGTTACGATCGTGTTGACCCGGAAAACTTGGGTCATCAAAGAAAATGAAGAACTGTGCGAAAAAGCTTTCGTTAATACAAGGGAAGAGGTCGAGGGGCTACACCACTAAGTTAAAGTTGTACAGGGTAGATCTTTCTTCGGCCGACTCGTAACATTTTATATTTAAAATCTAATAAAGCCAAAGCACTTAACTTTCCTACCCTCGAAGTGCTATAGCCTACAGTAGATCTATGGCTCCGAAAGTCCCTTCCATTCAGCTCCTAAAGCAATTTAAATTAGTACCCACTTTAACTTTATATGAAGTTTGGTACATCCATTATCCAAAATCCATTTCGCCGCGATATCCTCCCTCCGGATTTTGTCCCCATCCGAATTCGACGTCCTCCGAGCCTGTGTGCCTCATGTAGAGCTGGCGGTAGCTTAGCGAACAAGGTATACTCAGAGTTTCGTCCCCTCGTTTGTTCGTTTATACAACTCCGAGTACAGTTCATATTTTATTTCATTAGTACTTTATTGATTGTATTTTTTACCGACCATATTTGTGATAATACGTCGGTATAAATGCATCAAAACTGTATTTACATTTAGATTTTTGTTACGACAAAAACAACAAAAAAACAGCAGGTTAAGTGTTAAACTAAACTGATTTGAGTTTGAACTAATTGAAACTGAAGCAGGCGAACTTTCAAGCTTTTAGGACAGTAAATTCTTTAAAGGACCTGTCCTACCACAATACTTGGCAACCTACTTCCATAATCTCTCAATATATTTCTAAACCAGGAGACCCCAATTTCGTACTGTACATTCTGACCCCTCTAACAAAACCACGCTAATTTTCTCGCTTGCCGTGTTTTGCTACTTTCGATGTGTATCACGCTGTCGACTGCTGTCTGTAAGAAGTTTTCCATCAGAAAAAACGGTTATGTAAATTGTTTCCCAGATTTCACTACAAGTCAACGGATCTCGGAAAAGGCTTAAAACAGCCAAAACCGTGAGTTATTTGTTGAAAGCACAGCATAGTTTTAAAGTATTCAAACACATTTTTAAATACTGTAAGTTGAAGAATAAATAGTGCGAGGGGTCCTTCAACTAATCTTATCTAGTATAAAGTTGCGTTTTATTGGATTCACTTTTGTTTCGTCAAAGTTTGTAGTTTGGCTCTAGTTTTGTCTTACTTGCGTTTTATTGAGTTCTTGTTTCCGAAAAAGTCAAACTACACCAAACTCCGTCGGCGAGGTAGTTTGTAGTTTGAGCTCCGTAGTTTCAGGTTCGAAACTACATCAAACGGAATGGACAAATAAAACTGCTTTTAAGCGAAACTACACCGAAACTACATAAAAAAAAACGAAACTTAAGGTTTCTCACCTGTAAAACTTTGACCCAGTCTTCCATCGTATTCGATGAGTCAGCAGTGAAGTAATGAATCTTTGAACCAGTATCGATTTCGAAAGTTGACGCTCCGTCCGCTCTCAGGATGCGGCAGTTCTCGTCCAGCTTTATCTGGCCCTGGGGCTTACGAGAGATGTCGTGCTAAAGAGGAAAAAAAGGTATTAAATTAAATTTCATTAAAGTTATGCCTTTCGAGGATCGGTTGCCACATCAACGGGTATTGCTACAATCATTTAATGTTTGCAGACGACATCGTTTTAATTTCGCCTACCATTTTTGCCCTGAATCAGCTCCTACAAATTTGCGATGGTTATGCTACTTCCCATGATATTCTGTTTAACACGAAAAAAACATTTGCAATGGCTTATCTACCCCCTGGCTTACCGGTTCCTCAGAAGGGCGTACGGCTCGGTGGAAATGAAATTGTGTTTGTACGTAATTTTACTTATCTGGGGTTTACCCTCCGGGATGACTGTCGAGACGACGATCATGTTACCGCGCTTCTGCGAGGGCTGTTTAAGCGAGGTAACATGCTCGTCCTCAAATTTGGGCATTGTTCTGATGCTGTGAAAACTCGCTTGTTCCAGTGCTATTGTTATCAGCTCTTTGGTATTTCTCTAGTGGCCAATATTTCACTCAAGTCGGCCAGACTACTTAAAACTGGGTACAATCGAGTTGCCCGCCGCCTGTACAAACTTCCAACGATTTGTAGCGTGAGCCACGAACTTGTTTCCCGAAGGTGCTGTTCACTGAATGAGATAGTGAGGCGGTCTAAAGCGTCCCTCCATCAGAGAATTTTCAGGTCCGAGAATTTTCTTGTTAGGAATGCCGCTGATCCCCTTTTCAGCTGCCTTCCTGTTAGGAGGGCGCTCCTCAAGGACGTATGTCCTTAGCGCGTTTTAGTGTTTGTTAGATGTTGTTCTGTTCTTGTTGTTATGTGTATATGGCCTCTGGCTGAAATAAAGGTATTATTATTATTATTATTATTAAACCCTGTCTCTTAGACATTGTCCTAATAGGTGTAATAAGGTGAATAGCGCTATACGCGATGTTTACGTCTTAATACACACGCCTGTTCAAATACAACCCAAGAGGTTCTTATCAATGCGGCTTCCGGTGTTGCCAAGGTAATACAATTTTTCGAGCTCTAAAAAAATTCCGAAAAGGTTCTTGGTACTATTTGAAGTACACGAGTACAACATAACGCAAACTATACTGTAAAAAAGCTATTAAAATAACGGATGGACAGCATTGATCCTCGAACTGATGAAAAGCCGTCGTAATAGAACAAAAACGTATTTTTGTTAAGAAAAGTTGTTTCTTTAGCTTCCAACAAAGTAGAACTGTTGTGCTTTCCTTGGCAACCCTGACGACGCTGCGCCTCTCCTCGGCCCGCTGGCGAACCAACCAAGCGATCTGATTGGCCCTGCATAAGCCAGAATAGAACACTAGTCTATTCTCCTTATTCACCTTATTACAGCGCGCTCCGAGGAAAAGAGGAATCTGTAATAAGTCTTATACGCGGTAATACACCTTATTACACCAATTAGGACAATGCTTTAAGAGCAAGAAGAAGAGTAAAAAATCGGATTAGGGCCAAAAGGACTACTCCGCAGAGAAAAGAAAGAACAGACATGGATTCAGTCAGTATCTCTAGCTCCAACTCAAAGCTTTAACCCAGTGGTTTTCAACCGGTGGTAGGTGTACCCAGAGGGGTACGAGAGATCCTCGCAACGGGTATGCCGAGGTCCCACAATAGGCGTATTCTCGCCGTTCCCCGAGGACTCCACTTGAGGAGTCCCTGCGTTTTTGTTTGTCCCGGGGACTCACTATTCTCGCGAATCCCCACGGACGGGGAATGCTCCGATTATCATCACCATCATCAAAAAGGACTCCCTTTCATATGCGGAGGGGAATCAATTTTTGCTGGTGTTTGTTTTTGAAAAGAATCAGAATAAACAAAAAGAAAAATTTAGTCTATCCAGACTAGTTTTGTCAACTGCACATTTTTTGTTAGAACAAAATCCATTTTAGAAGCATTCCCCGTGTTCTCGTCGTTTTCCGAGGCGGAGTCCGCGTGGAGTGACTCCCTCTCTTCTCGCCGTTCAATTCGATTCCCCGAGGATTCCTCGGGGAACGGCGAAAATACGCCTAATGTTAATATCCACCATGCTTAATATATCGGCTCAAGCGCTTCAGAGTCTTCTGTCTCAGTTTCAATGTTGTTCTCAAGGTCAGATACCCTATCGTACGCAATTTCATATTACGCAATTTAAGCCTTAGCCTATCATTGATGACAAAATATCGCCTTTTTGACATTCTGATAAGAAATAGCAAAGCAACGATTCACAAATAAGGGGTGCGAAACCTTTCTGAACCTTGATTAGGAGTAACGGCTGGTAACCATTGCTCTAATCGACACATTCCAAATTTTCTATTTTCCGAATTTCGGGAGAATTACTTGTACTATGGGAAAGTGAAGTTCAGATATGCCTCAGCATCTAAGTTTATCCATGTACTGAATATCTAAGGAAAGGAGGGAGGTAGTTCCACGAGCCGGCAACCAAAGTCGTATCCGGGGGGAGGGGGGTCGCCCCCCCCCCCCCAAACATGCAAAATAATTGTTTTTTGTGGGCTTTTATGTCTGATGTATGTCCTTCTCTTATTGGATTAGGTCCGACCCATTGGGAGAGCCCCCCCCCCAAAAAAAAATAAATTTATGGATGCAGCCCTAACGGTTACTCTGTTCCCAAATGCCCAACGGCCGAAGTTTTTGTCAAAGTTGGAATTAACCCTTGGATAGAATTCTAGTTAGAGCTTATTTAAAAAATTAACATACATCGCGGCATGGGCCCAAATAACGGGTTGACTTTGTCAAATAGATAATGTCAAAATTAACAAGTTAAAACATAAAAATAAGTAATACAGACTGACAACAGTCTAACATAAGATATTGCTCTACTGCTAAAAGCATGAAAAAATTTAGGGATAAAACTATTACGGTACCGCTCAGTACGGTAAGAATGGCTTCCAGCTTGCTGTACTCACTCCGCACACGGTCTTTGCGGACGCAAACGTCAAGGTTGGAAGAAAGTTGGCAGAAGGGAGCGGTACGAAACTTTGTTGGGACGACACTTATTCGGTCTCAAAATTTCCCAGACAGCTTTAATTTAGTTAGATTTTTTTTTATTAGTAGTTATGTAGTTATGTCGTATTGAAGTAACAAGCGTAACACCCTGATCTAAGGATTATAGCTGACAGAGAATCATTACTATATAATGGCCCTAATCTGCCAGAAAGCTAGAACAAGACCAAAGGTTTCGATGGTATCCCAAAAATTCAATATTTGATCTAGACAATCGGGTCTTGTCTTCGCCAGATCCAGTCTTTGGCATACTCCTTGGACTTTTTACTATTAAAATTCAGAAGCAGATTAAGACCAAATAGCTAATCATCCGAGAAAACCAAGTTCAGATATTGATTCAGCATGTGTGTTTACCCCTACAAGTCATACCTGTTTTGACACAAACTTCCTGCCACTTCTGACGATTTCCCGGTTTCGGCCGAGTTCTGGAACTACTCCTCCGGCGAAAAAAGAAAGCTTAAAAACGAAATCAGCGTATCTTTTTTCCCCAGTAGCCTATCGAATCTAATCAACATCAAAAACAAATAACAAATTTTCCGGCTCCAGCCAGATGCCGGTCGAACTATATGTCCGAGTAGAAAAATTATTGTCATATATGGAATTTTCTTCTTACCTCTAAATCGGATATCTAATCAACTACAAATAAAACTTACAATTTTCCGGTTTTGGCCAGATTCCGGGCGAACTATTTGTCCGGGTAGAATACTGTTTTCACATAAGTGTTCAGCATGTCTTCTTCCCCCCAGATCGAACATCTAATCAACTCCAAATAAAATTTTTACTTTTAACAAACTTTCCGGTTTTGGCCGGATTCCAAGCGAACTACTTGTCCGGCGAGAAAATGGTTTTCACCATCGTCTTCAGCATGTGTTCCTACCCCTTACCCGAACATCTAATCAACTTCAAATAAAACTTTTACATTTTAGCAGACTTTCCGGTTTTGGCCGGATTCCGTGCGAACTACTTGTCCGGCGAAAAAATAGTTTTGACCATCGTGCTCAGCATGTCTTCTTACCTCTAAATAGAACATCTAATCAACTTCAAATAAAACTTTTACTTCTAACAAATTTTTCGGTTTTGCCCGGATTCCGGGCGAACTACTTGTCCGATGAAGAAACAGTTTTCACCATCATGTTCAGCATGTCTTCGTACCCTATAATCGACTATCACATTATCTGTTACAAATATCTCATTTCCCCCTTAATTTAAACCCCCTCCCCCACCCCTAAGTGTAAGGCTACAGAGCCCATCTACGAACCTGACCTTACCCTTGACCCAATGAATCCCCACACCAGGTTTCATCAAAATATCTCATTCCCTTCGAGAGTTATCGTGCTCACAGACAGAAGGACAGACGGACATTTTTGCGATGTCATAGGTATCCCGCCACTTGCGTTTTGGGATCCCAAAAACTAACGAGAGCCAGTATTCTATCCTGCTCCTACTTCAGCCTCGCTGCCATATAAAACTGGGCACACAAGAGAAGGAAGCCGAGCTCTCGGATAAGGCCAAGGATTCAGATAGCTCCTCCTTTTTTTAGGCAGCAAGGCTGGTCATTACTCGGACTTACTTCCGAACTTCTCCCGGTATGACCTCCTACCACTTACCCCTTCCCTGATCTTTGTTAACAAGACCAAAGGTTTCGATGGGATTCTAAAAATATAATATTTGATCGACTGCGAACGAACTACCATACTTGTCAAAAAATAAAAGTCAGAAACGTATTCAGCGTATCTCCTTATCCGTATAAAGGACTTCTAATTAACTTCAAGTAAAACTTTAACTTAAAAAAAATCCCGTTTCAACCGGATTCCGAACGAACTATATGTGCCTGTAAAAAAAAAAGATTGTCATAGACAGATTCTGCGTGTCTTCTTACCCGTAAATCGAACGTCTAATCAACTTCAAATAAAACTTTTACTTTTAATAAACTTTACGGTTTTGGCCGGATTCCGGGCTAACTACTTGTCCGGCGGAAAAATGGTTTCCACCTTCGTGTTCAACATGTCTTCTTACCCCTAAATCATCTAAGCAACTTCAAACAACAAATTTTACTTTTAACAGACTTTCCGATTTTGGCCGGATTCCGGGCTGACTAACTGTCCGGCGAAAAAAATGGTTTTCACCTTCGTGTTCAGCATGTCTTCTTACCCCTTAATCGACTATCACATTATGTGATTAAACATATTTCATTTGCCCCTTAATTTAAACCCCCTCCCCCACCCCTAAATGTCGCACTACAGAGCCCATCTACGAACTCGACCCTACTCTTGACCCAAAGAACCCTCACACCAAGTTTCATCAAAATATCTCATTCCCTTCGAGAGTGCGCACAGACGGACAACTTTTGCGATGTCATAGGTATCCCTCCACTTACGTTTTGGGATCCCAAAAACCATACCATCTGCTACTCGGCTGTTAAGTAGTCTCCGGATTGTTTCAATTTCAGCCTCAATGTCAAGGCCGTATCCAGGGGGGGGGGTAGGGGGTAGAACCCCCCCCCCCCCCCCCCCCGAAACATACACAAATAATCATTTTTATAGGCTTTTCCTCTGATGTAGGTCTTTTTTGTACTTTTTTGTCCGACCCGCAGGCCCCCCCCCGAAAGGCAACCCCCTCCCCCCCCCCCCCCGAAATAAATTCCTGGATACGGGCCTGCAGTCGCTGTTGTTCAAGTTTCGGCATAAGAAGTGGGAAAGCCTCCCGTCTCTTGTGTATCCCCGTTCATTCATCTAAAACCGTTATATCTGTCCTCAAGATCCATTTGTTTCCAGCTTTAACCTTGTACCCTTGCCAAGGGGGGCCGAAACCATACGTGGTAAAATATCAACGTGATGACAATTAGAGTGAGACACAGCGTTGTCACTAGCAAATGCGATTTAAGGTAATTTGAAGTGTAAGTGTGGTTCTTACCTGTGTTTTCCAATATGTCAGCTCCCCGTTCCTGAGCACAAACCAGCGCTTCTTCCAACTTTTTAACTTTCCACCCAACTTTGTCAAATACCCATCTTTCTCTAGGGCGTCCCCCCGCCCGCTGTCATTACTATTTGAGGAGTGGGTGGGTGTGACTTTCGCTAGAACTGGGATGGCGCTGTCGGTGCTAACAGCGTCACCGGCGTCTGGAGGTAGGGCGTAGTCATTGATGGCGTCGGGGTCGTCTACAGTTATAAAAGATAAGAGTTAAGCTTGGTGCCTAATAACAAGAATTAGCATTCGCCTAAAAAATTCAGGCTGCGCCATTTCAACTTCAAAGACGTATTCTCACGGTTACCCGGAGACTCCTCAGGGAACCCAGGGGAACGGCTAGAATAGAGGGAATCAATCTACGCGGACTCCGCGGATGGAAAACAACAAGATCGCTTCCAAATTGGATTCTGTTCGAACTAACATATTTGTAGGCGGTCGTCTACATTATTCGGGATCTACTTTATTTTTTTTTTTGTTTATTCTGATTTTTCCATAGTTTAACACTGTTATTACTTAAAAGAAGAGCTAAGAGCTCGAATGGCACTTGATACGAGTAGGCGGTACACTTTAGAAGATGAGAACGTTACAAAATACCCTGCGATTCGGACCCATAAACAGGATATCTAGTTTTACTCAAGTATGAGCATTACCGGAATCGCCTCGGATCATCTAGGTCAAATGAGTATTGTACCTTCTAAGTTTTAACCCAGTAGATCAACTCGTTTGGTCCTTAGACGTGCCACACGATTTCGGGTACCCCCTTCAACTCCCCCTAGCGTGGCGGAATCTGATTCGGACTCCTAAATGGATTATCTGAAGTATTTTCTCTTACCGCCTATTAAGTTTCATTCAAATCTGAGCGTTTTTGGGAACTTTCGGTAACTCTCCCCCCTCCCCCACCGTGGTCGGATCCAGTTCGAACCCTAAAACATGTCATCTATGACATGTGATCTCTCTACACTCCAAGTTTCATTCGAATCGCTCCACATGTTTGACCCCTATGCGAGCCACATCATTTTAGGGACTCCCCTTCCAACTCCCCTTGCTGTGGCTGAATACGACTCAGACAAAAAAAGTCGCATATCTGTTATGTCCTTTTCCTGTTCATTAAGTTTGACTGGAATCGGAGCATAGCCTATCTGCAAATCGGATTCCAGCTTCACCCCCCCCCCCCCCTCCCCTATACCTATCCAGATTCGACCAAGACGCCAAATAACAAATCAAGGCTGAATAAACTCGTGCTGTCCAACTTGCATCCCTATCTGTCCATCCGGTTGGTTTCGTGGATGTTACCCCCCCCCCCCCAACTCTTCCAACCGTGATCGCATGTGGTTCAGCTAAGACGCATGTTTTGCTTGTATAGGTGATCAGTTCTTATCGCCCATAAAATTTCACTCGAATCGGACCACTTGTTCGCAGCTTACGGAAGCCGCTTATTTCCGGATTCCCCTTCCCTCAACTCCCAAAAGATGGTCGAATCCAGGAAAACGATTATTCCTAGGGCATTATGTCTGGTCCTTAAGTCACTAATACACCTGCAAAGTTTCATCGCTCCTTAGAACATCTGGAACTATCCTAACTGGCGATCACCGGAATTCCGGGAAACAGTCTCCAACTCCCCCATAGAGCCCCGATTCGATCTGATTTTTTCAGTTACGTATATAGGGCTAATGCTTTTTCTTCCCACCAAATTCCATCCCAATACCTCGACTCCAAGCGTTTCACGAGATTTCCAGTGCCCCACTCCAATTCCCCCACAGGTATCGGATCCGATCAGGACTTGACGTGGAACATCTGAGACGATAGCTCTTTCCACTTGCCGAGTCTCATCCCATTCCGGTAACCCGTTCAAAAGTTACGCATGCCACTAAATCCGGGCTCCCCATCCCTACACTCCCCCCGTGATAGCTGGATCGGGCAAACAACTATTCTGAAGTCAGCCTTTTCGGGTCCCTAATACTCCTCCCAAGTTTCACCGTCCTAGCACATCAGGAAGTACCGAACTCGCGGGATCACCAGATTCAAGAGCCAGCCCCCCCCCCCCCCCCACAGTGCCCGAATCTGGTCCGGTTATGTCAAATTATGTATTTTGCCGCCTATACAGGTTGCGTTCCGCCACTTAACGATTGTTAACAAGTCGTTAACAATCGTTAACTTTTCCCGTTCCAAGACTCTGATTGTTAAATTTTAGCTCCGCCTTCCTACGATTTGCGTACCAGAACTTAACGATTGTTAACTATTTTGTAACGATGGTCGGTGAGCATCGTTACACAATAGTTAACAATTGTAGAACTGGGAAAAGTCAACGATCGTTAAAGCTGCAGTTAGCTCCGCCCCGAAGTAAAGTTAACGATTGTTAAGTTTGCGGAACGCAACCACAGTTCGGTATAGCTGCTCCTTCTGCAACTGTCCTGAAATCCATCATGACGCAAAATCAAGCTAAACTGTTTTCACCCGTGAAACTCCATGTATGTTTGGGTTTAGTGAATTGTTGTTGTAGGCTAGTGTTGTTTCTTTCTTTTTCATTTTTCTCCGACTGTACACTAGAGAGGTTATAAATAAAATTTAATGTAATTACAGCTAACGAAGAAGGCAATAAACAAGGCTGTGACGACATTGATGCTTCAACTAATTCGTTTCTCACCTGTTTTAAGTTCCGGATGTTCCTCTCCATCGGATGAATCTGAAGAATCCCCCGTAAAAGGCATCGACCGAATTTGGCTGGCACGCTAGAAAAAGAACTACTTTTAAAGCAGCACTGAAACCTCGTACTATTTCACAGTTTTCCTCTCAGTACCAAGTACCAAAACCAGTCCGCCTATCTAGCCAAATCAAATCTCTCCATGGAATCTTAATTTAGCTCCACCTCTTTCGTCGTTTGTGACGAAGCAACATCCACCTACAGCCCTATAGAAGTTCGCAGTTTGAAGATTTTGGATGCAAACTTCCGAGGTAGGCTACCGTGGCAGGGGTAGGCTACCCTAAAGGATCTGTTCCAACCTCCTGCCAATATTATCTAGAAGCTAATACCAGTGTTAGAATCTTCTTATTCTAGTTTTTTTTTTCTCTTCATTCCATAATTTTTTGCGTTACCCAGCAAGTCTTTTGCTATATTACCAAAAACCCTGACTCTGATTAAACGCCTAGGAGACCTCAATCTCTGTGTCCGGACCTGGATACCACTCCAAGACGTGGGGTTGCCGCGAAATCTTTATTGGGCAGAGGGTTCTGTTCATGTTTCTTTATCATTTCTCTTTTAGTAAATTCTCTGGTTGCGTTCAACCACGAACAAATAAGCACCAGAACTAGCACCGTCTCCCTATCTCTGTAATACGATCATGTTGAGTCGAAAAAATCCCTACGCAAACGAGCGGAGGGTAGGAGCTACGCGGAACATCACAATTCGTTACCTCTACAAACAGCTATATCGCAGTAAAGCCCAAAGAAGAAATTTCCAAAGTAAAAGCCAATTGGTTGCCTGGACGCACTGCAGAGCGGGTCAGCGCGCCACCTGCACCATTTCCTCTGATATGGACAGTGGCGAAGAGGGAAGTACACGGGCAGAAACTCGAAAGCTCAGCAAATACCTCTAGCTCAGCTTAGTTTTGTCGGGGTATCCATTCTCACTGCATAGGACCAAAGACGGAGTTCTATTGGATTTGACGGACCTATTTTCGCTAGGATTCGACCCACAAGAGTTAGGATCTTTACAGTTTACTTATGATGATAGGGGGCATCGCAAGTGATAATAACTATCTATTCAGCAGGAATTCCCGACCGAATGACGACATCTGTCAGCACTCAGCACTATTTTTCTTGTTGTTTCAGAGAGGATAACAACTACCACAATAAAGACCTGGATCCTTCTTTTACCATCATAAGTCATAACAACTTTGGTTGAAAGCTTGCTCTTCAGTTGTTCAAGACATATGTGAATCTATCCCTACCGCCTAGGGGCGCATCATCCCTAACCGAGGGGTGCTACAGTCGAAAAGCTTTAGGAAATTTATACAGCACTTTTTGCAGACCTTCTACTTTATTCCGTTCTACAGCCGGAAAGCTGGGCCCGGGCCCAACCTGCATAATAATATGAAATTCTACACTGTTTTCTGGCCGAAGATTAATATATTTTGGTGTTTTTGTATGTATATTCAAAGGACATCTCTTGCTTATTCTGCCTTTTATAACATACCTAGCTCCCTTATGGAATTATCAGCTTCTAAAATCCCCACCTTTCTCCATGTTTAAGTAAGTAAGTAAGTAAGTATATTTATAACCCACTAAAGTTTTGACAAAAACAAACAGTGGAGTAAATAAGGTGAAAAAAAAATAAGAAAGAAAAAAAGACAAAATACATTAACAAAAAAGACTAAAATAACCTAATAAGGCGGTGGTGAGGATTCAACCTCATACAAGCATCGGCCAGTAAATCCTCGTGTAAGGATTTAAAAAGTACAAGTATATCAGTAGCACCGTAAACACGGATAATTTTGCGGTTACTGTGCAAACGTGGTAAATACAGTAGAAATTTACAGTATCGAAAATAATCGATTCTAATCCGTTTAAGATCACGTTCTGTCAAGATACTGTATAAACCAGCGTTGAACAGAACAGCTGGATTACAAAAACAAGCGTAAAGCTTTGCTAAAGCACTTCGTCGATATTTGCCTCGGTTCGCAACAATTTTTGAATAACCAAACCTGAGTTTACTTTTGATATCACTTAGTGTTTTTTCACGCAATTGTGAGAAAGCTCCGCACACAGAAATACCCAACCATTTAAAGCAATTCACTCTAGGAATGCAAAAATCATGACAATCAAGTGACGTTAGGGTTGAGACATGATTAAAAGATAGGTATTCGCATTTATCAATGTTTAAACGGAGGCCAATATCACTGAAACTCGAAGAAACTCTCTGCACGGTTGAAGAAAGACTACCTTTGCATCTGCTGATGAGAAGCAGGTCATCTGCGTATGCAAGGTAAGAAACATCAGTCATACCAACAAAAAAAGTATTACATATTTTTGATAGGACACCCGCTATACACGCATTAAACAAATAAGGTGAGAGCACACCTCCCTGCCTTACACCACATCGCACAGATACATTTCCAAAAATATTCCCATTTGACTTCAGACGAAGATAAGAGTTCGAATACCAAAAGCGAAGAATATGTATCACGGATACATTAACACCAAGTGAAAAAAGAGCATACCAGACTTGACTATGAACCACACTATCGAAAGCTTTCGCCAAATCCAAAGTACATAAATGAAGTACATATCCCTTTTTATGAGCATCTTTTAACAGGCAAGCTAGAGCTCTATGTGCGTGTTGGCAACCAGTGCCCGTTTTGAAACCAAACTGGTTTGAATCATAGTCTACGTATTCAGTGATAGATGGAAGTAGAAGGTACTCCAAAACTTTGCTTAAATTACATGCTACCGTAATTGGTCGGTAAGAAGCACAGACTTTAGGGTCTTTCCCTCGCTTCAGAATTGATGTAACCATACCGCAAAGAAAACTATCAGGTACTAAAGATGTAGTGACACACATTTGATAGAATAGCTGTAAATGAAATAGTAAATCTGACGAATCAGTTGTCAGATGGTTTGAAGATAAACCATCCATGTCAACAGACTTGGATTTCAGCCGTTTAATGCACTTTAAAACATCTTCTTTAGACACAGGTATAATATGCCTTTGCAGAATACGAGATGGCAACACTTTCGAGAGCAATTCGGAAAAACGCTTGTGCACACGGTAATTGACTTCGGAAAACATCCCGGAGTAATGATTAATCCAAGACGATTGAGGTATTGAATCGCTTTCCATAGTATCACTGTATTTGGAAGAATTTATCACTTTCTTCCACCCATTCACATCTTTTGGAAGCTCTTCACCGGACATGCGTACAGACCGTAGATGTTTTTTAAAAGCAAGTTTAGTTTTCTGCTTTATCTGAAAAATATTCCCAGCAGACGGGCGACCACAACTTATCCATATTCGAAGCCACATTTTTGCTTTATTTTTAGCGGTCTTCAAGCCAGGATCCATTTTCCATATTGGCTTACGAGTATTACAACGAACACGTTCAAGGGGCACAGCAGCTTCTTCAGCTGTTTTCAGACAAAGCACAATCTTATAATAATACGAGTTTAATTCCACTCTTGCGTTTGGAGAAATAACACTTCGACAAAGGAGATTGAAAGGCACATGTATAGAAGATAGAAGTGTAGCTAGTGTTGCAATGTACAATGGCAAGTTTACACGATTCCAGTTCCGCTTTTCAAACCATTTCTTGTTATTAACTGGGGGCCGATTCAGGACTAAGTTTTCCGAGATACACAGTGTTAAAGAGAGAGGCAAGTGGTCATAGTCTCTAGCATCTTCATCTACATGAATAGGTGAAGTACGCACGGCAGACGAACATACACAATGGTCAATATTCGATCTAGATCCACTGTTGTGTATATATGTAAAAGATAAGTCTTTCTCAATTATTTTGAAACCAGGGGGTAAACTCTCCAAAAAAGTTTCAGTTCGGGCAGAAGTCGTGGTGACGTCAGAGTTCAAGTCGCCTAGAATTAGCCACTCGTATCCCAAAGCAACAATACCAGAGATTAAATTTTTCAACTTACTACAACTTTTAGCATAGTTGGTAAGCGACAATAGGTTCTTTTTATCATGCGGAAGGTAAGTATTTATTTTTTTGTTTCGTTTGTGCCTATGGATTATTAGCGCTTATTCCGCCATAGCGACTTTTGCCCGTCACACACCGTAAAGTTTGCCGAAATCTTGAACGTTCAATGACAATTCTTTCACACATAAGGATATGAGAATCTTCTGTTTTTAACTTTATTTATTTGCTAGTTTCCGTCTTTTAACCACGGCACGTTCAGTTTTAAAATGTTTTGCGCCCAGTCGCCACGTGGCAGTGCAGGAAGGCTGGATAGAGCTAACAAGAAAATCGCTAAATTCAGGTGGAAAGTAATGGTATTCTCGAAAAACATTTCTTCTGATCCATTTCATAGTGAAAGTTCTAGTAAGAAATGTGCTTTAAAAATGGCGGGTCATAAACAAATTACTTACTTATTTCTATCTCTCATACGCCTTGGAAAGACAGCAGTATAGCTCTTTCTTAGTGGCGGGTAGCCCCCCCCCCTCCAAGAACGCAACGCTGTTTTTACCAGTCACGTTGGAAAACGACAATAACAAACTGCTTTCACTGCAGGTCCCAGTACATCCAATACCTCATTTGCTCCAAGTTCTTTTCCAGATTCCAGTGGGAAGCCAAGTTACTTAGTTATCCCATCACTGGAATCCCAGGTCTTGACATCCTTAGACGCTTTTACTAACAAGCTTTTCCAAGGATATCTGAAGTCGACAGGGACCTGTTCCCTATTATCAACGAGAACCAAAGACGACGGTATGAAAGATTAGGCAGAACGAAGATTAAGCTATTCACTACCAGATTTTTGCTTGTCAGATAATTATTCAGAAATTTAGATAATTAGAAAGGAGAAGGATTCTTCTGTCCTGGTAGCTCGTTCTATACGGTTTCCATACTCTCTCTTGTGAGTTCCACCTCTTTCACCGTTCCAAGCAGCCCTAGAAAGTTTAACCACCCGGCAATTGGTGGGTTTCTGATATGTTGTTCAACAACTTACATTTTGGTGTTACAAATATTTGTGTTTAATTTTGTCCGGGTCAAACTGTACTTTTACTGGACTAAAAGAATGAGGGCCACAACAGTCACGATACTTTCAATTTTTATTTATTTAGAAATTAAATAAAAATAAGAAAGAAGCAAGATTGATGAAACGAAGGAGATGGATTCGTCTGTCCTGGTAGCTCGTCCGGATCATGTGTGCATACTCTTATGAGTCAGCTGAACAAAACGGTTCCGAACAAAAATTTTTACTCTTGAGGATTATGGTAGGATTCTACATATATGAAGCCGTTATAGTAGCTAAGTAAGTAAAGGCCCATTCCCAACGGTTTTTTGCTACTACTCGGTACCAGCCAGTTCCGGAAATCGATCTGAGACCGAGAATTAGCTGGGTTTCTGCCGTTCGCAATTGAAATCGGTACCAGTTTCGGATACCAGCTAGTCTCGCACCCAAGTTGAAATCAGTTCAACTTTTCAGACTACTAACCAATCAGATTATTTTGGAGAATATTCAGAAATATTCTGATTGGCTAGTTTCGAACCAAGACCAATAGATAAAATAACATCCACCCATTGCTGTCTTGAAAACCGAACGTGAATTTAGGTCATAGTTATTCGATTTGACGTGGTTCAGCATTAGCAAATAGGAACATTCCTGAGTACTCCGCTAAGTAATGTGATTGGCTAGTACCCTGAAAAGCTGAACTGATTTCAACTTGAGTGCGAGACTAGCTGGTACCCGAAAATGGCACCAATATCAATTGCGAACGGCAGAAAACCATCTAATCCTCGGTCGGTCGAACTGGCTGGTTTTCGTTTTCAGCAGGAGTAACAAAACAAGTTCTGTCTTAATTTTATTATTTTATATTACTTTTAATTTTATTTTAGTAGGCTATCGGCTAACCCAGAGAGAGAGAGAGTGAGTTTCAGCCTACTGACGAACCAAAGTTCACTGAAAGCTGGCCACAAATTCAGTAAAGTACGATAAAAAGTGGGTCAACCCGGACAAAACTGCAAAACAAAGGTTTTTACACTAAAATGTTCAGAAAAAAATCGCTGAGCAACAAATACAAAATCAACAGAAATCGCTCGGTTTCTAAACTTTTTAGGGCTGCTTGAAAGGGTGGACGTTCATTGTTTTGCTGTATATGAATTTGATGCGTTATTCTCAGCCGTTTAAGTTGTGTTTTATCATTAAGTTTTTGTTTTGGATAGTTAGTGGTGATTCTGGTTGAAAATGAGTTTGTTTTTGGTTGATTTTCTGGTTGGGCGTCCCAGACCGCGTAAGTCAAGCTCCTTTATTTCTTTCTTTCCCTTTTTTCCTTTGTTTTTGTCGAAGTTTTGTTTTTATTAATGTTTTGTTTTGAGGGTAATTAGTCCCTTACAGGTTCGCCTCTGGGCATTGAAGATTCCATTTTTTTTAAATAAACCCTTCGTTCATTCATTCAAAACTGAGATTCAGGGGTAAGGAGACATGCTGAGCCCCTATCTGAATTATATTTTTCTACCCGAAGTTTATTCTCAATAAAAATTGTTAGATCTAACAGCACGGTCGGTTTGGACCTGCTCAACTTTTTTTTCCCACCCGACAAGTAGCTCAGCCGAACTCCGGCGAATACCGGAAACTCGGTAGCGTACACGTAAAAAGTTTATTGTAAAAAATAATGCTTGGTCTAACAGCACTGTTGGCTGAGGGGTAAGGAGGCCTGCCGAGTCCATATCTGACCATTATTTTTTTCGCCCGACAGGCAGTTTGAAGGTTTTTCCGTTTTTAAGTCGGTACAAGCAAAAATGTATTCTGAATATAACGTTACGCGCTCTATGGAAAATTTAGAACTACCTAGTTCGTGAAACCTGCGAAGTTCAGCAACGCCGTTGCATCTGTTGAAGGCTATGAAGATGGCGTCAGGCCACCATGTCAATAATCCATTAGACTCGCGCCACTACGCCATTGATGATGCCTGGCTACTTCAAACCGGCTTAGCCACTTAATTGCAAATTAGACTCGATTCACGACAGCTACGTCACGTATGTCACCAGCCACTTCGGAAAGACTTCAGTGGGCAAGTTTCCGGCAGACACTGCAGTTTTTTTTACGGATTCGACAATGGGACATCGACAAAAGAAATGGCACACCTCAACCGTTCCAGGGGCAATATTTAATAGTGACACCACTTCAAGATTACAAGGAATTGGTAAACAGTCCCACTGTCGCTGTACCGTTCCAATACGGATTTTATCAGGTAGATAAGGTCCTTATGTACTCGGAGGCTATGAAAGCAGATCTTATCGGAGCAGGGGAACACGCCCTTTAGAATCTACAAAGGATAGTCTGGAGAAATTCTTCTTTCATTACGACATCGCCTCTTCTTGTCCAAGCCAGCTTCCTCCTTCTACTTTGTCTGCCAGGTTGGATGCATTCTACGCCTTCAGCAGCGTATTTTCATTCTATGCACGTGAATTTGCATATAATGGAATGGGACGAAACTCTTCTGCAATGAACCCGGATAACTGGGTATGGCAGCTTTCTGTTGGAAGTTAGATCCAAGCAACGATTCTATAAGGTACCGAATTTCCACTTTTCACCGGATTCCGGACAAACTACTTGTCGGGAGAAAATATAAAGTTTAGAAAGCGATTCAGCATGTCTCCTTACCCCTAAATCGACTGTAATATTATCCTAAAGAGATATTTATTTCCCTAAATTTTTCACCTCCTCCACCCTTTCAAGCAGCCCTAAAAAGTTTAGCCACAAGTTTTGGTGGATTTTCGATATGTCGTTAACGATTTTGTCTCAACATTTTGATTTCAAAAATATTTGTGTTGCAATTTTGTCCGGGTCAAACTGTACTTTTACTGGACTAAAAGACTGAGGGCCACAATAGTCACGATACTCAGCTCTGGCCGTTTATAGATTTGAAGTAAGCTGATAAAAGAAAAGCTTATCATCGTCGTTCCAAGGCGTTGCCTATGTCCGTTCCGAGCTGGGACGACTGTCACAGACTTTCTTCCAGTAACTATAACCATTGGTGTTTAATACCAGCTACACTAAGCTTAGACTAATGGCCTCATTCCACTTGCGCGATTCACAAAAAGGTTGATTTTGTTTTTCTTTTGTCGAAGCTTACTGTTTTTATGGCACTTGAGCATAGGCCTACTCAAGTGCCATATAGCGATCGTAATTTCTGTCGGTCTGTCTGTCTGTCGTTATGTCCAAGTTTTGCTAGTTTGGGCAATTCCAAATAAGCTAGCACGATGAAACTTGGCAGGCATATCAGGGACCCGACAAGATTAAATTACAAATCCACGATCCGACTTTCCCCGGATCCGGGAGTCCGGAAACCAGGAACAACGGTAGCAAAAGGGGAGCAAAGGGAAGCAATAAGAGCGCTGCCCGAATGCCATATTGATCCACGGACCCCTGTGTCGTACTTCCAGCGTTATACCACTGCGCTAAGACTTGATGTCTTGAGAAGCGAATGCGGGAATATATACGGTTTCAAGATTAAAGTAAGACCAAGTGGTCGGAACGAATGCTAACGAGAGCAAAATCACTAGAGCTATTTTGCTCTGATGCTAACTAAACTTAAACTAAACAGATCTCATGAAACGCTTCCGCAAAAGCTAGGACAATAAAACTTGGCAGGCATATCACGGAACCGACCAGATTAACTTGGAAATAATCACTTTCCAGATCCGTTCATAGTGGGGGTAGTGGAGGGACTGGAAATCCGGAAACTATTGACATGCATAAATTTGGAGAGGGTAATCGGACATGCGTGAAACTTGACATGTGTCAAGAACAAGTGTTTCGGATATTCAGTAACAAATCCGGACCAGATTCGATACTTGTGTGTTGGGGGGGGGGGGGTGGAGGGGGGCACCGGAAATTACCTGAAACGCTTCCACATAAGCTAGGACAACAAAACCTGGAAGGCATACGAAGGAACTGACCAGGTTAACTTGGAAATAACCACTTCCCCGATTCAGCCATCGCGGGAGGAGTTGAGGGATGGGGAATCCGGAAACTAGAATTGTACATAACTCTGGAACGGATAATGGGATATGCGTAAAACTTGACAAGTGTGAAGAACAAGTGTCTAAAATTTTCAATTTCAAATCTGGACCGGAAATCTTTTGAAACGCTTTGGGTCGTGGGATGGGATGGAGCTTGAAAGGAAGAACGAGCATTAACCCTAGATACTTAATTGACAAAATAGGACCCGATCGTGTCGCAGTGGAGGGTGTCGGAGGGGGTTTCTTGGATTTCCGCGGTGATCACGAGTTCGGGTACTTCCAGATGTACTATGACCATGAAATTTGGCAGACATATTAGGTACTCTCCTAGATCGACTATTGAAAATAGTTCCTTCCCCGATACGGTTATTTTAGGGGGAGTAGAGGGATGGGGAATAAAGCACCTAGTGACATGCATAACTTTAGAACAGGTGATATGACGTGAATGAAACTTGTCAAGTGTCATCAACACGTGTCTCAGATGATCAATTTCAAGTCTGGAACGGATCCGATAACTTGGGGGAGGGGAGCTGCAGGGGGGTGCCGGAAATTTCGTGAAACGCTTAGAGTCGAGAGATCGGAATGGGACTTGGAGGGAAGAACAAGCATAAGCCGTAGGCTACATACGTTTTTGACAAACAGGACCGGGTCGTGTCAAAGTGGGGGGAGTTGGAGGGTTTCTCCCACAATTCCGACGATCACGAGTTAGGGTACTTCCAGATGTGCTATGACCGTGAAATTTAGCAGGCATGTTGGGGACTCTTATCAGATTGGCTTAAAAATAGTCTCTCCCCCGATCCGACCATCGTTTGGAGGAAGAAGCAGTTGTGAATGAGTGGTATAACCATTGCAGAGTTACTAGATCAAGCCCATTTTCTGATGAAATGAATATCGGGAAAGAGATCCAGCCTTCAAAACTGCAAACCGTATCTGACAAACATGTGGACTGTTCTTACAAGTGTGAGTGTATAACTTCTCTGTATTGTCTAATGCCCAACACTCGAGGTTGCCATCCATTAGAACATGTGAATATATATTTTTGTACTTTGAATTTGGAAATAAAAACTGAAACTGATCTGGTAGCGAAAACAAATAACTAAAGACGTCGTCTGACATACCTTCGAATGATACTAGCTACTGTTTGCGACTTCCAAACTCTACTTCCGTAATTGGACAAAACTCAGTCCCCGATGGCGCTTACTTATTTTCGTCTTTTTGCTTCGCCTTTTTGCCTTTTTCTTGGATACGTCACGTCCCTAAACTTGCAGTGAACTTTGTCTGTATAGAACTTACTCTATTAGCGGTACAGCCTTATTTGAGAAATACTGTTTTATTGTATTATAATGTATTTCAGCAATTCAATTACGGCAATAACGGGATTCAAGATAATTTTATCATTCAAGATAATAATTTTTTTTTTTTCCAGAAAATCTTAAATTTATTGATTTATATAGCCTCGTATCGGAAATCTAATTTTTTGTCATGAGTACGCTGTTTCGGCCGATGCGGCGACGAAGGAGAAACAAGGATTAAAATAATAGCGGAATCACTTACCCCTTTGACAGTTGCATACACCGGTACATTAATATCCTTGTATCCACCGAGCACGGATACTCTACTGGTCCGTTGGCTCGCCGGTAACTCCGCAGCCGCCAAGCCACTAGGTACACAAAAGCCTTCGTTGGCTGTCTGATAAATTCTAGATTCCCAACTTGGACACCGATGTAGTGGGGGTGTGGGAGGCTTTGCTTCTCCAAAATCAGGGTTCTTTTCCTTTGTAGGGGTATATATTTCGGCATAATCATGGGTTTCACTAGTTACGGCTCGCTTAAGCGCTGGGCACACGCGAGGAGTAGGGGGGATGTCGTAATCCTGTTCCTTATTAACTATGTTCGAGATAACACTATCGATGACGCGCCCGAGCTCGCCCAACGGAGAACCGAGACTGGTATCGTATTCGATTATATCATCACTTAGCCCGGATAACGTGTTAGCACTTTGCGGTTTTCTCGCGAGTTGTGGCGTTTTAGGCACTTTAGTCCTCGGTGGAGGCACCGGCTTTTTCAGGAAGTCTTCCGATGAGACTAAAGAGTCTGAGCCATCTGTTGGCGACTTTGGAGAGAGGCTTAAAGGCGTTTCGACGTCAGCTGAGCCGGAATCTACGCGACTATCTCTTTTGCTTCCGGATGAAAGGCGGTTTTCCGGAAAACGCTGAGACATCAGGGAATTAACGCGTCCGGAAAGACCTAAACCACTCGTTTTTGGGCGTTTTTTCGTCGGGTCAACTTCGGCGTAGAGATTGTCGCCGCTGAGTTCCAGGTCGGCGATGACGGTTTCGGCAAGGCGAGTAGACAGAGCGATGACGTCAAAGGCAGTACTCTCGTCGCTGGTTGGCTGGTCACCCTCCAGACTACCCCGAGACGAATCCTGAAACATGGAATTTACGTGAGCCAAAAAAGGCGAACCTGATTCAAAGGCACCATCTCGCGGAACCAAAGGAAGCGAAGCGGCGCTGTCCCGGGCCCCCTTTGTATCCATAAACGTAAATCTTACATAGGTGAGACCAAAATAAATTAAAACCATGGGAACAGAAAGTAAACAAAGGACACAATAATGAAGAAAATAAAATATCAAGAGCCTCGAGTTTTAAAGAGTAGAATTAAACAGTTGTGCGCTCGTCAACTTGATTTTACAATGGTTTAGAATGAGTAGCAATCCCGCTTGAGAATCCGGGGGGGGGGGGGGGGGATGCCTTCCTGAATCACCCAAATGAAGCCTCGGATATTTGTTTCAGTAGCCATTGAAAAGTTGGGTGCGGGGCGGCTTGAATTGTCAAAAAGCCAGAAATGTAAACAAGCGTGCAAAGTAAGTAAGTAGGATAATTTATTTGTGATCCGTCTTTTTGAAGTTGAGTACATGAAAAAAATAGATACAAATCTATCAGGCTTCAACCATGAAACAGTGTAAAACACCATGCGCTGGTTGGGTCCAGTTGTCCATGATTTTAAAAAAGCTGAAAGCAGAACCGATACCTGGTATCACATCAATATTTTCTTATCAATAACGCACGTCATCACCAGTAAGTCTATTTTTCAATTTTCCTTTCATAGTTGTTTCCCCCCCCCCCCCCCCCCCCCAACAAAATGGTAGACCCTCCTTGTTCCCCTTCTCTGACTCAAATTCTTTTCTCTATTTATTAATTAGCGTGGATTCAAATTAGGACTTATTTCACTTCCCCAAAACTTCCTCAAACAGGCAGGAATTTCAAATTCCTTCTGCGGCGCCTCCAATTTTCAACCGAAATATTCGTTATCGAATCGAGCAAGCTGCCACAGAGGTTTCTTTGGTCAAGAGGTAGGGACTTCCTACTCGATTGATTATAGAACCTACAGAAGTGCCATTACTTCAAGTCCCTCGTTCAAGTTTCAATTTTCCTTTCATAGTTGTCCCCCCCCAAACAAAATGGTAGACCCTCCTTGTTCCCCTTCTCTGACTCAAATTCTTTTCTCTATTTATTAATTACGTGGATTCAAATTAGGACTTCACTTCCCCAAAACTTCCTCAAACAGGCAGGAAGTTCAAATTGCGCCTCCAATTTTCAACCGAAATATTCGTTATCGAATCGAGCAAGCTGCCACAGAGGTTTCTTTGGTCAAGAGGTAGGGACTTCCTAATCGATAGATTATAGAACCTACAGAAATGCCATTGCTTCAAATCCCTACCAAAGCCTGGAATTCCTAATAATAATACAACCTTCAGCTTCACTTCGTACAAAACCACCCTCTGTTGAAGGACACTCTCACGATCACTTCTTTGTCCTACCAAGCTGATGCTTAAAGTTTGACTCACAAGCAAACTTATTTTTGTTACATTTAGTTGGACAAATTGAGTTATTTATGCTCTGCTAAGAGATCTTTTAATTTTCCACTGTCTGCGCTAGTAGTGAGGTTCAGAATATCTACGGATGTCTCCACAGCGCAAATTCTACTATGACGCGGAAGAACACAAACGCGGCTTTTCAGTGTGGGGTGGGGGCGGGGGGGGGGGGGGGTAAGTTTGGTGAAGACTGCTTAGTGCCTGAACAAAAAAAAATCATAAATCTTTTTCGTCAAGCATAGGACACAGGTAGTACCAAGGCCTGACAGGGAAATTAGACTATTTGAAAATTGATTATTCGCGAATAGCGGACCAACGAAGTAACGCATTTTCACCAGGTCTGCAAGCCTCTTTAAGTTAATAGGTGAAGGGTAACAAAAGTGTCCCATCTCTGCTCTTTTCAGTTAAACTTTAAGCCTGAAATTCGTCAAAAATGGGAAATCTACTAAAGGCTCCTTAGGTTTGGAATAAATTACATGAATTTGAAGAGAAAAAAAAACAAAAAAAAACAGCTCGGATATTCTTCAGCGATGTTTCATCCCTTCTTTAAGAAACGAACCCGCAACAGCCTGCCTGCAGAGGACTCTTGCCAAGAAGGGTCGAAACATCGCAGAAAAATATTCGAACTATTTTTTTCATTTTGTGTAATTTTTATATACGCTTTCCAGTCAGCATTACTTCTTTCCAGAAGTAATACTGGATTAAGATAAATAAAACCGTCTAGTAAAACTTGGCTCGTGGTTTATGTAATGATACACTGGAGGCTGGATCAGAATGTTGTACGATTTTTGGACTAGCACACAAATTCCGGTCATACTCTGAGCTAGACTGGAAATTATAGACCATCAAGAATTGCCTAATCGATCTGACTAAGGGGGGTCAATAATATGTCTACGACGTTTGGGAAGATCATAATCTACAAGACACGGTAGTCCAATAATATTCCCCTTTGGGATCCCACTGAAACTTCTGGTCTTTTTTTTTTTTTTTTTTTTTAGATTTCACGCCCACTTTTGTAGCACCTGTGCTGAAAGAGACAGTTCGGATATCTCTCGACTCGATTTAAAGAGACAAGATACGGCTTTGCAGTTCAAGCCAAGAAAGCCGCATTAGTGTACACAGGAGGGATCCGCTAGTGCTCGAAACAGCACTGAACATTGGAACATAAAAAAAGAACTTTAAATCCAATTTGAACAAGTGGAAAAGCCATAAAAGTGAACCTTAAACCGGTAATAGAAGCCTTAACAGAACGGAAACAAATTGGATTAGGCTACACAAGTACACGACAACATTTCTTCGTTCTAACATAGGCTATTTGGCCTTTAATTCTAAGCCAGAAGGGAACGGAAATCCGTGTGATAGGCAGTATAAGCCTTTTCCCGACTTTCTGAACATACAAAAGTAGGCCTATTGTAAGTTATTTTTTTTTTTATTATTACTGACTTTTTTACCCATCATAATGCACAATGTATGCTTGCTTATGAGCGTGTTCCAGCCTACTTACCGGAGTTTCTACGCATGGCGTCACGAATCCTGACTTCTTGGCGTCAAGGTTCAATGCATTTTTATATTTTCGTCAAAATATGGAGCCGCGGGCTGGAACACATCACACAGATCATAGTTACCACGCTAACTATACGCTCCCGAGCGTAAGCAAATAGTTACTATCTCGTTGGAACGGTCTGTGTAGTAATTTTTCAGCAGTTTGGAAGGGAAATAGAATCAAATAGTTACTATTGTTAGAAGGGTGGTCGGTAGAATTAACGGTCGTCGAAGAATAAACTAAAACCCAAACCAGACATCTTTTACTATAAAATTGCCACAAAGTTTTTTGAATTCAACATTTTGCAGTTAGTGACTCAAGTTCAAGTTCTTTTATTATTTAAACATACATATTTAACAATATTCATATAACGTCCCCAGCAGGGAGACTGGCTCGAAAGCCGAGCGACAAACGGGATAAACAAACAAACCCAGAAAAAACGGATGCCATCACACTTCTCACTTTGTCTCACACCAACAAAAATACATACCAAAATTAGTATTTTTATAATTATATTATTATTCATCCGATAGCTGAAAGGCCGGGAGCTACTCACAAACTAATATTCATCGATAAGTACAGCTTTAATTTTAGCTTTTATTGTTATGAGCGACAGACTCTGATTAAAACAAGATTCATATTTGTTCCAATATTTAGTAATAATATTTTTAGGGGAAAATCTTGATCGCTCGGAAACAACTAAAGGCATAGGAAGCTTACTTGAAGGACGACGAGTATTGTACGGTCGGACTGAAGGAGGGCCTGGAAAAAATGATTTGAAGCAAACTGGCAGCAGATCCTTTAGATAACGGACATGGAAAAGTATACAATGAAAAACTAGATTTGTCTAAAAAGAATAATATAAAATAACTGTAAAGACTTTTAGTTGGAAATTTACCAGGACTCAACTGCCACTCAACTGCAGACTCAACTGCCACCTGGTTTTCCTTTCACAATTTAAACACTCTGTCAAGAAGAACGCATCTTCAACCAAGAAGATGGCGGTTTGAACCAACAGACGCCTCAAATAGAAGAAGAAGCATATTTGTAAATTCAAAATAATTTTTTTTTAACTGAATTTCTACTCCAAGTTTATGCCAGGATAACCCTGTAGCCCATTAGTAGTTGGCTATTAGCTGATTTCAAGTTTATTGATTTTACTCTCCACTTGACTGTTTTATAAGCAAGTAAGAAAGACAGCTAGAGAAATGTTCAAACAAGCATGGCTCGTACAAGTAAAAAGGACGGCGGGGTTCACGAAAATGAAGCAATTACTTCGACAGACTTTTCGTTGGTTTTACATGTTAACGTCACTGAATACAGGAGGAGTTGTGGTCGCTCGCAACCGTCCAAGCTGCAGTAAGAACCTTTAGAAAATATTGGGCGGAAAAAAACCCTCTTCACACCCAAAAAATTAAAAAAGTTTACTTGCCTCGGTGCTGGCACGATTTTTGCTTGTGCCATTTAATTGTGAAATCTGAAGTAGTTTGCTCTTGAGAAGTTCAAGCTGTTCGTTGCACTTTTGGTTCTGTTCGCGAAGATGGTGATTCTGCTCTTCCAACTAAAAATACAGACAAAAAAAATTTGAATTTCTTCAAAAACAGTCCATTTTCTACCAGATTTCCATATATCCTCCTCCCATTAGGAGGGGCCAACTCATCCAACGGCCAATTCCGGCCGTCAGAACTACCTGAGTTTTGGTAAAAACTCGCTACCTCTACTAAAGTAGACTTTAGTAGCTTTACTTTACTTTATTTAAGCTTTACTTTACCGCTACTATAAAGGTCGCCTTACTTTGAGCGGCACCAAAGAATATGACGAAATCAAAACCAGACTTTGTTGAAATTGTAAATAAAAGTTGTAACTAAAAAAAAATTAAAGGACACGTCGCACATATTATAGTGATTCACTCTACTTCAGTAGTATTTCCATCCATTAAGAATCGCTAGATTCTACACCTGATAAATGTATCCTATATCCTCTCTTAGCATTCCACTGATTATCACGCTTACCTCCTTTGTTCTGTTTACGTGTCATATTAGGCTCCCGATCGAAGCTTTCAAAACGACAGTTAAACTCCTCGGTTTGTTAATTAATGATGACATTAAGTGGAGTTCTCACGTACAGTGTATTTCTTGAAAAGCAGAACCTCTCCTCAAGGCGTTCGCGGTTCTCAGACGTTTGCAATTCCGTCGCGAGATTTACGCAGTATTTACTGCAGGTACATCCGCACTTGCCTGGAGCATGCCTGTCCGGCTTGGCGCCCAGGACTCACCAACGCACAGACGGATAGACTAAAAGCCATCCAAAAAAGGGCTGTTAAGATTATGCTCGTCCCGGGTTATCTTTCTTATGAGGATGGCCTGGTCAAGCTTGATCTGCCAACCCTTGCTGAAAGGCAGCATCAACTGACAGTAACGTTCGGGAGCACGTGTCTGGCATCACAAGCGCATCGTGCCATTCTACCTGACTTTGAAATTACAGCAAATAGCAGGCCTAACTAGACCTACGTTGCCGGGGCAACGTGAAGTGTTGCGGCAACCATTGTCCGGCTTCGCCGACTAAAGTGTTGCGAGAGCAACACTTTGGTTTTGTTTCTTCGCTGTCGGTTAAATGCTGAAATTGTCAACTTATCGAAGCTTTTAAAACGGTATGTTATAAAAAGAATAATCACATGATCAAAAGCTGTTCTTTAGCGTTGTAAAACCAACAACAAAACAATATCGGAAGAAAGGACTAAATTGACTTGGCGGTCAGTTGAACTTTATCCTTTTCAATCGTAGATATCGTGACGGATGAAAACTTGGAACAATATCTTATATAATCTAGTTGGTATTATAAAGCTATCCGTAACGTTTCAGGACTAAAATACCATAGATGACACTATTAATTATTACAAAACTACCTTATTGTTTTAGATTACCGTATCGTTTGTACCCGTTGTGTAAACAGTTAATCTTCGGTTATAGCGATAGACCATCGATACAAACTTTCTTACCGTCATATTTACAGATATCGAATACAATGTGCACCAATTTTCAAAATTTTCTAGCCCCTCGTGAACCGATTCTTACTTACAAGTCCCTCTCCCGTGATTGACATCAAATTCATCGGAACAAATAATGGATACACCAGCTATTAAAAGTTGCAAACCCCTCATCGCTGAAGATGATTATAGCATAAAAGCCGTTTTGGCTTTTTGGGAACAAAATTGTTCTTACCATCTAATACACCTGATACAAATAACAGGTATACCAACTAGCAAAAGCTGCAAACTCCTCATTGCCGAAGATGATTATGAGCTAACAGTCGACTGTTGCTTACAGTCGACTGTTGCTTACAAGTCCCTTACATGTCTCACAACTGGTATCGCCTATTTTTGGTTTCAGTGTGTACCTTACTCCTGAAGTTGTCAACCCCTTGAAACTTTCAAACTGGTTTATCTCATGAAGGATTTTTGTTCAAAAAAAATGGATGACATATACTTTGATCAGCTCATCAAGGGCATCGATTGCCCTAACCACAACAAAAGAATATCGGAAAAAGGGACTAAATTGACTTTGCAGTCAGTTGAACTTTATCCTTTTCAATCGTAGACATCGTGACGGATGAAAACTTGGAACAATATCCTATATAATCTAGTTGGTATTATAAAGCTATCCGTAACTTTTCAGGATTAAAATACCATAGATGACACTATTATTTATTACGAAACTACCTTATTTTACATTATCGTTTGTACCCGTTGCGAAAACAGTAAATCCTAGGATACAGCGAGAGACCATCGATACAAACTTTCTTACCGTCAGTTTTATATAAATCGAATACAATGTGCAACAATTTGCACAAATTTCTAGCCCCTCGTGCACCGATTCTACTGACAAGTCCCTTTCCCGTGATAGACATCAAGTTCACCGGATAAAAATAATGGGTACACCGGCTAGCAAAAGTTTCAAACCCCTCATCGCTGAAGATTTTTGTAGCATAACAGCCTATTATTACTGACAAGTCCCTTGCATGTCTTACAATTGGGAACCTAATTGTTCTTACCATCAAATGACAGGTACGCCAACTAGCGAAAGCTGCAAACCCCTTATTGCCGAAGATGATTATGAGCTAACACTCGACTGCCGCGTACAAGTCCCCTACATGTCTCACAACTGGTATCACCTATTTTTGGTTTCAGTGTGTACCTTACTACTGAAGTTGTCAACCCCTTGAAACTTTCAAACCGGTGTATCTCATGAAGGAATTTGTGTACCAAAAAATGGATGACATATACTTTGATCAGCTCATCAGCGGCTATCGATTGCCGTCGAAAAAAAAAATTCTACCTGTCTTAGTTCAAAAGTTGACTTTTTTGCCGTAGGCCAACTTTCTAACGTCACCACTTAGAAAGGAGCAAAGGATAAGCTCTAGTTTCTTTAGCAATGAGAGAACTTCTAAAGTTTAAGAGGTACATCTGATACCATTTCTCTACCGCAAACCCAAGTGCAAAAAAACGAATGATAAACTCAGCTGAAATCGCGTACACAAATGGAACCAAATTGTTCTTACCATCGAATACACCGGAAACAAATAACAGGTACACCAACTAGCAAAAGCTGCAAGGCCCTCATTACCGAAGATGATTATGAGCTAACATTCGACTGTTGCTTAAAAGTCCCCTACATGGCTCATAACTGCTATCGCCTAAAACAAATAACAGGTACACCGGAAACAAATAACAGGTACACCAACTAGCAAAAGCTGCAAGGCCCTCATTACCGAAGATGATTATGAGCTAACATTCGACTGTTGCTTAAAAGTCCCCTACATGGCTCATAACTGCTATCGCCTATTTTTGGTTTCAATGTACCTTACTACTGAAGTTGTCAACCCCTTTGAAATTTTCAAACTGGTGTATCTCATGAAGGAATTTTTGTACCAAAAAATGGATGACATATACTTTGATCAGCTCATCAGTGGCTATCGATTGCCGTCGAAAAAAAAATTCTACCTGTCTTAGTTCAAAAGTTGACTTTTTTGCCGTAGGCCAACTTTCTAACGTCACGACTTAGAAACGAGCAAAGGATAAGCTCTAGTTTCTTTAGCAATGAGAGAACTTTTAAAGTTTAAGGGGCACATCTGATACCGTTACTCTACCGCAAACCCAAGTGCAAAAAAAAAAATTTATAAACTCAGCTGGAATTGTCACAGACATGGACAGAAACAATAGATGGCAGCACTTTCGGACCCGTGGGAAAAAGCCACTTTTTTGTCTCTGTAGATTTTTCTATTTATCACTCAAAGAAGATATGTTGGCTGTGGGGCCGGGTAACTGCCGCATATATTTAACACTTATAGATTTTAGTCCATCTTCAATTTGAAACTGGTGCCTGCCTGCTAGCGTGCTAGAACGGAGCTTTCCACTCGAAAGCAGAAACATGGTTTGATGAAACGAAAGGTTCGCTACACAACTTGAGATGGTCCTCTCCGACATAGGCTATACAACTCCACTTCACTTCGCAAACCGTAGGCTCTGGCTCGATGACAAGCAAAAACCATCCTTATTGGCCCCAGGCAAGAGTTCTACGGAGCTTTTCAAAATGTAATGTCATATTCATCAATCCGGCCTAAGGTCCACACTTTCCGTAAAAACCGCACAGGTTAGACCCTCCCCAGTTACCAGGAATAAAATGAAATCGAAGTCATAGGAAAAAAAAAAAAAAAAAAAAAAAAAAACGAGGACAAAACCAAAGCGTTGCTCTCGCAACACAATACGCGACATAGACAGAGGGGACGCTGCTTCCCAGAGACTAGAAAGACCACCCATAAACTCGACAGATACCTGAAATACTTTGTACCTTATTTTACCCAATATTTTAATTCTAGTTAAGTCAAATAATATTTTCAAGTTGTGCGTGTAGATGAAATTTCTACTTTTGTAATTATTGTCATGTGTTATTTGCGTGAATGACGATCAAGTGCTAGCGTGTATAATACAAGCTATTATGGAAATAAAATACATTACTAATATAAGCTTATTCGTCCGAAGACCGGTTATGTAAATCTTGCCAAGATTGTCATCCAAGGCAAGGAACAAGGAGAGAGGTAAAAAACAGTCGAATCCTACTCTATATGACTAAGTCCCAAATACGCCAGTGATCCTCGGGAGAACGAGAAAACGTAGCACTAACAACTCAAACTCAACAACTCAATCCTGTGTTAACCAATCACGGCGATGTTCGGGAGCAGCTGTGATACCGCTTCCGGCTCTTCCGCTAGGTACAGGGCGATTTTGCATCGGCAAGAAGAGGTAGTCATCAAGAGTACTATCTCTAGGCATAGAAGAGTTTTAAAGTAGTCAACTACTTCAGAACATCTTGGCAGAAACACTATTTAGTGCGAGGAATCCTTTAATAGCCGACCAGGATTTTTGAGCAGATTTTCTGCACTTCAATCATGAAGTTGAAAAAAATCTCAAGTTTTCCGTACGGAACTGTCCAGGAACAGGAGTTCCAATCTGCGACTCTGATCGTATGTTTGAAGCATAAAAAAAATCAACTTACATCTCTTAGCTTATTCGTAACCCATTCTTTGATCTTGGCCGCCTTGGCTTCAA
The DNA here is from genome assembly GCA_023053575.1 of Branchinecta lynchi. Lineage (NCBI taxonomy): Eukaryota > Metazoa > Arthropoda > Branchiopoda > Anostraca > Branchinectidae > Branchinecta > Branchinecta lynchi. The sequence goes on along the minus strand of JAKZAP010000003.1, from coordinate 4,321,214 downwards.
CTTGTTTTGCTTCCTGGAGCCGCAATCGTCGCTGAAAAAAAAAATTTCTTCAATTTGGCTCTCACTATTAAGTGTAGGCTACCTATATAACACTTTGACATGCTGCTGGAGCAGCGACATCGTTTCACAGATGAGTGAGACGCAAGCGATTACTGGCAAAGTAATGTGAAACGCTGATGGTTCAAGAAGACTGCAAAACAAGACCAAAGGTTTCGATGGGATCCCAAAAATTTTAAATCTGATCCAACAATTTCGTTTGTAGATACCCAGTCTCCGCCAGACTCCTTGAAGATTTTTACTATTAAGATTCAGAAAGAAGAAGGTCAATGGCTAATCATCTGAGAAAACCAAGTTAAGATATGAATTCACGATGTGTGTATTTACCCCCGGGCTATACGTCATATCTACTTTGACGAAATTGATCAAATCTTCCGGCCTTACTTCTGCCAAATCTCCGGTTTCGACCAGATTCCGGGCGAACTACTTTTCCGGCGAAAACTATAGCTCACAAAAGAATTCAGCGTATTACCCTACCCCTATATCAAACATCTAATCCAACTTTAGATAAAACTTTTAACTTTAACACAAAATTTCCGGTTTCAGCCGGATTCCAGGCGAACTCTATTTCCGGATAGAAAATTATTGTCAAAAGCGGATTCAGCATGTTTTTTTACTCCTAAATCGAACATCTGATCAACTTCAGATACAACTTTTACTTTTAAAAAACTGTCCGGTTTCGGACGGATTCCGGGCGAACTACTTGTTCGACAAGAAAATAATTTTCGTATAAATGTTCAGCATATCCCTTAACCCTATATCGAACATCTAATCAACTCTATGTAAAGCTTTTACCTCTTAACAAACTTCCCGGTTTTAGCCGGATTCCGGGCGAAATACTTGTCCGGCGAGTAAATGGTTTACATATTCATGTTCAGCAAGTTTTTTTGCCCCTAAATCGACTATCTCATTAGCTGTTAAAAAAAAAAGTGTTCACACCTTAATTTGAAACCGCTTCCTCACCCCTAAATGTTGAGCTAAAGAGCCCATCTACGGAGTCGACCTGTCCCTTGACCCAAAGAGTCCTCACACCATGTTTCATCCAAATATCTCGTTCCCTTCGAGAGTTATCGTGCTTACAGACTCATAGACGGACAACTTTTGCGATGTCATAGGTATCCCTCCACTTACGTTCGGGATCCTAAAAACACGATCTCTTTCTTCTTATTCATACTAGAGGAAAAAACTCCAAAGCTTTCTTCGGGGATTTTTTCGCGATAAAGGATGATTCCCATGCAACGTTCCTTGAAGCATCCAACCTCCATCATTTATCAAGAAGACATTTTCAAAAAACTGACATTTATCGGATATGGATCAGGAGAAATGATCCCGGGAACAAAGACCAGACTAAGAGATTATACTTTCTTCAGAGGGAGTCCTGTCTCATCTTTCACCAGATTACTTTCTTCCACATCCCACAGACGTCTACCATGTTATCACAAAGATATAAGCAAAGGGGACAAGTATTCCTTTCCTCTGACCATCGACACGTGCTACCACAGCTAGCGCCAAAGCGGGGAAAACCGACACACTGTCAGAAGTTTGATAACAGATAAAACATGTCTGCGCATCCTCGTGGTAAACTTTATGAGAATATATCTGTTATGACCTTCTTAAATGTTATCTTTTCATTAAACTTTGAAAAATAAAGGTAAAAATGTAAAATATGGCGCTAAGCGGATAAGTCTTGCTCTTGCTTATTCTGCTTTGTACTGTTTCTAAAAAAAAAAATCATCATTTAAACCGTAATATCTTTAAATACATAAAAATAGCTTTAGATATGTCAATTCAAATACAGACACTTCAAGAGGGGTTAGGGTTCTCTAGGTTACCCTACGACTTTTCAGCGCTTGTGTCGCTGAAGTTTTGTCAGTCACATAATAGTTGCCTTTTTTACAGATACCATGGTATCTGTTACCACGGTAACTGGATTTGCATTTAGTCGTTTTTGCAGTTATCGTGGTATCAGATATACGGTTGCTCTGCAAAAACGACAATTGCCGAATTTGTGCTTTTCGAAATCATCCCAAAAGAGAAACTGATATTAAGTCACATCACTAAGTGCCAAACTTCTTTCTAACCAATCTGACAAAATTTGATGAAAGTGAGATGACTTTCCAGATACCACGCTAACTGAAAAAACGCCTTTTAACCGTTGTATAAGATACCACGATAACTACAAAAAAGACTTTGGACCGTGGTCCCAGATACCATGGTATCTGCAAAAGCGCAATTCATTTCACCACGCAGCTTTCCACCTCGTGGAAACCTTCAATTATTATTATAATTATTTATTTGAATCCTTCAAAACTGAAGAGTAATGTATAAAAAGGAACAACAACATGTCAATCAAACTCACACACACGTTCATACTAATAAACACCTGACCATTAAAGATCCGGTGTTCAAAATATCCACCGACATCTATGGGAGAAGCTTCAACGTGTTGTTTTTCTTTTTGGAAGACATGGTAGGCTCAGGCCTATCTTCTATTTGTTTTGATATTTTTGTTTGTTACGACATTTTAACCACGGCGCGCACAGTTTTCAGATATTTTGCGTCCGGCCGACGAGACGGAGAGCGAGAAGGCTTGAAAGAGTCGACAAGCACTAACAAGAAAAAAGTTTCATATGGATATAGTTTGTCTTTTTATAATTTATTCAGACAATGTTTACAACGGCTACGTCAGCTACGATTCTTCATCAGCGATATTTCGGCCCTTCTTGGCAAGGGTCCTCGTCAGGCTGTCAATGCTCTTGTTCAACTTCGGGGAAGGAAACAAACCAGTAATAAATAACTGAAGCTTCTACCGACTATAAATATCTTATTAATGTAAATTATCTTCAAATACCACTAAAATGAAAAAACAAGTCCTGAGATTTAATTTTGACACGGACGCTGTTTTTGCCGGATGATCGGCGCGATGACAGGAAAGGGTTTTTTCTGCATTTTGGTCAACTTCGGTTTTTTTATTAATAAGGGACTGAAAACTTAAATATTATTTTATTAATAACCTCGTTCTACGTTTCTGTTATCGAATACTCGTCTTCTTTTTATAATATGTTAAAAAATAATAATCCTGAACCAATTCATAATTTCTAGTAAGAGTTAAATATAAGGTTTGAAGCCAAGCTGACCATTCATTACGAAAGAAATAGAAAACCGTGATTTTCGGGGTTAATAAGGGACTGTTTTGTGCAAGATTTTATCAATAGTGGTCATTGTGGTCAACGTATAATGGATTTTTCGAGTGGGTCATTTTCTGGGTGAAAGCTTCTGCGCTTTCCCAGACGGATGGTAAATTGTAAATATAAACAGAGCTCACAATTGTAAATAATCACAGATTTGTACATATACATTTTTAACACGCACATTTTATCTTTCGTTATTTTATTTTTATCTGCATCCCCACCGTTTTCTTCTGGTTTTTAGTCACATCTCGTCTTATTGTCTGTTGGTTCCGCATCGTTCTCCTGTTGTGATTGTGGTGGATTTTATGATTTAGTTTTGTTTTGTTTTTCGCTGAGGACGGTTTGCCGGAAGTGCAACCGAAATATCCGAATTTATATTTATCCCTCGCACATCATCCTAGAGGGATAATTAACTGATTCTATTTCTTTCCTAGTAAGAGTTGTGCTTTAACAGTGGCCAAAACAGACCTGCTCTTCAACCTGTATCTCGAGGCTGGAGATTTCTCGATCCTTCTCAAGCATGGTGTGTTGCAAGCTGACGTAATCTCCACTAGCAGAGTCGTCGTTTCGAGACCATGTGGGGTCGCAGAACCGTCGCTCCATGATACGCACCTTGAAGAAAAGAATATACATCAGCTAATTTACTCAGAACACGTCTCGAACAGAAAAAGACGGCACAATAAGCGACAAATTATGTACACAAATTCAAGCAAAGCAAAAATACACCCACAACCCAAAAATGCCCCTCAGACCTGGACAGGATATCTAGTTTCGCTAAAGTCTGAGCATTTCCGGCATCGCCTTGGATCCGGGGCAAATGACTATTTTAATTTCCAAGTTTCACCCAATAAATCCACTCGTTCCTAGACGTGATCCAGAACCTCCCTCCAACTCCCCCTACCGTAGCCAAATCTGATTCAGATTCGTTAATGGAACATCTAAAGCATCTTCTCTTACCAACTATGTCATCTAGGGCACATGCTTTCTCTAAATTCCAATTTTCATTTAAGCCGCTGCACTCGTTTGACCCCTATGCGAGCCACAAAATTTCCGGAACTCCCCCTACTGCGGCCGAATAGGACTTGAAGACATAAAAGTCGCACCTCTGACATCTCCAATTACCGTCCATCAATTGACTGGAATCGGAGCATGGCCTATCTGCAAATTTTCGGTTACCGTTCCCCCCCTCCCCCTACGTTGCCGGATACGGTCCGGACGCCAAATAACAAATACCGGCCGCATCGGTACTCGGTACTTCCCAACTTGCAACCCATTCGGTCTCTCCGTTTGCTTTTTTTTGTGAATTTTGTACTTGAATTTTTGTGAATTAAGTTGCGTGGTAAATACACCTGCCATCTAGAAAGATAAAATTCACCATGATGTATTTTTGGATTGGAGTATTAGAAACTTTCTTATTTTGAGCTAGTAAAATGAACCGGCAAACCAAATTGCTTTGTTTCTGCTTGAAAGACGTCCACTTGCTTATTTTACCTTTTATACTATCCCCAGGTCCCTTATGGGATTATAAGCTCCTGAAACCCCCACATTTCGCCATTGTTTTGTTTTGAACCTACGACTTTTTAGCGCTGTTTCGGTCCAGACTAGTTGCGAACCCAATTCCAAAACTGCAACCTGTCCAATGCAACAACGTAAGATACAGTAACAGCTTTACAGCTTTCGCCATTGTTTTGTTTTGAACCTACGACTTTTTAGCGCTGTTCCACTCCAAGACTAGTTGCGAACCCACTTCCAAAACTGCAACCTGTCCAATGCACCCACGTAAGATACAGTAACAGCTTTGTTCCGGCATTTGTTAAACTGTTTAACGCTTTATCTACCATTAAAGAGCCCACATGATTTTATGTTGGTTTTTAAGAACATATGTTTGAACGTTTAGTAGAGTGTAATTAATTTTGTATTTTTTTTTTTTTCTGTTGTTTCGATGCAAACCGAAATAGCAGTTGACTCGGCAGTTACGCTTGCTTTTTCTTGTTTATATATACTGATGTGTATTTATATGCTGACGTTCGAATCAGTTAGTCGGCACACGCCGTGAGTGAGATTCTTAATGAATAGACGATTTGATTTGATTATATTTAACCGGGTTTTGCCAGTCACGCAACATAAACTTCGGCAAAAGCTTGAAGGTCCGACGACATGTCTTCAAAGTATTGTTTTTTCGTTTTGGAAAACATGGTAGGCAATCTGGTATATATTCTGTTTTCGAGTTTTGCTTATTTTTCCCACTTTTTAACTACTACGAGTTCAGTTTCCAAATATTTTGCGTCCAGCCGCCGAGTCGGAGACCGGGAATGCTAGATAAAGTTGACAAGCGCTAACAGGAAAATCGCTCATTTCACGTGGAAAGTAATGGTATTTCGGGAAAGATATTTATTCAAACAGTGCATAGAACGGATACGTCAGCTCAGATGCTTTTGCAGCGATATTTCGGCCGTTCTTATCGAAAACCTTTCATGCGATCCCCCCAAAAGAGCAGCACAAACAGCAGCCGTGTCAAAAATTAAATGTTAGCGCTAATTTCTTCCCCATATCGGTATTTACAAGTAATCTACCCGAATAGGATATTTATAGTCGCTATAGAAGCTTCAATTGTTTATTGCAGGTCCGTTCCTTCCCCAACGTTGTCCCTGAACTTTGACAGACTGACAAGGAGCCTTGCCAAAGAAGGGCCGAAATATCGCTGCACAAGCATCGTACCTGACATTCCCGTTTTATGCATTGTTTGAATCAAGCAATATTTCAAAACGATATTTCTGAGCCATTCATCGTGAAAAGATCATTTCTAGTAAGAGTTGTGCTCTAATATAAGGTTTGAAGCGATGCTCACCATTCATTACGAAAGAAATAGAAACCCGTGATTTTCGGGATTTTTTTTCTTGATCAGCTAATTATCCCTCTAGGATGATGTGCGAGAGATAAATATAAATTCGGATATTTTGGTCGCACTTCCGACAAACCGTCCTCAGCAAAAAAAAAAAAAACAACTAAATCATGAAATCCAAGACAATACCAACAGAAAAACGATGCGGAACCAACAGAACATACAACGATATGTAACTAAAAATCAGAAGAACGATGAGAATTGAAACGACAAACAAATTCAAATAAAATAACGAATATTAAAATTCTATAGTGTTCAGAGCAAAATAACACTACAGAGTAGCACAAAGACCTATACTTTCCTCGCTTCGCAAACGGGCCATACTCATAGCGCTACCCACTAGGTTGCGGCACGTAAAGCGAAACAAATTTGCGGGTTCAGCAGTTTCTAGTAAAGCTAAGGTACGGTCTGCACAATCGAGGAAACAGTGAGGTTTGATTCTTTTTTTTGCTGTGTCTAGAATATGAAGTTATTGGAGCCAGCGCTAGTGCACAACTGATTGAGTTTCCGTAGGGACATTTACTGTCGCTAGTGGTACCAGTGTCACTGCTATTCCAGTGTGTATCACTTTTTTTAAAGTCTTGGGGCTACTCCCTAGTGTTATTTTGCTCTGGTGCGGTTAATGCTGAATCGAGACATAGATAAGATTTGTATTTTTTCGTTACGTTACGGAATTTTTCGTTTTGACAAAGTGTAGTTTTTTCCTTAAAAGTAACGTAGCAAAGCATGTTAGCATTATGTTTTACAGAAACGTATGTATGTATGTATGTATATATTTATTGCCCATCATAAATGCAAGAATACAACGCTGATCGAGTAATAAAGAAAGCAAAGAAAAGGAAAATAAACGAATAACTTCTGACGTTCAAGGCCACTGACACGAACGAAAAAACATTTTGTAAGTAGTGTAACGTTTTTGACAAAATTGCATTTTTGTAAGTAGTGTTACATTTTATAAGTAGTGAACTGATGACAAAAATGCATTTTTGTCTATCAGTTCACTACTTATAAAATGTTTCCATCTCAAGGGCGTCTTCCCCATTACAATTATATATTTGGTTTTCGCCACGAGACCCCGTCTTGTGGGTCCTGGTTTGTCTATGTGGCTCAGACAATGGAGTCCCGGACTTTTAAACTATACTTGAAAAACTGTTTATGGTTTATTGGTCACGGTACAATTCCCTTGTGTAAAGTGCCATCTACATGACTTAAAGAGGCTCGAAGACCCGATTAAAATGAATGACTTCATTGTTCTGCTATTCACGAACAATCGGTTTTCAAATAGTGGAATTTCCGTGTGATTTGTGGTACCTCTGTGCGCTTGTATTTTTGTTGTATGCCTTACGAGAAGGATTTATGACTCTTTTTTTTGTACTGGCACTAAGCAATCTTCACCGATCTCACCACTGCCCACTTAATTTTAATGTGAATTAACCAATTGTAATTTGACAATCCTGTGCATTTTGTTTTATCAGAATTTTGGGAATAAATGGATTGAATTGAATTAAAAGCCGCGTTTGTGTTGAGATTAAAATTTCCCGCATCCTAGTAGAATTTTGGTTGTGGTGACGGATGCAGATATTCTGAACGTCATAACTAGAGTAGATAGTGGAAAATTAAAAAATCCCTTTGCAGAATCCAAACAATTCAGTGTATTCAATTAAATGACACAAAATAAGTTGGCTTTTCAGTTAAGCTTTAACAATCCCGAACAAAATTAATCCTTGCTACTAGAAACTGTTTTGCTTCCAGCTGGCAGAAAAAATGGCAAAGCTGGCTTTATCTTTTTTTTGGGGCACTCTCAGAACGAGATGGTTTATTTTGCTGGAAGTAACCCTGAAGAAAACATCATGCCACCCTTGCTATTAGAAACTTTCTTATTTTCAGCGACAAACTGGCAAAGTTAGCCCACTCAGTTTATCGGGACGCGAAATGGTTCAATTTTGCTAGAAAAAGACGGGAGAGCCAACGAGGAAGCCAACGACTCGGCGTATCCTACACCAAGAGACACGGAATCCTGCTGCACAGATTTTCTGTGCCCGAGGTATCCCTTACTTTCAATAATAGAAAGACGTAAGGTAAGCGACAACTTACTATGCATTTGAAAGCTGCAGATCACTATCTAACCAAGTTCATTTTGGTATCTCTTAGGACAGGAAGTTCGGTCTGCTTATATGGACCTCCTCTTCAAGGCAACTGACAAATACCAACAGTTTCTTCACCGTCCTTCCTGCAGACAGTAGATCCCCCTGGTTAAGACTCCGACTCTAACATTAAAGCTCTACCGTAACCGGTAGCTTTTCACTCTGTCTTCAAATGGATTCACGACAGGAATATGATAGGGTACCAAAGTCAAGCCCGTTTTCTTTCTTCAGGCAATAACTGGATATGGGACCCCTGGTAATGAAGGTTCAACACAGTTAACTGAACAGTCTGATAGCCTCGGTTCAGAAAAGTCAAGTCTACTGATCAACGAACAGCCAGGTCTAAACTGCTAATGTGCGACAGAAACGAAACCAGCTTGTAAGGTTCAATTTCAGAGCAGACCCGGTTAACTTTTTTCTCAATCCTCTGGACTCTTTCACAAAGAGATGATTCACCAAATCCGCAGGTAAAACCGACACAAATCTCCCAAAAAACAGCACTGCCTGGTTTGAGCCTGGTTTAATGAAGTTCTAAAAAATAACTGCATTCTCAGAGAGTCCAAACCTCCAAAGACACTATAACACTACTATGAGAGGAGTAGGCTTCCACCATGGAAACAAGAAGTGCTAGCTGATGCGGTTCTGATTGTCTGAACCACTTCGCAAAAGCCGGGAGTTAGCACAGTTAGGAATGAAGTTCCACTGACTCATAAGAAGAGCTGGAGACCGCTAGCCACTGCTTTTCCCGGGCTTCGATCGAAAAATCAATATTAGGGGAACGCTGAGACATGAATGAGTCACTCCGGGATAAGAATGGAGAGTATTAACGGCTTCGAATCAAAGGTTTTAACCTATATGGAGGAAAATGGTGAACTATTACCAGTCAAAAATTACAATTTGCAAAAAGCGACCTTTTCTGACAAAATTAACGGCTTCGAATCAAAGGATTTAACTTAGGAGGAAAATGGTGAAGAAACTATTACTAGTCAAAAATTATAATTGCAACAAGCGACCTTTTCTGACAAAATAAAACCAGGTAACATAACTCCCTCTACCGATTTTTTTTTTTTTTTATATAAACCTTCGAACAAGAGCTCTAAACATTTGTGCAAGCCACAAGCTATACTCAATTCATTGTACAAGCTTTAGTATTTATTTGTTAACGTCTTTATATTTACGGTTGTTTTCTTTTCCCTTCTTCTTCTTTTTTCTCGTATTTCTTTCTAAATAAAGAATGAATACTGTCTTACTACACTTAGGGTGTAGTCAGTTTAAAGTATATGATTTGTTTTTTTGTTACTAAATACACCGAACTGAAGAGTTGAAAACTGGAATTGAAATTAGTTTATTTTCTTTCATTATTGTTTTTATTTATGTACTCTACTTTTCCCCTCTGTAAGCGGGCTAAAAATAAAAATGTATATTCATACAAATATTTTACAAAAACGAATTGGAACAATTTCATTGTTTAGAAATTCACCCCTTTTCCTAGCCGGCTCGTTTGATACCCTTCAACCGATGAATCAGTAATTTCATTAACCCATATGAGAAACGGCCCAAGGTATGCTCATATGGGGTATTTCAAAAACAAGAAACGAAATAAATCACACTCAAATAAATAATAAAATCAATATAATATGGGTGGCTCCGGTCTAGAGAAGAAACGAACTCGGCACGGCATAGGTCCACAGCACTCTTACGGGCGATTCTGGCGATCTCTTCGCTTTCCGGAAAGCAAAGCGAAAATCCGCTGAGCGCCGGAACTAATGGAAAGTGGTCGCGCGTCTGTTGCGCTTTACAGCTCCTCGCTGGCTCGCCACTTTCCAGGTCAGGACTGGATTCACTTTCCAAAACTAGACGAGCGCAAGAACAGGGTCGGAAAGTGAAGCGAGTTTTAGCCGAGTCGCAAGAACACACGTAGTATAAACCAGCGGAGCTCTCCAGACTGCCAGAATCGCCCTTTACTCATTAGGTTTGCCAGTATTCACTGACCGTAGCGGACACATCTTTGCTTCTTGAAAATGTGGCAAATTTTACAGTAGAAAAATTTAAACAACCTAAAAAAAAATCTACTAATGATCCCATGATCGTACCGAAATCTGGTCTGAACTAGGGTCATTTCTTTAAGATGTTTGAATAATACAGGGGAAAAATCTCACTGCAAGAAAGGCACCATATCTTCAGATTATGAAAAATTTGGCAGAAAAACATTAAATTTTGTATTCAAGTACCTCTACTCAACAACTCTACTAACTACTTTGCAAATGCGAGGGGTGCCGAGTCAGCTTGGATCAAATCGGGTAGTTCATAGCATAAAGGCCTAGTCTCAAAATGAGCTTCATGAGAGATGAATCCCAAATAAGTGAGCTAAGGATTCTGACATGGAATAACAACTAAGAAGACGATATAAAGTGTTTTTTAACTGATTTTAAAGTAGTTTATTTACGGGGTGAGCACCCCCCACCCCGTAATTCCAAGAACGATCGGTAGCTTACAGAGGGCATCAAGATAACGCTGTTAAAACCGACTGTATAACCAAGAAGTGAAAATAATACAGTTTCTACCTTTTCTTCCGCATGTTCAGCTCTTGACTCAGCTTCAATGACACGTGCTTCCAACTCTGACAGCTGAAAAAGAAATAACAAAATTTTATCTTTGACCAACAGTTCCTCAAGGGAAAAGAAGAGGAGCAAACCTGAATAGAAGGAAGATACTTAAATTTCCCATACATAGCACAAAAACACAGCAATAAAACGTGGACATTGGAAGTACGAGGGTGGTGTTGGGCAAAGGCCAACAGCTCATGCGGAAGTTTCCACTGGTTAACATAAGAACAAAGTTAAAGACGAATCGCACTTATTCTGTCTTTTACAGTGTCAATAGCGCTAATAAAATTATATGCATCTGAAATCCCCAACTTTGTTTCGTTCGAGGTTTCGCCTTGCATCATCGACTTTTTTGCACTTTTTCGGCCGAGCCGAGTTTCCAGAGAAGCGGCGCAAACTTTGCAGAAATGATGACAACTCTATTAAGAGGAAGGGCAGGATAAAATTAAGTTTCAACATTTGGTCTAACATTTTGATGATATGCTAGGCCAACAGGTCAATCTTGTTTGTCATATAGAGCGTGTTCCACTGGTGCTCCATCCTATTTACCGTAGTTACTACGCATGTCGTCACGAATTCTGACTTTTGCCGTCAAGGCTGGAACAATTTTTCTATTTTCCAGCAGAATATCATGTCACGGGCGAATCCGACCAATTACGTTACAGAGATCCATAGTTACTACGCTCCCGAGCGTGGTAAGCAAATAGTTACTATTTCGAGAAGGTTGGAACGGTCAGCGCAGTAACTTTTGGTGAGGTTGGAACGGAAATAGTAAATAATAGTTACTATAAGAAGGGTGGAACACGGTCACAATGCATTCCCTGACAAATCTAGACTCCATTTGTATTGCCTGGATTTTCACAATTTTTAACCATGGCGCGCACAACTTCCAAATATTTTGGGTCAAGCTCCCGCTTCAGAGATAGTCGATAAGCGCCAACAAGCAAATCACCAATTTCTCGTGAAAAGTATTGGTATTTCCTGAAAGCCATCGTGAAAAGACTATTTCTAGCAAGATCCGTACTTTAATGTAAATACAGTTAACATAAGGGGGGTTTAGGGTTTAGCACGCCTGGATTACTAGCGTACCTGGAAGTTTCCACGATGCTGCTGAAAATCGCTAAGCTTACGCAGTGATATCCGCGAGTAGTATAGTAAAGCGGTTTTTAGTAAAAAAGATCTCTATTTACCTGAAATAATATACTTTAACATACATTTACACCAAATTAACCCCCTTTCAAAGATATTTTTCTTTTCATAATCACAAAATTTTAGGTAGGCTACCAAGAAATGAAAATGGTACCCTATAAACTACAGTAGAGGTGTGCTTATGTGAACGTCTGCTAACAGACGTTCACTTTTGGGGTTCCACGACATGAACTAGTGACACTTTATAAAAATTATGTAAGGCCCATTTCAGAGTACGGCTGCCAAATTTGGCATCCTGGCTTAAGTAAAGCTCAGGATGCCGAAATCGAACGACTGCAGAAGAGAGCCTGCAGAATAATACTTGGTCACAATTACAAATCTTATAACGAAAGCCTTCAAATCCTCGATATCGAAAAACTGTCTGAAAGAAGACATAATCTTCTCATGCGTTTTGGCCACCAAATTTTGAATTCTCAACACCACAGGACCCTCCTTCCGGACTTCGTTACACCCTCTCATGGACCGAATACGCGAAGCAAGGACGACCCAAAACCCAAGATTGTTCCCCCACCTACGAAATCTTCCGAAAGATACCTAAATTCATTCGTTCCGTATTTTACTAAACATTTTAACTGTTCATGATCTATGTTTGTTTCTTATTTATTGTTTGTTATATTGCGTCTTACTTGTATTGTAGTGAGTGTTTATTTTTCCGGCCCATGTTAGCCTAGTGCTATTAGGGTTCTAAATAAAATTGATTGATTGATTGATTGAACAGTGAACGATCGCCGAAGAAAAAACTAAAACCCGAATCAGGCATTCTTTCCTAAAAACACTAGTAATAATTACTGACACTTTTGTCGCTTTTTGAATATTTTGGTAATTCATCTATGAAAGTGACTCAGCTGACACCTGGTTTGCTTTTTACAATCTGAAAAGTTTCCCGTTAGGAACGCACCTTCAATGAAGAAGATGGCGGTCCGAACCGTCAGATGCCTTCAAAAGAGGAAGGACCTTTTTAATAAATTCAAAATCAAAGAAAATTAATTGAATTTATGCTTCAAGTTTGTGCCAGAATAACCCTGAAATAGTTGGCTGTTTGCTGATATCAAGTTCGTTATTTTTCTTTTCCATTTTACTTTTTTATATGCAAGTAAGAAAGCCACCAAGGTAGTGGAACAGTTAAAAAGTGTTCACATAAGCATACCTCTACTGTACTGCAGTGCAGGGGCGTCACTATGGGGGGGGGGGAATCCCCCCCCCCCCAAAAGTCCGGAGAAAGTACTTTCGTCGGGCGAAGCCCGGCGAAAGTTCACTTGTTTGTCGGCGCGAAGCGCCGGCAAACACAGAAGAAATAAAATTGTGTATCCTTTTTGTCAGGCATCAGTCGACTTGTCGGCACATCGGTTGTTTTTATATGCAAGAAATAAAATCCTACAAACGTTTGTCGGGCAAAACACTGAAGAAATCGAATTCTGCATGCTTTTGTCGTGCCTCGGTATTCTCGTCGGCACATCGGGTTCTTTTTATACAGAAGGAATCCAGAAGAAATAAAAAAAAAAAAGTTTTTGTCGGGCATCGGTCGACTCGACTCAAATCGGGTTCTTTTTATACGCAAGAAATGAAATCCTGCAAACATTTGTCAGGCAAAGAACTGGAGAAATCAAATTCTACATGCTGCTGTCGTGCCTCGGTTCGTCGACACATCGGGTTCTTTTTATACATAAGAAATCCAGAAGAAATAGCTTTTTTATGCTTTTGTCAGGCGTCGGTCGACTCGCCGGCACATCGGGTTCTACTTATACGTAAGAATCAAATTTTGCAAACTTTGCCGGGCGCACCCGGTAAGTTTAAGTTTCATCGGCACAAGGGTTATTTTTACACGTATGAAATCATGTTCTGTACAGTCTAGTCGAGCAAAAAATAGAACAAATCTAATGCTCTTTTGTCGGGCGTCGGTATTCTCGTCGGCACATCGGGTTCTTTTTACACACAAAAAAAAAAAAAATTATATTCTGTAACGGCGCATGCCAAAAGTTCAAGTCTCGTCGGTACATCGGCTTCTATTTACGCGTAAAAATAAAGTTCTTTACAATCTTGTCGGCAAAACACAGAAGAAATCGAATTCTGAATGCTTTTGTTGGGCGTCGGTATTCTTGTCCGCACACCGGGTCTTTTATACGTAAGAAATCAAATTTTGCCAACATTTGTTGGGAGCCAATTTTTCCGGAAAAAATTCAGATTTAAAAAAAATTCGCCAGCGTTGCTTAGGTCAACTTGTTCAGGGTACAGTCGTTGGAAGCTTCGCTTCTTAGCAAAAGTTGAAACGAAAAGCCGAGTATGTGAAATTAAATATATGAACTTACATCAAAGGAACATCTCAACTGATGCATTACAGTAAGTTTTACACAAAATTTCGCCTGCGGTGCATTATGTCGTAATCCCTATTTGGAAGACCGGTGTATCATTTAGTTTTCCTTTTAGGATAGAAATTTGTGGGGTTTGAAACACGTTAGAAGCCGGAAATTGTATGGTACTATAGCTGAATTTCAGGAAAAAAATAGATTATAAAAATTTCGCCTACGGCGCTTGGTTTAACTTGCCTTCGTACAGTCGTTGGAAGCTTCGCGTTTCAGCGAAAGTTAAAATGAAAAGCCGAATATGTGAACTTAAATACGAAGTTATACCGAAGGAATAACCTCAATTGATGCGTTACAGTTAGTTTACACAAAATTCCGCCTGCGGCGCATTTTGTAGTATTCTTTATTTAGAAAAAGAGTGTTTCATTTAGTTTGGGGTTTTAGGATTGAAATTCGCTGAAACACGTTAAAAGCTAGAACTTGTATGGTAGGTATAGCTGAATTTTTTGGGAAAAAAGGCTGATTTAAAAATTCAGTCATTGGAAGCTTCGCTTTTTAGCGAAGGCTAAAATGAAAAGCGAAATATGTGAACTTTAAAATACGAAATTACATCAAAGGAATAATCTCAACTGATGCATTACAGTTAGTTTTACCCCGGTTCTATTCTGTGCTGGCGGGGAAGGTACGCCGTTGCCGCGTTTTGCCATTTTTGAGTCCGTCGGCACAAACCGTGCGCCCCCCCCCTCCCCAAAGGTAAAAGGCTAGTGACGCCCCTGCTACAGTGTATACTATTAAAAGATATTACTGAGTAAACAATCTTAAATACACATACGATTTATAGTTCTTATTGCCCCGAAAAATAGGTTTGGTGGAGTAGAACCCGTTTCCTATACTACTTCCGCGATTTGGAAACCATTACAGATATCCGGCGTGTGAGTCACTTCCTACTAGGGACTCCTCTGCCGGGAAGCCACAAAGAACGCAAGGAATTGCATTTACCTGTTCAAGCCATAATTTCAATGTAGTACAATATTTCATTAAGGTTATAACCCACAATATTAAAACTTTTGTTGATTCTGAAAACTTTTTTTTCACATTCGAACATGTCACATTTGACACATTCGAACAGCAACGACACTAGCACCACTAGCGATAGTAACTCGTCCCTATTGAAACTCAATCAGCCGTGCAGGAGCGCTGGCCCCATGACCCTTATTCGAAACACAGCAAAATAAAGATACAACCTCCCCTGTTTCCTCGCTTTGTGCAGACCACAAATTAGCTGTACCAGATTTTTCTAAACCTGCAAGTTTGTTTCGCTTTGAATGTCACGACTCACGACAGTAGTGGGCGGCGCTAGGAGTAAGGCCCGTTTCCGAGGCATGGAAAGTCATACGTTTCGGTCCTATTCCCTAGAGTTAGTTTTGCTCTGCCTTAGAGCCTACTGACTGACCACGCTGATTTCGAATTTCTCCGCGTCATCGAGGAATTAATCACACCTAATGTGCGCTCTTTCCTGAAAACGCAATAGAAACCAACGATACTGGCACCGATGCCAGCCATAAATTAGGCAATTCGCTTCTAAAGAAGCTGATTTTAAAGTCCTAACACGTGGCAAACGGTGACGGCTGGTGTCAGCTGGTGTCGACACCGACCGGGCACTTTCTGTACACTAAAATCGAAAGTGGGCAACCTATCCGCGTCCTTTGTGTCAAATGAAACTCAGCCACGCTCTTTGCAGACTACTATGTCCGTTGCCACCACACCCAGAATTTGTCAAACATTTTTGGCTTCTTCGACAAAACGAGCTAGAGCCCAACCGGTAAGATCGTAAAAAGAGGCATAAATAGATAGATAAGATATACTTATGAATTGCTAAGCAGCCTGAGGGCCATGGCAACAAAAAATCACACTAAAATATCACGCACCAGAAAACACGCAAGAAAAAAACGACCCAAAAAAAGAAAAACCTTCTCCGTAATCTTTCACTTCTCTAATAAACATTTTTAATATTTCATTATTATTTGCCTAGTCCAAAAATCTAACTTCTATGTTCCATCGCTATCCTCAGGAATCGCCCCAATCTCTTGATCGTAGTGAAAAACATTCATTCCTAACATCTCTAATTAACCATTCTTCATCAAACTCACTCACACCGTACTGTTCTTTCCTCCATTTACTCGCAAACCATGTGAACCAAAATCTCATTCTCTCATCCGCACATAGGACAGAAGTAACTACCGGATTTCTGCCTAAAATTACCAATATATCGTCTTCTAGCACCAATTGGCAGAGCATCCGCCAAGATTTCAATAATTATGAATTTCAGGTGAAGTTGAAAACGATATTTCTCAAGAACAATTGTGAAAGTAAACGGAGATTTTGTAGACGCCAGAATTTCGGAAGTCCCGGTGGCCAAAGTCAGTCTCCGTCAGAGAGAAGTAACAACACTGACTACGTCACATGGAGTCTAAGCAATGAGAAGTCCTAACTACCATACCAACGGCAAAAAAATCTCATCGTCTCTCTGTTATTTTATTTCATCTTCGAGATTCGTGCTAATAAATATGAAACCTGTTAAGACTGACTTTTGACAGCGCATCTGCCACCCATCTTTCGGTGTTGGTGATTCAAACTCTTTGGAATGTGACTTTGATAGATGGCGCACAGCTTCTTAAAAGCCGCCTAGTGAGCTCTAACGGAGCCAGTGAGAAGAGAAGACGCATTTAGGAAATCGAAACAGAGGGCATTGCTGGATAGCCGTTTCCGACGGATGTTTTTTCAAGATATCCAAGTCAATGCATGTTTTTTTCGTATCTCTGTCCGTCTCTTTAATTTTTAGTCAGCGACTCTTCTTTCACCAAATACTCCGTAAAGACCCCCCCCCCCCCTTATGAACTAGTAGCCTAATTAAAAAAAACAGAAGTTCAGAATTAACTCCCTCTATGGGATGAAAAGAGCCAGGGAAAATATTTAATCTCTCCTTGGAACATACATAAACAAATTAGAGAACTCCCTGTGGGAAACAAAGGAAAGGCCTATTCCAGCAATTAGAAAAAACTCAACGAACTCAGAAAACAAAATTAAGCCTCAAGGATCAGAGGCGTCACGACTGGGGGGAGGGGGGACGCCCCCCCCAAAGCCGTCGGCCAGTCGGTAAAAAATACCGAGTCAGCGGGATTGGATATTTTTCATGAAAACAGTCGGTTTTTCTGAAAATTGGTCGATTTTTCGTCAAAATAGTCGGTCTTTCTGAAAATCAGTCGATTTTTTTCAATAATGTTATTTTTATTGTTAAAAACAGTCGTTTTTTTCTGCAGATAAAGTCGGTAAAAAATACCAGCCAGTTTGTAAATCCCTCCCCAAACATTTTGGCTAGTAACACCTCTGTCAAGGATAGCCTGGCAAAATTCGAGAAGTTGCATACGATGGAAAACGTAAAGGACGGTGCAGTAGTTGCAGTAATTATCTACTTTTCCCCCTTTCGCTCGATTCACTCTTAGCTTGAATTTAACGTTTAAGCTAATAGGGCTGAGATATGACATTCTAGTTACCCCTCACAGTATCGTTTAAATCGGCCTGAAGACCCATAGAAAATGCGTTACTTCGTTGCTGCGCTATTCTCACACTCGACTTTCGTCTAATGTATTATTCATCTCGGTTGGTGGTTAAGAAGGTGGTAAGAATAACGTGATTTCTTCAGAAGTGAAGAAAGCAATAATATCCAAGGTATTAACATTAGCTGGCTTTTCAGTTAAACTTTAACAGAACAGTTTCACGGTCGTTAGAAAGTAGGGATTGGAGTCTCTTCATCGTAAATAACACCACACATAACAAATTTAGAAAAGGACATTTATTTTTGGTATCTGCTGGTATTTGAGATTCGACTGCTTTGGTATTTCACTGATATTTACTTTTTTACTTGTGTTTACTATTATCGACGCCCTTTGATTTCTGCATCACACATTGCTGTGACTGGTCCGAAATGGATTACGCAACAGCAATTGCCAATCTAATTTCAAACCAGGCGATAAAACTACGTCACTGTTTCACTTTTCCCCTTGTCAGTAGGAGGCAAGGTAAGCCGAAATCGCGACAAAGCCGTATGTTAATTTATCAAGTTATGTACTGATTGGACAAGACGAAATATCTAAGACAGTTAGGACACAGAAAATATCTAGTTGTACCCACTCTATACTTAGGAGACGAGTTTCGGGGTAATAGAAAAATGTAACAGCGAAGAGAGCACCCTGCTAAAATAAAGACGCAGGATTTGGCAGCTGAGGGCAATAAAGGGGCTATCCTTCAGAAACAAGCACAAAAAACATGGCAAGAGAAGAGAAATGAAGAACAGCCAATAAGGGAAAACAGGGGGCAGAAGGGCGTTAAAACGTAGGGATGGGGTCTCGTCCTCGAGATAACACCACAGAGAGACATAAGGAGAACCAAAATACAAACGCAGCTGGGGACCAGAGAGACTTGAAGAGCCCCCATGGTCTGGCAAGCAAACGTCTACTAGACAGAGAGCGTTAAAAAAAAAACGTGAAGAGGGAGATAGCCAATACTCAAGAAGTAACAAGAAGGATGGAGGAAGAGATTACCATTGGATTATCAACTTGGCGGAATTAGAAATATAGACGAGGAGCTAAGTAAAGCTTTTGGCGGTAGGATACATCAATGGTTTGTATTAATGACCGGGTCACGATCACGGTTGACAGGCCCTCTCCTCCTCAATTTTTTTTTTTGTTAGTCCTAAGCCATTCGGCCTGAGTCCGACACAATCTGAAATCCAAGACCTATACCGTTTATCAGACTTCAGAGGGGTGAAGTCTGATTAAATTGTGAAGATTAACTGAAACGCCAGCTTTTTTATATCTTCGATTTGATTACACTGAATTATACTGACCTTCGACTCTACCAGCGAAGTTCAGAACATGCACTGCTGGCCAACAAGATAAAGTTCACTCCGACTTAAAAGTGTATCGTTTCTTACAAACGTTTTTACACTCTGCGATAAGATCGGCGCTCTAAGTATGTTGGACAGTCATCCGTAAGCAACACTTGCGGCAAAAATCATCATGGGCCCTTAGGAATCACGAAAATTTATCTTTTGCTCAAAAGTATTTTTTTCACTTTGTAGTTAAAGGACTATGAATGAAGAGTACCAAGTATCATTCCTATCTGTATGACTTCCGTTAACATTGTCTGCAGACGAGCCTGCAGAAAACCCAATCCAAATACGAAATAGTGTTTCCAAGCTATGACTTTTGCTCCATTTTGCATCTGTCCTTATTTGAGTACCGAACAATTTTAGAAATGAACAAATGACTCCAATCAATCCTTCTTCTGGACTATTTTTTAGCCAGTTAAGCCTAAATGTATGTCTAGAAGAAATTCCAATACCAGCCGGCCAGCGCTGCACAAGATTTGAATGAAATGAATCAGTTTGCATGTGCAAACCTCCAGAAACGAACATCCGTATTTGGAAAACGTCACGCTCAGGAGAAGAATGCTCTCCGTGGGCAAGTCTGTAAATGCATTCTCCCTAGCCCCTACCCCCCCCCCCCTCGATACGCCCTTGCCTGGGCGATTATGAAAGTGTATCGTTAGACCACAAACGCGTCCTCTTGTCAA
Source organism: Branchinecta lynchi (assembly GCA_023053575.1). Classification (NCBI taxonomy): domain Eukaryota; kingdom Metazoa; phylum Arthropoda; class Branchiopoda; order Anostraca; family Branchinectidae; genus Branchinecta; species Branchinecta lynchi. The sequence continues at coordinate 4,301,171 of JAKZAP010000003.1, read as the reverse complement.
TCCTGACCCGGCCAACCGTTCACAGTTATGCATGACAGAACATTGCGGTAATCAGGATTCCAATTCCCTCCACTCCCCCGAAGACGGTCGGATCAGGGAAAGGACTGCTTCCAAGTAAAGATGATCGGGTTCCTAATGAATTTATGTCCCTTAATTGAACAATGAAAACTGCCGAATTTCATCGTCCTCCTGCATTTGTAGTACCTTAGCTCGCGATCGCCGGAATTCCGGGAACCCCCCTCGAACTCCTTCCCCCCACAGTGCGCCGATTCTGTCTAAAATGTATTTACAACCTGTCCTTGTTCTTCTCGCCAAGCTTCATCTCGATCCCTCCACTCTAAGCCTGTACCAAGATTTCCGGTCCCCCTCCAATCCCTCCTTGTAGAGTTGTCGGATCCGGCCCAAACACGAAATGGGATATCCGCGACACAAGCTCTTTCCATCTGTCAAGTTTCCTTTGTGATGCTCCATTTGAAAGTTATGCTTGCCTCAAGATCCCAGGCTCACCCCCCCCCCCGATGGTCGGATCGTGGAAATGATTATTCTCAAGTAAATCTGGTGGGGTCCCTGCGATACGCCTGCCAAGTTTCGCCGTCGTAGCACAGCTGGAAGTACCTCCACATGTGATAACCGGAATTCCGGGACCTACCCTCTAACTCTCTCAATAGTGCCCGGATCCGATCTGGTTATGTCAATGATATATCTTGGATCTGTGCTTGTTTTTCCCATCAAGTTTTACCCCGATTCCTCCACTCCAAGCGCGTCACGATATTTCCGTTGCCCTCTCTCCAACTCCTCCCATAGTTGTTGGATCCGGTCCGGACGTAAAACGGGACATATGTGTCATGTCTTCTTTCCACTTATCAAGTTTCATACAGATCCGATCCCCTGTTCAAAAGTTATGCATGCACCAATATTCCGGATCCTCCCTCTCCCACTCTCCCCACGACGGCCGAATCGGCAAACTGACTATTTTCAAGTCAGTTTGGTCGGATACCTGATATGCCTGCCAAGTGTCATCGTCCTAGCACATCTAGCCCTAGCACATCTAGCCCTAACTCGCCGTCACCGGACCCACTGACAGACAGAGAGTCAATCATAACCCTACCAGTGTCGTTAAAAATTTCTCTAGTCCGGGCCTTTGTAGGAGTAAACAAAAACTTATGTTTGAATATATTACCATTTAACCATATTGTGGTGTTTGGCCGAGGAATTTTAAAGTCAATTGCTCAAAAACAAAAAATTAAAATTAAGCAATTAAAAAGGATTAAATTAAAATTAGTAATATAGGTCATAATTCAAATATTGAAGTTTGAATTCGAGATTTTGAAAAGTAGGTTGTTTGTAGATATCAGGGTTGCGTGTTTGTTGGAGATAGTTTGTAGCAACTGAGTAAGGTTGGAGTTTATATGTATAGAGGTGATGGATTACGCGTTTCTGGATAAGAGAAAAAAGAGTATAAAAATTATTGAAGAAAATAAGATTTAGTAAAAATTATATGAGAAATGATTAAAAGGTAAAATGTGAATTTGTAATTTGAAATTCATAAAATAGTTTAATAATCGAAATAAAGATTATAGTTTTGAAGTATAAATTTGTAAAAAAAAAAAAAAAAAAAAAAAAACATTGACCGATGTGCTTTCAACATTCATCTTACTTGCATTGTTAGTCTCTCCATTCCTCTTTCGACCTTCTTTTTCGCATCAGTAGGTAATCAAAATGACGCAAAAGTGATCGGTAAATGGCACATGGCCGGACAACTATGCCTATGTTTATGAACAACTAGCAGACGAAACCGCGAAAAAACTGGATCAAAATGTTTCTGCGTGAAGGAGTACCGTCAAACACATCCAATTCAAATCCTCCGGAAACGGCATTGCTTTTATCCCTGTGTCGAACCCAGACCGCGGCCTCAGGCAATTTATTGATGTTGCACATAAGAAAAACGAACTGTAACCTTGAGTAACGAGACACGACGAGACCAGACAAAAAATATAGCCCTACTGTGACCAATATGCGGGCTTTCGTATCCCCTATCCCCTTACTCAAACATAGAAGAATATAACTAGAAGTTTCCGAGAGCAAGTCAAACAATATGAAGTTTGACGTTTCTAGGATACTTCTTTATATTTCCAAACTTCAAATGTTTAGAGACCAATAAAAGCCAAAGCAAAGAAAAACAAACCCTTTGTCCTTATCCGAGTTTCGTATTAACAGTCTAAGAGACTAATGAAAATTCCAGTTACGTTCATCATCCTGATAATCCCTGAAAAGTTTTCGTTTTTGTTCGACTTTTCATACATTTTCACGATCCTTTGACAAGAAAATTCTGGCTCGGTCTTCCGCTATTGGCTACAAATCTGACCCAACATTCTTAAACACGACCAAAGGTTTCGATGGGATCCCATAATTTTTAATTTTTTTATATCGATTCAGCATACCCAAAAATGAGGTATGCAAAAGGAAATAAGAAACATCACGAAAGTGACACATTTTAGGTGATCCCAAAACGTAAGTCGAGGGATATCTAGGACTTGTCAAGCACGATAACCCTCGAAGGGAATGTTATATTTTGTTCAAACTTGGTGTGAAGGTTCTTTGGGTCAAAGGACAGGGGGCTGGGCTTCGTAGCTCCATATTTAGGGGTAGGCAAGGTGGTTCAAATTAAGGGGCCAACAAAATATTTTTTAAAAGCTAATGAGATAGCAGACACGCTGAATCAGTATATAATGATTATTTTCTTACCCTACAAATAGTCCGACGGGAATCCGGACAAAACCGGAAGATTCGTTAAAAGTGAAAGCTTTACTTGAAGTGGATTAGAGGCTCGATACAGAAGTAGGACATACAGTCAGGGGGGTTAGATTGCTTTCAGTCTGGCGCCGAAGAGGATGAAAATCAAACCTAGCTAATATTGTTATGTGATTTTTTTTTATTTTTTTTTTTTAAGGTTATATATCGCGAATTAATTTACGTAAAATAAATACCAAATTTAAGCTATAAACTATCATTCCTTTGAATCTTTAGCGCTTGGATACTCGGTTTTTAATTCACCCTTTCCCTGCCAGGTATGGCGCCCGGCGATTTGCATTGCGTATATGGCAATGCAAATATCTTAAACAGAAAAAAAATATTCGAATAAAATAAAAAAATTGCAAAAACATTTTTATTTAATTTATTTTGTCAAAAGAAACTGAAAAACTTAGCTTTGAAATCAATTTAAAATTAAACTAATGAAACTTATTTACCATTTTCATCTGAAAAAAATACTTAACTTGCCACGTCCATTTGACAGCTTTTTGGGCGCAAAACAAAATCAATACGGGATAAAAATTTACCTAAGTGCTGGAAGAACCTTGCCTCTACAGCCTACTGTATGCAAATTCAGAACTCGTCTAGTGCTACATGTCAAAATTGTGAAACACTGTGTAAAACATAAACATGTTTAATTATTTTTGTTTGTTTAATGTTTTCATTCATGCCTTTTACTTTCTTGATTTGTATTACTCCGCTGTACCTATTAAGCGAGTAACAAATAAATAAATAACTAAACTTATAAACAATTGCGAGGCATAGGCAAACAATGGAATATTTAAAGTTTTACTAGTTTGTTTAAATTAAGAAAATAATGTTTCTTTAAAACGTCAATAATTGTTAAAACGTAGTTTTTATAGTAGATTTCCTTTATGAAAAGTACTGACCTGGTAAAATTAACAAGAGCTAGAAGCTCAAACGGCACTTGCAAGGCTGGGAAAGAGGACGAAAGTAGGAATTTGCCAATTCGTGGGTTTGTTTTTATCATTTGTAAGCAAAACCCTTGAGATAAAGAAAGATCATGGAACACTGGAAATCACGAGACTGTATCGTTTGGTAAAAAGTATTTAATTTTTGCACTTGGCTGTGAGGATGCACACTTTAAGGGCGATAAAAACTCATCTTTGATCAAAACCCTTCAGGCAAAAATGATCCTGGGACCTTCAGAATAATGAATATATTTGAATATTCCTTGAGCCGAGCTAACATTGAAACCTATTTGAAAAACCTTCTTGGCAAGGGTCCTTGTCAATATATATGGTCAAAATATTTATATGGTCAATATAATATGGTCAAAAGTATTTGTTTTACCTTTCGGTAAATTTAAGGGTGCTAGAAAATCATTCCTAAGCAAAACCCTTGAGGCAAAAATTATCACGGACTCATGGGGATTATTAAAATGTATATTTGCTTCAAAGTATTTTTGTACTTTGCGGTTAAGATGAGTACTTTAAGATAAGTTCGGATCTAGGAAGTGACGATTTCTAAGCCAATCTTGTCAAGTGTCTAATTTCAAGCCAAGTTTCATCGTCCTAGCACATCTGAAAGTACTTGAGGTCGCGATCAGCGGAATCCCGCCCCCCCCCCCCAACTCTCTCCAGAGTGCCCGAATCCGGTCCGGTTCTGCCATTGATGTATAGGGCTTATATTTTTTCTTACCACCAAGTGTCGTCCCAATCGCTACGCTCTAAGAATGTCACAAAATTCACACACACCCCCCACTACCCCACACTGATCGGATCCTGGCCGTAGTTGGAACGGGATATCTGATATATAAGTTCTTTCCGAATATCAAGTTCCATTAAGATCCGATCACCCGTTCAAATGTGGGACAGACCTGAAGATACCGGATTCCCCCTTACTCCAATCCCCCTACCATGGTCAAATCGGAGAAATGATTGTCCTTACGTAAAAATGATCGAGTTTCGAATAAGCCTGCCAAGTTTCATCGCCCTATCACACGTGGAAGCATCTTAACACGAGATTACCGTAATTTCGGAGCCGTCCCCCAACTCCCCCTACAGTTTCTGGACCCGGTCCGGTCTTGTCAACTCTGTATCTAGGTGCTTGTTCTTCCCACCAATTTTATCCCGATCCGTCCCCTCTGAACACATGATTTCCGGTCACATGATTTCCGGTTCCCCCCTCCACCCCACCCCCCAAAGTCACCGAATACGTTCCGGACTTTGAGTGTATCATCTGAGACACGAGGTCTTTCTAAATATCAAGTTTCACATAGATCAGATTCCCCGTTTAAAAGTTACTTATACGTCAATATTCCGGATTCCCCCTCCCTCCACTCCCTACACGATGGTCAGATTGGAAAGCGACTGTTTCCAAAGTTTGATCAGGTCCCTAATATGCCTGCCAAGTTTCATCATCCTAGCTCATCTGGAAGTACCCAACTCGCGATCACCGGACTGATCGACGGAAAAGTGATCGGTATATGGCACTTGGGCGGAAAACAAGTGCCATAACAACGTCGTAGGAGATATATTTAGAGGGAAGCGCTGAAATTTGTACTGCCTAAGGACTCCCACTGGGTTTAATTCGATCCTATGATTTTTCCTCTCGTATGAGCAAAGGCGTAGAGGAAAGTAGACGGATATCAATTCAAACGTCACAGCATGTGCCTCTAGCTCCGCTCAGTTTTCTCGGGGAATCCATAGTCGCTGCATGGGACCAAAGACGGAGGTTCTATCAGATAATTTGTTCTCTGGTACCCCGACAAAACTGAGCTGAGCTCGAGGTAGTAGCTGAGCTTTAATTTGATGCCCGTCCTGTCCCCGTCCCTCTTCGCCTCTGCGCATATCACTGGAAAGCAGACGCGCTGACCCGCTCTGAAGCGCGTCATGGGTTGTCACAAAGATAGAGAACCAATCGACTTTTACTTTGGAAATGGAAGTTTCTTCTCCGCGCCTTTACTGTGAAATAGATGTATGTATGTGTAATGAACTATGATGTTCGTGTAGCTCCTACCATCTGCCCGTTTGCATCGGGCAGGGTATAGGGATATACCCGACTCCGAGTATATCCTCTCGTGCATACACGTTCTTTTTCCAACCTATCAAATAGCGAGGGCAGCCATGCGAAATGGCCAGATAAACTACCATTATCTCGCCATATCCATCACCCAAACGTGCCGCTTGTCTGCCCCTCTTTTTACTCAAACGGACTAGGGGAGACGTAGGACTGGGACTATCTAAATGGCATCGGTCACATCTTGGACCCCTTCCAAACTGTTAAGAACTGTTCATGATAGGTTGGGAGGGACAACCAAAGGGAGCAGAGACGAAAGATGGAGAGATCTTGCAGATATGTCAACCATATGATGACTAATGATTCTTGAACATCTGATTATCAAAAAAAAAAAAACGGAATGGTGCCAAAACGTGAAATTAGATTTGTATGTGTACACACATTTATGTTCGTTTCTTATTTATTGTTTGTTAGTTTGTGTTTTATTTATATTGTTAATGAGAGTCTATTTTTCTAATTCCCGCCCGTGTTAGCCTAGTGCTATTAGGGTTGAAAATAAAATTGATTGATTGATTGAAACACTCGAAGTATAATAACCCATTAACATTTTTTTTTAAAGGTTTATGGTTCGTTGGAAGACACGGAGTACACTGGTTATTTATGGATCGACATTACAACTGTGAAACTGTTTAAAAATAGTTGTGTGTGGCACGGATGGACGAGATTCAAGTGATGGTAGGTTCCTATTTGAGTATGATATTTCCGGTGTCGTAAACTCCTCCTATACTTGCCAATTTGGTATGAAGGTCATAAAATTATCACCAATTTTAAATATAACCATCAAATTTGACGGCCTGCATATAAAGCTGTCGGCTGTAGAGTTCTCAGTGTAACCTGGCCTTATCCTTTTTTTTATAAATAATTATTTACTTATTTGTATATATAATTATTTATTGTCATATAAGTTGTTTCTGTTTGTTTATTGTTTCTTTTTTTATTTTAGTCCACGATTTCTATTATATTTGACAATACAAAACTGACAATACTGAAAATTATGGGAAATCAATCTGGATTCGTTTTCCAGCTTGAGCGGCTTGAGTCCGAAGAGGACCGTTGCAAACAAGGGCTGAAGGAATACTGATTTCTATCTAATAGAAGTGGGCAATCAAAAATGACCATCGTTCACACCAGAAACGAACAAGTAGAAACTACAACTTTTGGAAAACAATAGCTGGAATTCACTTTGCATTTGCACGGATGGACAACCGTCGGCAAACATAAGATCTAATAAACATTATCTTCCGAGTGGCTAAGGGCAATAATGATAATAAATGATAATAACGGCAATTATATAATGATACTAACGGCAATTATTACGTAAAGAGGGGTTGACAAGAGACTTCTATTAAAGCCGCTTTCACGTTTGATACGTTATTGCGAAGAGTTGAAAGAATTAAGAAAGGAAGTGTTTGGTCGGGAGGCTTGGGATTTGGTTTCAAGTATGGGAAGTAAGTGTTTTGGTGAGCTCCAAAGGCTGGGTAAATTCCTGAAGCTAGCTATGACCGACCGAGAACTAATTATATAGAAGTCAATTTTTGGTTTGTTTTCGGAGTGTAGGATATTTTGTTTTTTGTTACTGTGTTATTTCCGCCATGGCCCTTGGGCTTCATTGGGAATAAATTCATTCATTCATTCACTGACGCGTAGAGCCTTTCAGACTAAGCGAAGCAACACGCAACCTCTGCGTCACGACTGCGGCGACGCAACGCAGAGCTTACGCAAACAAATAAAAGGAAATCAAGAATAAAACTAATTTCTATTCATGCATTGCGTCAACGCGTTATGCAGCAGATTTTAAGAATTATCTACTAATGATGAAGAAAAACTTACTAATGACGGATGGAATCTTACTCCTTGGTGAAAGAAATAAAAATTTGGCAGAAGAAACCGAAAAAGTAAAGCGTAATAATACATAAATAGTCTTTGAGCCCAAGCTTACAGGTTACTGGCAAATTACAGGTTTGTTTCCTTCCCCGACATTGACCCAGAGGATTGACAGCCGGACGAGGACCCTTGCCAAGAAGGGCCGAAATATCGCTGATGAAGAATCGTAGCTGACGTATCCGTTGTAAACATTGTTTGAATAAACGTAATAATACGTATCCAGCGTGACACGTTCTAGCGCAGAGTGAAAAATACGCTACGCGACCTGTAAGCAACGCAAGATAAACGGATACGCGACGCATCGCAACGACGCGTCAATGTGGAAGCGGCTTAATACACCAGAAGTAAACAAGTCTAGGAAATCTATCTAACCTAACGTTTTGAGCTTGAAAAGATTTCTAGCAATACGGACGTATTTAAATACAAAACGGACCGATTTCTCTAATACGTCCGTATTGCTAGAAATGTTTTCAAGCTCAAAACGTGCGTAAAATACGCTCGGATTTTACGCAGTGTGTAAATCCACCATAAGTCGATGTCAGAGTCTCGAAGTCAGTCCACAGGGCGGATACGGACAGCTTTACTAAGTCATAGGTATCCCGTCACTTTCGTTTTGGGAATCCCATCGCTTTCGTTTTGGGATCCCCAAAACAGCTGAAAAGGGGAGACGTGTTCTTTTAATACAAAGTTAACCATAAAATACACCGTCAGTTTCATAACAAATAACACTTGAAACATTAGCTGTTATGTTTTTCAAACGTTACGCATTAAAACATTGTGCGTACCAAAAGAGCCGAAAAACATCTGTTGACTTTTTTGCTTGTCATCATGATATTGGAAAAGACACAGTTGTTTCTTCGGCGATGTTTTGACCTTACCTGGCAACGCTTGTTATCCATAAGATTTAATACATAATGTTTGAAAAACATAACAGCTAAAATCCTAAGTGTCATCTTCTGAAACTGCGCATCCTTGTGTTTTCTGATATGAAACTTCTGACTGTGTACAGGCGTTTAATTTGTGTATCAAATCAAAATTGTAAAGTAGAATGGTAAAATAAGCTATTCTCCTTTGCGATACAGTTGACGTGGAAAGAAATCTCAAGAAACCTCGAACGGAAAACCTGGTGGGAAGTCCTTGACGACATCGCCCCAGGACGTAACGCCTTGTTGACGTGTCAATCAAACGCTCGCGGCAGGAGCCGGAATGGTGTCAAAAGGGACACACCCTTCTAGCAAAACTGGGCGTCAGGAAGGAAGAAATACACATTTTTCTTTCCCGGAGCAGGAAACGACGTTTGTTTCTGACAAATAGGAAAGAGTAAGCCACGACGAGCGATAACCAAAATTTCCTGAGGGCCGAATGAATTGCCCGGTAAAGAATCTAGGCACTTACCTTAAAGTTTAACTGAAAGCCAACTTATTTTTGTGTCATTTAACTGAATACACTGAATTATGTGGATTCTCCAAAGGGAATTTTTATTTTCCACCATCTGCTCTAGTTATGGCGTTAAGAATATCTGCGGCCGTCCGCGCAGCGTAAATTCTACGGTACGGATTGATCTAGAAACTTCTTGAACAACCGAAGAGCAAAATTTTGACAATGAAGATTTGAATGTTATGCCGAGCCACCGTAGAGAGTCTGTTGATCTGACCATGAACGATCCAAGAGAGATAGAAGCTTTGGATACATTCGAACCATTTAACGAAGGGTTGAAATGCAGGTACTCACATTTTGACAGGTTAACTTCAAGGCCAATTTTGAGAAGTTCCGACGACAGCTTACTTACATTTTTTGTGAGTGTGGATCGGCTTCGGCTTACTAAGAGCAAGTCGTCCGCATAGGCTATGTAGCTGAAGGCATGGTCTTTATAAAAGTAAGCAGGATGTAAAGAATCAAGACAAGAAGATATGGCCGATTTGAAGATGTAGGGAGATAAGACTCCCCCTTGACGAAGACCAGTTCGGACTGGAATAATCTCTGACCAGCTACCTTTCCATTTGAACCTTACTGAAGAATGACCATACCAAAATTTTAACAGATAGACAACAGACAGATTCACGCCAGAAGTAATGAGAGAGAATAGGGCCTGAGAGTGCGTTATATTGTCAAAAGCACCAGCTATATCTATAGAACATATATCTATAGCAGACTTGTTGCGGGTAGCCTGTTTCATCATTTTTGTCAATATGTGATGAGCGTGCGCACAACTGGTGCTCGAACGGAATCCAAACTGCATTGAACCAAAGCGACATTTTTCAACTATTTCTGGAAGAAGGACGTATTCCAGTCGCTCGCGATTAGCAACCTGGAGGAAGTGAATGCAAGAAATGGGGGATCGATTCGCATGATGCGCAGGTTATCTGATTGAATCAGCACCATCATCTCAGGACACAGTCGGAACCTCTTTCGTCTGTTTTAAAGGGTGACAAGAGGGTGGGTTGTCTACCGCAAGGGATCCAACTGTTCGCCTTAAACCAATAAATAGGAGGCTCTAAACCAATCATGAGCGATCCCTTTACCAAAAGGCAGACCAAAAAACTGATTGACTCAGCCAATCAGCCGTGCTTATCCGAAACTAAGCCTATCTGGACTAAGGGGAACCGTGCGCTATACCGAGTCCAGGGGATTTGATCCGATTCAAGCCCAGTCAGATTACTTCCGGAATCGCAGGACAAACCGAAGACTAGTGAAACATACTAGTATTGCGTCTGTCAAGCGCTTAACTGTCTATACATAATGTTTATTTATTTATTTTCAGCTGAAAGGCTATACAAGATTACTAACATGTAGGCAATCACATCACAGAATTTTTTGTTTATTAGACTCAACGGTGCATTACAATTTAGTGGGTCCTAGATGTGGTAATCATGGGTGTTCAAAGGAAAAATATAGGATTGAAGGGGAAGTCAAAATATAGTTTCTACTTCTTGAAGTCAACTCCTCAACGATATCAACATCTTCCTTTTCCTCCCATGAAACCCAACCTTAAGGTTGCAATTTAAAGGGCCGTCAACCCCTTTGTTTACCACCTGGATGCGCTTCGGCGACGCCAGGATTGTCCATGCTCTTCCGTGAGCACAATGGATCATCGTTGTGATGTGCAACTGGTAATTTAATATCTGTGATATTTTTTTTTATCCGCAGGTAATATGTTCCTTGCAAAAATTTGCAATGTCTCCTTTCAGTTTTATCTCTGTTCTTGCTTGACATTGGCTTCTATGCATGACAAGAATGTCTGGTTTTTGGGACCCCAAAACGCAAGTGGAGGGATACCTATCACATCGAAAAAGTCGTCCGTCTGTCCGTCCGTCCGTCTGTTAGCACGATAACTCTCGAAGGGGTTAGAGATATTTTGATCAAACTTGGCATGAGGACTCTTTAGGTCAAAGTACAGGTCAAGTTCCAAGATGGGCTATGTAGCTCTATATTTAGGGGTGGGGGAGGGGTTTGAAATTAAGGGGGAAATTTTTTTTTTTAAAAGCTAATAAAATAGTCGAATTAGGGGTGAGGAGACATGCTGAATCCGAATATGAAATTTATTTTCTCGCCGGACAAATAGTTCACCCGGAATCCGGCGAAAACCGGAAAATTTGTGAAAAGTTAAAGTTTAATATGAAGTTGATTGGAGGATCAATTTAGGGGCAAGGAAACGTGCTGAGTCCGAATATGAAAATTATTTTCTCGCCGGACAATTAGTTCGGTCGGAATCCGGCCAAAACCGGAGAATGTGTTTAAAGTAAAAGTTTTGTTTAAATTTAATAAGATGTTCGATTTGCGGGATAGTAGACATGCTGAATTCGCATATGACAATTATTTTATCACCGGACGTACAGATCGCTCGGAATCCGGCTGAAAACGGAAAATTTGTTAAAAGTAAAAGTTTAATCTGAAGTTGATTAGAGGTTGGATGTAGGGGTAAGGAGACATGCTGAATTCGTTCTTGAGCTTTATTCTCGGACAAGTAGTTCCGGAATTCCGCCAAAATCGGAAAATTGGCAGAAGTAAGGCAGGAAGTTTCGATCTGCTTCGTCAAAATACCTTTGGTCTTGTTACAGACGCTGATTGGATTAGGAACGCTACGTATGGCTTTTGAAAACGATTTGCAGCTTATTTCATTTAACTTGTAAAATTTTCGAGCCGAGTTTTTCTTTGCTGCCTGTCCCAGGAAAACAGAACGTGGGTTAATTTATGTTGAATCACCTGAAACTGTAGAATAATATTCCAACAGTGTTCAATAGTTTCCCAATAACATGTTCCGTGTATCAAGAGGGGCCTAATTATCGATTTCTGATCAGGTTTTTCATTGTTGTCAGTTCTATAGGTTTTCTCTCTCTTTGTTTGATTTCTCTTCTAGAGGTGGAAGGGAGATGACAAGCATGTGAGTAGCAATTTAGCGACTTGAAAGCTTTGCGAAAGATCTTACTCGTCGCAGATACTATGAGCGTGTTCCATCTTATCTTAGTTACTACGCATGGCGTCACGAATTCAGGCTTATTGTCATCAAGGCTGGAACGATTTTTCTATTTTCCCGCAGAATATCATGCCACGGGCGAATCCGACCAATCACGTTACAGAGATGCGTAGTTACTACGCTTACTACGCTCCTGAGCATGGTAAGCAAATAGTAACCATTAGTTACTATTCCTGAAACGGTCAGCGTAGTAACTTTTCGTGAGGATGGAACGCAAATAGTAACTATTGTCAGAAGCGTGGAACACGCTCAATGTGGCGCTTAAAACCATTTCCTCTCTTCATACCGTGATACCAGCGACCTTTGACTAACACGAAAGTCCCACAGACCCTCAAAAGACACATACATCTACTTCTTTCACCTTACTGTTGGCAAGTGGACAACCGCTTATATAAGGTTCGGCGAAGCCGAGTTACTAATTTCCTTCCATGAATATAATGAATCGCCATTGAACAATTAGCAATGAAACGTCCGAGAGTTTCAAATATCAGCACGTCACAGGGTAATCCTTGCGTATGCTTGCAATGTAATATATTTCTGTGGGTTGCTATTTAGGACAAGAATGTAGATTCTCGGCTGATATGGTGGTGACCCACAAAAGACAGGGTAGTTATGTGTCAGGCAAAAGCTGAAAATTGGACTAGGACTATACTAGAGGTATGCTTCTTTGAATAGTTACTTAACTTTGCTAACCACTTGCTGAAAGTACCACTAAGTGAAATTCGTCGTAAGAACATCTGAATGGGGTGTTTCCTATCTTCATTTTACTATTTAACTCAACATTGCAAGGTGTGTAAGTCAAATAAATTTTAAAATTAAACTTTTAATCCAAATTTTATGCAACTAACTGTAGGCTAAGTAACCAAGAGCAATACTTGTCAAGAAGCTAAAAGAGTAGTAAAGCAGGGATTTTATGACAGGGATGATGGTCGACAGATAAAGACTTGAAGAACAACGAAACAGCTAGGAATTAAGGAAGAAGACCCACCCCTGCACAGTCTAGCTTGTCATGATACTACAAGATGGATCATAAATCCTTTTTTGAACAAAAATGGGAGTAGCCAGCGGGGGAACCCAAACTCGGGAACGCGGTGTCCTATCAATAATCTTTGATCGATACCTGCGGCAATCTTTCTCACGCTATATAGAAAAGCAAGGAAGAGTTGCCTACTCAGAGCATAGACAGTACACTGTCTGGAAATTCATAAAAGATAACACAAGGATGCGCAGTTCAACAGAAAACACTTGAGATGTTATCTGTTCTGATTTTGTTAAGTTATGCATGACATTGCCAGGAAGAGCCAAAAGATCACTGAAAAAGCAACAGCTGACTTTTCTTATATCATTATGACAAACAAAGAAGGTTAGCAGATGTTTTTTCGGCTCTTCTTGTTTCGGCTGTCATGTCGAATATCTTTTTGTTTTTTAGAATAACGGCAAAACCCCTAGCAACTAACCAGAAAGGGTACTAGAGTCCTCTTAACCTTTCCCCGGTGTTCGATCTATTTCCATCCCCCATTCCATGGCAGGTCATATAACTGAGAAATGAAATATTCAAGGCCTGGACATCCAAAAAAGCTTTATCCATGACAGCTTATTCGAGCTGGAGCAGGGAATTTTATGACGAAGTACAAAGGGGAACAGGCTGGGGAGAATATTACTTACATAAACACAAAAGTGGACGAAATGGGAGAATCCCACCAAATCAAGAGAAACATGAGTTTTCTCTCTCACGGGCTGATTTAGAGGTATCCGTGACACACGTGGGACGATCTTTTAAAATTAATTCAATCCACAAGACGCTGAAGTGTGTAAATATGAACCATATCAATGCCCATCGAAATTGCCGTTTTTCAGAGGATTCCTTGCGAAGTATCAACCAAGCAGGACAAAAGATCAGACAATTCGGATTCAACATCACCAGCACCGGCAGGCACCGGCTTTTTGAACCTTTTAAAACAAAATGGTTTCACTAATAAGGATTCGTTCACCATGGGAAGCCTATTCAGGATTTTAGTTTTTGAAATAGCGACCGAAGCTATTTGTTTCAGACGAAAATGAAGAAACAACAAGGAGACCCGAAGAACTCCATTGACAATTAGCCTATATGATCTGAACGACTAAGTATTGTAAGATAATAAGTGTCATTTCATCATCTTAACCCTTTCAAACTTGAATTGTTTCCTTCGAGCTAAAATTATGATTTTGCTATTTCTCAGGAGAATTTTGGCCCAGAAATATCTGAAAATTGTCTCCGTCAGTTTCGGTCACTCCTTAGAAAATCAGAGGTCTGTCAAATGACGGGTCTGGGTAGTAAAGAAAGAAATGTCGCTTCGGTCATTTGACACACTGCGGACCGACAGCACCAATATACTCCAGTTGAATGAGTGTACTCATCATTACAAAAATGAAAAATAAAATCAAATACAACACTAACGACGGTGAAAACTATTGAAGCAGTTTCGATCCTTGTGGATAGTGGTGTGTGAAACGGCAAAGTAGTAACATAGCTGTAAAAAAATGTACTGAGAAAAGCATGTTTGCCCATCATTTCCCTGGAGTCGCAGCCAGGGGAGTCCCGATACCTTCCTGATAAGGGGGGGGGGGGTGCAGCTTCGGAATTTACCGAAATTTGTGAAGTTTTACCGGAATTTATCAGGTTTTCCCCGGAAAGTCTTCTAATGACCACCTCTGTAGAAACTCTAGGATTGTTGAAACTCTACTGTTGTGTTCTGACTTCTATTATGTGTTACAAACAACACAAAATAGACTCAGTAAAGCTTTACTGAAAAGGCAGCTTATTTTCGGGATCCCAACACGTAAGTAGAGGGATACCTACGACATCGCAAATGTGGTCCGTCTGTCCGTCCGTCTGTCAGCACGATAACTCTCGAAGGGAATGAGATATTTGGATGAAACTTGCTGTGAGGATTCTTTGGGTTACTGGTGAGGTCAAGTTCGTAGATAGGCTATGTAGCCCTATGTGTAAGGGTGGGGGAGGGGGTTTCAAATTAAGGGGCAATTTTTTTTTTTTTTTTTAAAGCTTATGAGATAGTTGATTTACGGGTAAGGAGATATGCTAAATCCGAATATGAAATTTATTCTTGCCGGACAAGTAGTTCACCCGGAATCCGCGGCAAAAACCGGACATAAAATATGTCGACCAATTTTCGATAGCAGTCCCTACCCCGTTATTCTCAAACCTGTATAGCTCTGCGCGTTGGATGACGACATTCATTTGTTTATTCAATGGACGTCGGAGATATCTAGTGTAATCGAAGGTCGAAGGGGTTGATATATAATGTTCGAACGAGGAAATATGTTGTTCTATGAGGATTTACTGGTAAAGTAAAGCTCAAGTTCGTAAATGGTCCTTAAGTCCTATCTTTAGAGGCAGAGGAGGGCATCAAATTTACGGTTAAAACATGTATGTTTTATAAGCTAATAAGATATTCATTGGGGTAAGGAGGTCCGCTGAATCCATATTTAAACTTAGTTTTCTTGCTGAAGAAATGGTTCATCACGAATTCGGCTGAAGCTGGAAATTTGGTTGAAGCTCAAAGTTGTTTCTGAAATCGATTAGAGATTCGGTATCGGGGTAAGGAGACACGTTGAATCGGCTTTTTAACTTTATTTTAACGTAAAAATATTCAAGGAGTCTGACGAAGACAGAACGGCGAAGACATGACCCAATTGTTGAATCAAATGTCAGATTTTCGGGATCTCATCGAAACCTTTGGTCTTGTTCATTTTGATGTTTGAATACTGAAATATTTGAACACATCTGAGAAACTTTGTAGTTTTCGTAATAACGTTCAGAGCGTGCGCTACTTGCATGGCAAACCAAAATTCATCCAGACGCGGAGAATTTGAATTTAAATAAAGGCCTGCCTTTCCAGGGCTGAAGATGTGACGTCGGTAAAGTTACCCCTGTAGAAAAGTAGTAAAATGATTTTAAATATTCCTTAAGCCCAAGCAGACTTGAATCATATCTGATAGTGCTCAGGTTGGAAAAACTAGCTTATGGGAAAATAAAACTTGTGGGAAAACGAACTTGTTGGTTTTCCCACAAGTTAATTTTTCCAACTTGAGCGGGTTTGAGCCAGAAGAGGACCCTTGCCAAGAAGGGTCGAAATATAGCTCTAATAAAATATAGCTGATGGATCCGGTTTGCACTATCAAATAAGAATATGATTTTAGGACATGTCTTGCAATGAATCTGATATTTTCATTTGATTTTTCGGCAATGGCTTACATTACTTGTTGGTGGATTTGAAGCGTAGAGGGACAAGCACATGGAGGTACGACAAATCCGAAAGAATAAGTTCACTCAATGAAATTGACTATCCCCGGATAACGGAGAAACTAAGTAACGTATTTTTATCGGGTTTTCAGGAATATTCAAGTGAATAAGTGATATGTTACTGGACGTGTTGGACCTTAGGTTAAACTTTAAGATTGTCAGTTAACTAGATCGGTTTCAAATGCGATTAGTAACAGATGCAGGTCAGCCCGTGTTGAACGCGAAGTGACCTAAACCAACACTCATCTTGCTAAAAACGTCTTTCCCCTTTTGCAGGTAACAGGGGTTTTCTTGGCCAGCTTGAAAGCTTTCCATACTTATAAAATCTTTCAATTCACGAAAAATTTCGAATATTTTCATTTTGTTTCGAGGCTCTGGCGACTTTTGAGATCATGTCGGAAGAAGTCTAACTCGTCTTTGAACTCTTCTCGGCTTATCACCGGTGAGGAGTCGAGAAAGCTGTCGAAACTGGAGTAGACGGTACCGTAAAACTATTCCTGGAACAGTATTTGTAGTTGGAAATTATGGATTTCAGTAGGTTCTAATTTTTGAAAGCTACACAACTTAGGAGATTACTCGAATCACCCTATAAATGTTCCGGTACGCTATGTTGTCTGTCTGCAAGAATCACTCTGATAAGTTGTGTGCTCAAGTCATCCTGGTAAAATGTGAGTCTGTACTTATCCGGTAAGCAACAAAATTCCGGTAGATTCCCTGAGCCAAATTCTTGTTGATTCCGCGGAGCAAAGTCCGACAGATTCCCTGATACAGCCTCTAGTAAATAGACAAGTTCTGACAGATTCCTTGAGAAAGACTTCGGTAGATTCCTTGAGAACGACTTCGGTAAATTCCCTGAGCAAAATCCCGGTTGATTCCATGAGCAAAATTCCGGTACATTATCTGAGCAGAACTCCGCTAGATTCCCTGAGCAAAATTCAGGTAGATTCCAAAATTCAGGTAGATTCCAAAATTCTGGTAGATTCCGTGGGGCAAAGTCCGGTAGATCCCCTAATCCAGCCTTCAGTAAATTCCCTAAGACAACTTCCGATAGACTCCTTGAGCAAGATTCCGGTAGATGCCCTGAGCAAAATTCCGGTAGGGTCCCGGAGCAAATTCCGGTAGACTCCTTCCGGTAGATTCCAACATTCTAGTAGATTCCGTGGGGCAAAGTCCTGTAGATCCCCTGATCCAGCCTCCAGTATTTCCCTGAGAAGTTCCGGTAGATTCGGTGAATGCCCTGATCAAAATTCCGGTAGGCTCCCTGTGCAATAATTCGGTAGACTCCATAAAAATCGCCGATCTTGCAGTATTTATTACTGGGATTAATCTTGTCTTTACTGAAATATAATTATGCCTATGTCCGATTAATTTTAACCTAAAAGAGATAAAATTAATCCCAGTAGCAAATACTGCATCCTTACCGGAGAAATCTTTTACAGTGAAGTTCAGGGGAGTTTGACAAATTTTTACTGGCGTGGCGGGCACCAGTCGGCACCGGCAGGCACTGGCGGGCACCGGCAGGAACCGGGCACCTAATGTTCACCCAAAAACTGAGTGGGCAACCCCTCGGCAATAACCCTATCAATGCCCATCGAAATTGCCGTTTTCAGAAGATTCCTTGAGAAGTATCAACCGAGCAGGACAAAAGATCAGACACCTCGGATTCAACATGTTAGCTATCGACACACTAGACGACGTGAAGCGATATCTATTAAGTTACACAAGTTCTGATTCTTGCCAGATTCGCGCCGAGAACCGGTCCGGTACGGCAATAAAGTAGTCAAAACTATTCGAGCGTGATTCTTACCCTTATTTTGAACTCTAACCAACTTCAGACACAACTTTAAATTGTATTACAATTTTTTAAATTGTAGAGTTTTGCCGGATCTGGAGTGAATTTTTACGTAGCACCGAAATCAAGTTCAGATATGGATTCTAGATGTCTCCTTAACCCAAAATCGACAAGTTGTTTCATCATGAAAAATAAAAAACATTCTTAAATATGGAACCCTCTTCCTTACTCCAAAATAAATGGCTAAGAGAACTTCTCCAAAATGAGGGTAACCTCAACGTAGGCTAAACTCGCGCCAATTTTTAACAGCTCAACTCCTTCGTGAGCTGTCGAACTAACGAACAGACAGACGCCAGAACGTGCTGGGATCCCAACAACTTCTATCCCCCCCCCTCCCAGACGAGGGCAACGAGGCAAGACTGTAACGAGAATTTCATTTTGTGCTGGAAGACTTAAATGTCCTCAATCGAAGATCCATACTTATCCGAGTTCCGTTGAAAATTTAATTATCCCACTTTTCCTGCAAGAAAGGAATCTAACTTAAATCCCCCTTACATTACTACCTCTCCCCTTCTTTAAACTACTTGTTGACACTGAGAGAACAAAAGGCAGCAACTGTCACAAGAGAAGAATAAAAACTTCACTTTGTCTCGAAAGACTCATACGTGGGTAGATTGCCATCTCAAAAGTAACGATGAGAAACAAACCGGGGTTATTTTACTATTATTAAGAACTGATCATTCAGGAACGATAAATCACACATAAGGCTAGCATTTGACCGATTTCCCATTGCCTCGCCAAAAGTACTAACTCGCAGAAACGGTCGGAATGATAACACTCATTTAGCCTACCAGTAAACCCTACAGATGACTATCTGGCGTTAAGATAACATGTCTACGAGTTATTTTGGCGCCTTATCAGACGGCCAGCTATTTTGTTTGGACTATTTACGTACGACTGCATAACGTACTTTTGATCAGAATTTGGCGACGTCATTCCTTTGCATGCTCTAGACAATTTACAACTTCCATCCAACTTTTCAAAAAACATTTTGGCAGCTTTAACGTCCGTATAAAAACATTGTCTTCTTAATTCAAATCTACTTGTTTCACTCAAATTCCACCGTCTGTTCTGGGACAAGAGTTTGGTATAGAACATTCCTGTCCTCAACACCAACTTATTTCGATGAAGACAGAACTATGAAAGAAGACATAAAAAATGTTAGCAAGCATTAACTATCTACAAATTCATGTCTAACAAGACCAAAAGTTTCGATGGGATCCCAAAAATCCAATATTTGATACAGACAATTGGGTCTTGTCTTCGCCCGGTCCAGTTGTCGCCAGACTCCTTGAACATATTTAATATCATAATGCAGAAACAGATTAAGGCCAAATAGCTAATCATCCGAGAAAACCAAGTTCAGGTATGGATTCAGCATGTGTGTGTACCCCTATAAGTCATATCTATTTTGACATAAAAAAACAAGACCAAAGGTTTCGATGGGATCCTAAAAATCTAATATTTGATCCAGACAATCGCGAACAAACTACCATACAAGTTCAGAAACGAATTCAGCGTATCTCCTAAAAACTATTGTCATATACAGATTCAGCGTGTCTTCTTACCCCTAAATCTGTCATCTAATCAACTTCAAATAAAACTTTTGTTTTTAACAAATTTTCCAGTTTTGCCCTGATTCCGGGCAAACAAGTTGTCCGGGTAGAAAATACTTTTCACATAAGTGTTCAGAGGTTTGAATGTTCCGGGCTAACTATTTGTCTGGCGAAAAAACGGTTTCACCATCATGTGCAGCATGTCTTCCTACCCCTAAATCGAACACCTAATCAACTTCAAATAAAACTTTTACTTTTAACAGACTTTCCGATTTTGGCCGGATTCCGGGGTAACTACTTGTCCGGCAAAAAAATGGTTTTGACCATCGTGTTCAGCATGTCTTCTTACCCTAAATCGAACATCTAATCAACTTAAAATAAAACTTTTACTTTTGACAAACTTTCCGGTTTTGGCCGGATTCCGGGCAAACTACTTGTCCGATGACAAAATAGTTTCACTACCGTGTTCAGCATGTCTTCTTACACCATAATCGACTATCACATTATATGTTTCAAAATATCTCATTTGCCCCTTAATTTAAACCCCCATCCCTAAATGTAGGGTTACAGAGCCCATCTACGAACTTGACCTCACTCTTGACCCAAACAACCCTCACACCAAGTTTCATCAAAATATCTCATTCCCTTCCAGAGTTATAGTGCGCACAGACGGACAGACGGACAACTTTTGTGATGTCATAATCGGTTTGTCGGTGTGTCATCGGTTTCTGTACGACTAAGATGATGACGGTTTCTGGTCCATGGGGTAAGGAAAAGAGATTTTTGTAAACTTAAATATGTCAAATAAGTTATGTTGTAAAGTTAACAAAATAGTTAATAATGCCATTACAACCGAACAAATGCCAAGAGACGACCCTTAGATCAGGGTAGTCATTTGAAAATTGATTCAGACCAACCTTTGACAAAATCTTCCCCAATTCATCCTCACCCCTGCTATCCATACTGCACAAACTCAAGTAATCCAGCTCACGTTCAACAGACACATCACAAACTTTCGGGAAGACTGATATCCCCTATATGGCCTAAGGAACAACAGATCCCAAAAGGGACTATGCGCAATAAAGACTATAGTACGAGTGAGTACAAGGGGGAGAAAGGGGCCGAAAGAAAAACTGTCAAGCAGAAGGAAAGGAAAGGTAACCAGACAACACAAGTGTTATACTGGACCCCGCGATATGACACTAAACGGACGGCAGATATTTTTTCCAGATGTACTTCAGCCTTTAAAAATAAATTGTGTATTGCAGGTTCATTCTGTTATCCACAGCCTGATAAGGACACTTGCCAGGAAGGGTCAATATATCGCTGGACCAAAATCAGTTGAGTTCTCCCTTTTACCACCATCGCCTATTATTCGCAGTCAGCTTTGGCTGAAGGATTACTTACTATATGTGACACTGCAAAATGGATACGTCTGATAAAAAGTCATTTGCCATTTTATTAGTGCAATATTTCGGACCTTCGTGGCAAGGTTCCTCTTTAAGCTCAAGCCGCACCCGTTGGAAAATGAACTTGTGGAAAACAACTACAAATTTTGTCCTTGAATGTCTGATTCAAAGCAATCAGCTTAGGACTAGGAATATTTACTATCACTTCTAGGTGACTACCCCAAACTGTCGCAGTGTGTCCGATTATACACCTACAGACCGCTCAAAACCTCTTTCGTGCTAATTTTCATTTTGTGTCACCATTTAATGTTTAAGTACTACCCCCATCTAGGAACTTGACCTTACAGTTGACCAGATATAACTACGAGTTCGCGAGTTGGTCCGCCTACACATAGACGAACGGAAGAACTGAAAGACAGGCAGACAGACACGGAAGGGCAGACGACCGGGCAAAGGAATGGTAGACGACAGAAGGGCCCTGGATTGCAGGTTGCCAAACCCATTCCAAACAAGGCCGAGATGTCGCTGTCAGTTGTCGCATATCGAAGCTGACTTTTCGTTTTTAGCCAATGTTTTAATACGTGTTCCCCAGTCAGGTTGGGCTCAAGTAGTATTTATGTATCGAACACCAAAGAGGAACAGGATAAATCTCATTCTTGTCCAGTCATTCTTACCAAAGTCTGTGTCCGGTTAACTAACTAGATATCCCCAATCGGACGGAAGAAGTGAAACGTCTTTGCCTCGGCGGGTCTTTCATGTCCACTTTATTATTAACTAATGAGGACAATCTTCATATCCAAATGGATAAGGATTGGAAATACGAGTCAGGAAAGGCGGAAAGATTGTAGGCCGTAATAGAACACGAATACACAACGATCAAGACAACTTTTAACACCGATGGAAGTAGCGGAAGAAGGATGAGGCTTGTCATTTATTAGTCCACCAATGATCAACTATTCTTTAAAGTTTAATTGAAAAACCAACTTATTTTTGAGTCATTTAAACGAATACACTGAATTATTTGGATTCTGCTAAGGGGTGTTTTAATTTTCCACTATCTGCTCTAGTTATGACGTTCAGAATATCTGCGGCCGTCCCCACAAAGTAAATTCTACTTTGACGCGGGAAATTTTAAATCTCAACACAAACGCGGCTTTTCAGTGAGCACTGGTGAGACTGGTGAAGACTGCTTGGCGCCTGAACAATAAAAAACAAACAATCATAAATCTTTCTCATAAGGCATACAATACGGATACAGGCGCATAGAGGTGCCACAATCAAACGAACATTCCACTGTTTGAAAACCGATTATTCATGAATAGCGGAACAACGAAGTAACGCATTTTCAGCGGGTCTTCAAGCCAATTCAAGTGAATAAGTGATGGGTAACTAGATCGTCCTATCCCAGCCCTTACTTTTACATCTGATGTTTGAAGGAACATTTTGACCCATCTAAGGAACTTTGCATTTTTTCTTTTCTGGCTCTAGTAATAACGTTCGGAATTTGCGCAGCTCGAATAAAACCCCAAAATTCTTTCAGACGCGGAGATTTTTAATTTCAAAATAAGCCTGCGTTTGCAGATTAAAGATGATAAGCGAGCGCTTGTTTCTCGGCAGTGGCTTAATATTTCAGTTTGTCAGTTGCTAAATATTTCAAGCACAGAGAGACTGACTCACAGAGGTGTCACCCTAGGTTCACAAAGACGTTCACACTGAGGCGATATCGGCCATCGTCAAGATTTTCGTCGCCAAAATCGACGATTTTCAATTCGGAAAATTCAACTTTAATCGGGCGACACTACAATTTTACGCACACAACAGCAACATTTCGCGTTAAATTATGTTGCCGAAAAAAATTCATTGTAAACATCCAGGAGATAAAAATCTTCTGTCGCTGCCATTGAAAAACCTCGTTCATCGCCGCGATTTGCTCTGTGTGAACCTAGGGTCACAAGCCCAAAAGATTAAGTTCAAACAATGTTTACAACGATATACGTCAGCTGCGATTCTTTATCAGCGATATTTCGGCCCTTCTTGGCAGCCAAGGAGGGCCGAAATATCGCTGATGAAGAATCGTAGCTGACCTATATCCGTTGTAAACACTGTTTGATGTTTCAAAGTCAGCTTGGGCTCAAAGAATATTTAGATTACGTTCATTCAATGAAATCCATTATCTGTGGACAGCAGACAAACGGAGTAACACATTTTTATCGGGTTTTCGTGCCTATTTACGTCTTCGCCGTTTTCGGTAAAACTTTGATAAAATATGTGGCTACAGTTATTTCAGCCGTCCAGCGGCTCGGGACAAAACCACAGTCGACAGAAAAGGCAATATAATGGCCGGAGCGAAATTCCGGAATATACCAGAAATCCGCTTTTAAAAGCGTATTTTCGGAAAAATCTACCCTCGCAACAAAACTAACATTTGCTTTGCATCTTATTGCATCAAGATGATTCGATATTATTCTCTAAGAACATTTGACTAGCAAATTAACGCCGATTATATCAAAGTAGACAAGTGCGCAAGCGCTCAGAGTGTGAGAGTAAAATGTTCATCACTTTTTATATACAAACAGCTAAAGAACCAAGATATTTCAAATCCCTAATAACCAAACAAGTAGGCCTATTGAAATAACGTAATTTGTAATCATCCCACTTTAAAAGCTTTAAATGTAAACAAACTGCAAGTGTAAATTCAAAGAAATACTGCAGATCTTACATGAATAGCTGGAGTTAGCATATCATCGATCACATCACAAAACAGTCCAGTTTCCAACTGTTCATTAAAGATTAAAGTACGTCGCGTCGTCTTATTTGTTGCTGTTAAACCAAAATCCTCATCCATAGATATATCTCCCCAAATATACAAGAGTTGAACTTGAGACCTGTCACAGACGAACTTAACTCATGAGAAATCTGGGCACAGCTGCCCATGAACGGGAGGGGGGGGGGAGAACGGGACCCACAAAAATGCGTATTTTACACCTCTTTTTCCTCAAGTATACCAGCTTAGACTTTGATTCCAGTCACGTGTCAAAACTTTTTTCATGGTTCCTTTCCACATATATATCTCCAACCCCTATGATCCAAAAGCACAAAGGAATTTCATCGCCTTATCTCCAAAACATTAAAAAATGGGCAATCTTGGCCCAATAACCCCTGAACCAAGTGGGGGTGGAGTTTGGGACCCGCAAAAAGTTAAAAGAGACTCCAATGCTCACAAATCTACCAAGTTTCAACTTGATATCTGTTGATTCCTCTCACGGGTAAAGAACTTTATTCCTGGGCGATCTGGGTCCAGTTGCCCATGAACGGGGTGGGTGAGGGAGGTGCAACTATAAAAGCAATTTCGCAGCCCTATTATTTAAATGTACAAGGAATTTCATGGTCCTATGTCCAGTTCTGGTCAAGTTATGAACATTATTCACTAGGCAAGCTGGGCCCGTTTGCCCCTGAACCGGGTTGGGGTGGGGGGGGGGGCCCAAAAGGCACAACCAGATCCGATACCCAGTAGTGTACCAAGTTTGAACTTGATACTTGCACTGGTTAACGAGTTATGAGCTCCAGAAAATATGAAAGCCGAAAGCTGCTACAGCGCTCCCCACAGTGGAATGTTCCAAGGAACACTCCATTAATGACGAAATGCATCGTTAAGAACAAGAACAAAGGTGTCGATGGGATCCCAAAAATCTAAGATTTGATCCAGACAATTCGGTCTTGTCTTCGCCAGGCTAATCATCAGAGAAAACCGAGTTCAGATATTCTATCTACCTATCTATACCTCTATAAGCCATATGAATTGACCGAAACTTCCTGCTTTACTATTGCCAAATCTGCGGTTTCGCCCGAATTCCGAGCGAACTATTAGTCCAGCGAAAAAAGAAAAATTCAGAAACGAAGCCGGCGTATCTCATTATCCCTATAAAAAAATCTAATCAACTTTAAATACAATTTTGACTTTTAAAAAATGCGGGTACAACCGGATTCCGGACTAATTATATGTCCGGGTAAAAAATGATCATTATATATAGACTCAGCGTCTCTTCTTACCCCTAAATATATCATTTAATCAACTTCAGAAAAAGCTTTTACTTTTAACATATTTTCCGGTTTTGGCCGGATTACAGGCGAACTAGTTGTCCGGCGAGAAAATGGTTTTCACCATCGGGTTCAGCATGTCTTCTTACCCATAAATCAAACATTTAATCAACTTCAAATGAAACTGTTACTTTTAACCAACTTTCCGGTTTTGGCCGGATTCCGGACGAACTACTTGTCCGGCGACAAAATGATTTTCACCATCTTGCTCAGCATGTCTTCTTACCTCTAAATCAAACATTTAATCAACTTCAAATGAAACTTTTACTTTTAACCAACTTTCCGGTTTTTGCCGGATTCCGGACGAACTACTCGTCCAGCGAGAAAATAGTTTTCACCATCGTGCTCAGCATGTCTACTTACCCCTAAATCAAACATTCAATCAACTTCAAATGAAACTTTTACTTTTAACAAACTTTCCGGTTTTTGCCAGATTCCGGACGAACTACTTGTCGGGCAAGAAACTGATTGTCACCATCGTGCTCAGCATGTCTTCTTACCCCATAATCGACTATCACATTAGCTCTTTACAAATATTTTGTTTGTCCCTGAAATTGAACCCCCACCCCCAATTATAGGGCTACAGAGCCCATCTACGAACTCGACCCAAACAATCCTCATACCAAGTTTCATCAAAATATCTCATTCCCTTCGAGAGTTATCGTGCTTACAGACGGACGGACGGACGGACAGACGGACGGACGGACAACTTTTGCGATGTCAAAGGTATCCCTCCACTTACGTTTTGGGATCCCAAAAACCTTTAGTTTACGTATCGTCGTCTCAAGGATTTCATCGTCATCGTCCAAGTTTCATCGTCCTAGCTTACGTGGAAGCGCCCAAACTAGCAAAACCCGGACAGACTTTTCCCGGACTTTTTGGATACTTTTCACACTGAAGGAAAAGAAAGCAATTAGAGTTGTTTATTTCAAGTTTGCGAAGTTTTTGCTTGGAGTACCTCTTTGGACGAGAAATACCTCACTAACTGTTAAATACGGTGTTCTTGATCCCACGGATGTCATCAACATCCGTAGAGAAAAGTTTCTACAGTCCCTGGATCCCCAGCACAGCCTGTACCAGGCATTTCTAAAGTAGGCTAGTTGTGCTAGTTATTTGTTTATTTGTTAGTTTAGTGTGATTCGTTTTTCCTTATTTTTCTTCTTCTTTTTCTTCAATTCTTATATTCCATTTGTCACATTTTGTGTTTGGAATGGGTTAATAAAATCATTCATTCATTCATTCAGACCGATGGATGGACAGAAACTGCGATCGGTATATGGCACTTGGCCGAAGGGTAAGTGCCATAAGAAAAAATACTTTAAAAAAAACGACACATATTCATGATCCCCAAGTGCCCATAATCATTTCTGCCTCAAGGATTTTGCTTACAAGTGAATTTCTTAAAGTACAAATAATAATTTTGAGTTCAATACAGATGAATCTCTTAAAGCGCGCATCATCACCGCCAAATGCAACAATAAAATAGATTTACGATTGACGGTAAGATTCGGTAGTGTTCTCCCTTCTCTCCGAGTTCGCTCTGAGGCTAAGGTCACCCGACCTCGCGTCCTTAACTAATTCATTCAAGAATTGGCTATTGTTATGTTGGTTGACTTTGGGGAATAAACTGCTGAGCGGAGAGCTAATTGCTAGGGATAGTGTAGCACGAGAGAGAGCTGCGTGAAAACGCATCCCACAACAGTCGTTCCCCCAGTTTAGGTTAACACCACCTTATCTCCCTGGAAGTGCGATTTAAGGTAATTAGGGAACACATTCTCGTGATTGACCCATGACATTCTTATGTCAAGGATTTTGCTTACAAATGATCACAACCAACCCACGAGATGATGAATTCCTACTTTCATCGTCTGACCCAGCCTTGCAAGTGCCATATGAGCTTCCAGCTCTTGTTTTCTTTGTCTGTGCTGTTTAATAGCACACATCGCAAGTAGTGCTTTTGCTGTGCTATTTATGAGACCCTCGATTGTTTCGTTAATAAAAACTACTCTACTACTATTATTATTATTATTTATTCGAATCCTTCAAAACTGAAGAGTAATATATAAAAAGAAACAACAACATGTCAATCACACTCACACACACACTCACATACAAAGGAACAGCTGACCGTTAAAAACAAAGTAGCCTACTAAATCTACAATCAAATACAAAGGAAATAACAAAAAATCAAAATAAACAAACTCATCAGGGCGCCTTTTAGTGAAAATAGGAAAAAGGTTTCTCGATTGAGTTTATACTTATAGTCACCTTTGATGAAAACAATATTCTGTTACACGAAAATCGACTGTAACAGAACATATTGTAAGATGTCATAGTTTACATCCATATTCGTACCACGAGGAAGAATGCTGGGGGCGAAGAAAGACGAACACTTTGCCATGAGAAACTGGAGAATCAGACTCAAATAACTTCGTACTTTCGCCACGAACGGCACTTGTAATATACCTTTTAACTGATGAACCATCGTAATAAGTACTGATCTGCGGCAGCCAAATAACTAGTCATGCAGACCAAGCTGAAGACCTTCTTAGTTAATTAATTTCTTACATTTGACGCTCGCTGCCTTTTACTGATTTATTAATCAGCGCTTGGGAAAGTAGTTTACTCGTTTACTACAAATATTCCACGACTCAAATGTTAGAATTATTCAATATCTCACTTTAACAATCTCTACTCTACTGAAGTCCTAATGGGATAATTCCATGGTTTCATTTTAGACCAGCACATCAGTTAAGTCGAGATGGAAACACCAGGTGTTAAATCTGTCAGGCGGGCATTACTGAAATAGCTGTCCCCGACAGGCGGATTTATCTGAATCGTTTGGTTCGAAAACATGGTGGGACGGTCCCGGATGAAAAAAATGAATGGAGCTGACAACGAAACAAATTGTCCCGCGGGACCGAAAGTCTTGCGATGGCACTGAGGCAGCAACGCGTGAAACATCGAACTGAATGCAGACAAGATCCAGACCTACACGACCTCTACATTGCCCGAGCAACGTGAAGTGTTGCGGCAACCTTTGTCCGGCTAAAGTGTTGCGAGAGCAAAACTTTTTGTTTCTTCACTGTCAGTTAATGCTGAAGTTGTCAACTTATCGAAGGTTTTAAAACGGGATGTTCTAAAAAGAATAATCACGTGATCAAAAGCTATTCTTCAGAGCTTCAAACACAACAACAGCAAAAGAATATCGGAAGAAGGGACTAAATTGACTTTGCAGTCAGTTGAACTTTATCCTTTTCAATCGTAGACATCGTGACGGATGAAATAGTTTTTCGTCGGGTAGGCTGCACTCTCTGTAGAGACGCAGTCTTTGTAAACTGTGGTTGGAGCAGGGTTGCCGCATCTCGCACGATAGTGTGAATTGACACTCCATTTTGTTTTTGTCACTCTTGTCTTACGTAGGTCATAAAAATCACGTTGCGTAAACAGTTAATCCTAGGTTACAACGATAGACCATCGACACAAACTTTCTTACCGTCAGATTTATAGAATTCAAATACAATGTGCACCAATTTGCAAAAATTTCTAGCCCCTCGTTAACCAATTCCTACTTACAAGTCCCTCTCCCATGATAGACATCAAGTTCACCGAAAACAAATAATGAGTACACCAGCTAGCAAAAGTTGCAAACCGCTCATCGCTGAAGATAATTGCAGCATAACAGCTGATTATTCCTTACAAGTCCCTTGGATATCTTACCATTGGGAACCAAATTGTTCTTACCATCGAATACACCGGAAACAAATAACAGGTACACCAACTAGCAAAAGCTACAAACCCCTCATTGCCGAAGATGATTATGAGCGAACAGTTGACTGTTGCTTACAAGTCCCTACATGTCTCACAACTGGTATCGCCTATTTTTGGTGTCAGTGTGTACCTTACTACTTAAGTTGTCAACCCCTTGAAACTTTCAAACTAGTGTATTTCATGAAGGAATTTTGTTCCAAAAAAATGCATGTGATCAGTTCATCAACGGCTATCGATTGCCATCGAAAAGAAAATTCTACCTGACTTAGTTCAAAACTTTCTAACGTCACCACTTAGAAAGGAGCAAAGGATAAGCTCTAGTTTCTTTAGCAATGAGAGAACTTTTAAAGTTTAAGAGGGACATCTGATACCATTTCTCTACCGCAAAACCCAGGGGCAAAAAAAACAAATGATAAACTCTGCCGAAATCGCGAACAGACATGGATAGAAACAGTAGATGGCAGTACTTTCGGCGCAGGAAAAAGCTACTTTTTTGTTTCTGCAGATTTGTCTATTTATCAATTAAAGAAGACATGTTGGCTGTGGGGCCGGGTAACTGCCGCATATATTTAATACAGATTTTATATCAAGAAGAAATAAAATCTATCAAGAAGATATGTTGACTCAAAGAAGATATGTTGGCTGTGGGGCCCCGTAACTGCCACATATATTTAATAGAGATTTAATATAGACACTTATAGATTTTAGTCCATCTTCAATTTGAAACTGGTGCCTGCCTGCTTTCGTGCTAGAACGGAGCTTTCCACTCGAAAGCAGAAACATGGTTTGACGAAACGAAAGGTTGGCTCGAGGACAAGCAAAAACCATCCTTTTTGGCCCCAGGCAAGAGTTCTACGGAGATTTCCAAAATGTAATGTCATATTCATGAATCCGGCCTAAGGTCCACGCTTTCCGTAAAAACCGCACAGGTTAGGTTAGACCCCAGTTACCAGGAATAAATGAAATCGGCAGCATAGAAAAAAAAAAAAAAAAACGAGGACAAACCCACAGTGTAGCTCTCGCAATACAAACAAGAGCTACAAGCTCATATAGCACTTGACACGAGTACTTGGTACCTAAAAAGTAGACAAGAAACCAAAATACCCCGCCATCTAAAAATGTGGTTCGGACCTAGAAATACAGTTTCACTAAAGTCATTGCATTTCCATCGCCCCGGATCACCGAGGGCAAACAACTTTTCTACCTTCCAAGTTTCAACCCTAAAGATCCATTCGTTTCGTCCCTACACATGTCACACGGTTTCCGGTACCCATCCCATTCTGTACCCCCCCCCCTCGTCCAACTCTCCTAAACGTGCCCGCATGTGGTTCGGACGCATGTTTTGCTTGTTTAGGTCATCAGTTCTTATCACCCTTAAAATTTCACTCGAGTCGGACCACCCGTTCGCAACTTAGAGAAGCCAGTGATCTCCGGATTCCCTTCCCCTCAACTCCCCAAAGATGGTCGGATCCAGGAACACAAGTTTTCCTAGGGCATTATGTCGGGTCCTTAAGTCATTAATAGGCCTGCAGAGTTTTGTTCTTAGAATAGCTGGAACTATCGTAACTGGCGATCACCGGAATTCCGGGAAACATCTTCCAACTCCCCCCACAGAGCCCTGAACGATACTGGTTCTGTCAATTACGTATCTAAGGCTATTGCTTGTTTTTCCCACCAAGTTCCATCCCAGCCCCTCAACTCTAAGCGTTTCACGAGATCTTCGGTCTCGCACGAATATCTGATTCGACCAAGACTTGACTTGGAACATCTGAGACGATAGTTCTTTCCACTTGCCGAGTTCCATTCAATTCCGATCACCCGTTCAAAAGTTATGCATGCCACCAGATTCCGGGCTCTTCATCCCTCCACCCCCCCCCCCCCCCCCTCCCACAGTTGTTGGATCCAGGAAACGACTATTATCAAGTCAATTTGTTCGGGTCCCTGACATGTCTTCCAAGTTTCGTCGTCCTAGCATATCCGGAAGTACCGAACTAGCAGGATCACCAAAATTCCGGACACCCCCACCCCCTCCTCGACCCCCCACAGTGCCCAAATCTAGTCCGGTTATGTCAACGACGTATCCAGGACTTGTGCTTGTTCTTCCCACCGAGTTCCATCCCAATCCCTCAACTCTAAGTGTTTCCCAAGATTTCCGGTTCCTCCCCTTCAGCTGCCCCCTAAGTCACCTGATCCGGTTCGGATTTAAATTGGGTCGTCTGAGACACGGGTTCCTTCCAAATATCAAGTTTTATTGAGATCCGATCACCCGTTCAAAAGTTATAAATACCTCTATATTCCGGATTCCCCCTCCCCCACGATGCTCGGATCGGGGAAGTGACTACTTCTAACTAAATCTTTTGAGGTCCCTGATACGCCTGCCAAGTTTCATCGTCCTAGCTTATGTGGAAGTGCCCAAACTAGAAAAACGTGAACAGACCGACCGACCGACGGACAGACAGAAATTGCGATCGCTATATGGCACTTGGCCGGAGAGCAAGTGCCATAAAAACGAGAAAAAAACCAAAGTGTTGCCCACGCAACACAATAAACTCCAAGCTGATTGATTCTACTCTTTGCTCAATAATATTAAGGTTTATTACCCAATTATAATAAGATGGAGGGTAAACTGACGCACGAGGGGTATTTCTGTCTTTCAGCTCATTATTTATATAACTTTATTAGCCGAACTCAAAGGTACCCATGACAAATGCAATACCATGTCAGACTCGAAAGTACTAAGAATCTTCTACAGAAATATAGCAAATAAAATAATCTTCCACAAAAGTGTAATTTTCAGATCGTTAACTGCGAAGTGTATGGCCCCTTAACTTACCTCCCGTCTCCCTATTCTGCAGATCTGCAACCCCCAGTACTCTCAAGTTCGTTCCATTAGCAAAAGTGAACTGTCAGTCAACTAAGCTAATGGTGTGTCTCTCATTTTCAGACACCAATTTGTAAACATTTAAAGGACCCCTCGCACAACATAGTGTTTCAGCTCAGACGTTTTGAAATAGTTGACTATTTTAGAACTAAGCTATGCTTAGAGAAAATTATACACGGCTTCGGCTGTTTTTGGCCTCTTTCATGTCCCTTGCCTTGGATAACAATCTTGGCAAAATTTGCTTACCGGTCTCCGGATGAATGAGCTCCCTGGAACAAATGATCGGGCGCATCATACGTCAAGTAAAGACAACAAACAACCTAACAAAGGAGATGGAATACACGTATGAAGTGGACAACCTAGGGAACGAGAATGGATGGGAGTACTACTGATGTAGAATGAATTATTATCATCCTTTAAAGCATCCGTTCCAGCAATTAACCCAATTCAATATTTGTCTTCACTCACGTAGTTTACGGTATTTGCAATCACTAAATTCTCATTTTCGCCGAGTTTCTGTTCTACCCGTTATCGCAATCGGCCTTTTTCCACGCACGTGGAAATGCAAACTATTAGGGACTGATCAGGCTCGAACCCGACCAAGTACGAGAGCCAGATGACAGCGGAAGACTTTTGGGTTTTCTTGGAAAGGATATGCGTTATGAGTTTTGATCGAAAGTACCGTAGTTGCTATTTGATGTCTATAATCTCGTCTCGTCTTCACCTTAGGCGACAACAGACGGTGGGTGTCCGTGAAACAAAGCTGAAGATCAGATTTCTGCTACTATTCTAAGTTTGGATTCGGACTTTTATCATTGAGAGAGTGAAAGAATGCGAGAAAGAACCCTCGCGAACAGGGAGAAACCCTCGACAGCGATTCCCAAGCTCAACTTTCTGCGTCAAATTTCGCAAGTTCGCCTCCGGGGGCTTGGGAATGTAATACAGCCAATCACCGAATCTAACCATATCTGGATATGAAAGGAAGCCTCCAGTTTCTCAGTCAGAATTTCCGAAATGAAAGCAGGAGCCTCGAGGTAACAGATGTCATTTCCGAAAATATTCCCATCATCCTTCGACGCAATTTGGCACAAATGTCTCCCTCCGCTGTAGACGAAGCCCTCCCTCCCATAAAAGCCTTTATAGTATAGTGTTCAACCTTGCCAGTTTTGTCCATCGATGCGTCGTCCGTCAAACAGAGCATTTAACCAAAAATAGTATTAATTCTGCGTCAACGGAAGGGCTGTACCTATCAAAGGGATTCCGTTACAAGGGAGGAGACACCCCCAATATTGTCGACCACTCTGTAAAAAAAATTAAACGGAGTAAAGCGACGAGATTTTTCTTAAATCCAGTAAATTTTTCTTAAAAATACTCAATCTAACTGGAGTCTGGAAAATTACTGAAGGTACAACAACAAACTTCTTGGACAAAGCGAGGCAGAATTCTCCGACCGGTAAACCAGTAACCATTACCACTAAAACAAAACTGAAGTAAAAAGGTTGAGGCATATAATCATGACGATGATATAGAGAGATATGTCGTTCATTGGTATTAAGGACCCAGTTTCGAAGGTGCAAGAATGTCACAGGTTTCGGCGACCAAAGGCACAGGTTCCGTCAGAGACAAGTGGCAACACTGTAAGGATCAACTGATAATATGTCTGAAGCAACTTGGTAGTTCGTATAACGTAGCAGACCTCTACTGTACAATTAAGCTGAAAGACAAAAGTGCTGCTACTATAATACCACCATACTATTAACTCGAAGACTATTGCGATATTCTCAAGCGAAACAAGCCACCCTCAAAGCGCGGTTATATGAGAATCCCTACCTTATTTTTCAGAAGTTCTCGAATTTTCCCAGCCTGGTCACGGAAATTCCGGAGCGAGTTCTCCAACTCTCCACAGCGGCGCTGCCAGTCTACACCACTTGGACTAGCAGACGACTCCCTCGCAGTTACCGTTAGGCTGTCGTCCTCAAAGTGGGAGCCAGAAATAACACGCGCCATCTATTGAGAAAATATTTTATTATTTCTTTTTTATTGTAATAACTGTTCCTTCAGCCAAAGCTACTTGCGAGCCAAATTTGACTGCGTCAGCTGAGTCTGATCGAGCGATTTTTGAGCTATCCTTGAGATTATAATACATAGAGATATGTATACTTTGAGATAGCCATACTTGAGGTTCGAGCTAGAAATACAAACTGGTCGTCACATTCGTCACACTCGGGGATGAGATTTAATTCTAGTACTTCTACGCGTTGTATTTTTATTTCGGGATATTTTTGAAGCATGACCGTTCGAAAACTTTAATTATTTATTTTTGACTTATTCAATTTATTTTTTTATCATAGGTTCTTTTTCTAGCTTAAGCTAAAGAGGGCCCTTGCTAAAACGGGCCGAAAGATCGCTAAACGGAATATCAACAGAATTATCCACTTAGCGTACGCTACCGTAGTCACATATGATTAATGTCAAAAAATGATCAAATATGCAAAATACTTACGCTCCTTGGGCTCAAGCCACAATTTGTGTTGTGGTTTTGACATAGGCTTCAAACAAACTTTAGAAATAATTAATACTTGACTGTTCAGTGTTCACAGGACCACTAGTTCCAGGCACTAAGGAATTTCTAGGACAGAAAAAAATAAAAAGGATCAAGACCTTGTCAAACTGTGCCAAGAAACGGATTTAATTAATGAGTTAGAACTCTTGCGAAAGAGAAGAACTTGAATTACAAAAAAAACTCAAGTGAGCAGAACTTTGACTCTAGTCCTATTGTCACATCAGGCCCACATAAATTAATAAATTACTGATTGTTGCTGCAGTGTAAAAAAAAGCCTTTCACGGTTAAACTGAAAGTTGTGTCTTGAAACTAACAGGGTGCTCGGTTGACGAATGAAATCCTCGAAACAATATTTAGGAAACATTTTGTTTGCAGTTTGCAGCGGGAACTCTGAATCTGGATCAATCAGTTAATCAACTTTAAACAAGAGCTACGAGCTCATATGGCATTTGCTAAGAGTAGGCAATACAAGAAAGTAGACGAGAACGTCACAAAATACACCCGCCTTCCAAAAACGCGGTTGGGGAATAGAAACAGGATATTAGTTTCACAAATACTGAGCAATTCCGGCATCGTCTCAGATTATATGTAGCAAATGCGCATGACTGTTCAAACTTCCAAGTTTCAGCCCAATAAATCGTTCATCCCTAGACGTGCTACACGATTTCCGGTACTCCCTCCATCTCCCCCTACTGTGGCCGAATTTGGTTCGGACTACAAAAAATGGATCATCGAATCTTCTTTTATACAATCTATCAAGTTTCACTCAAATCTGAGCATTTTTGGAAAATTCCGGTATAGGACAATAGGACATGGAAACCTAACATCGTATCTATTAATCCACTCTTCTCGTTCATTTAGTTTTACTGAAATCGGAACTGAAATCTGAGCATAGTCTATCTGCAAACTTCCGGTACCCCCCCCCCCCCTACCTTGGCCGAATCTGGCCCGGACGCCAAATAACAAACCTAGGTCGCACAAATTGGGCACTGTCCAATTTTCATCTCATTATCTCCGTCCGTTTGTTTTTTGTCCATGTCAAAAGCCCCCCACCCCCCGATTCCCCCAACCTCGGTCGCGCATAGTTCGAACGCATGTTTCTACATGTCTAGGTCATCGATACTTATTCCCCATTACCTTTCACTCGAACTAGACCACTCGTTCGCAACGCAACTTGCAGAAGTCAATTTCCATATTTCGCTACCCTCAATCCCCCAAAAATGCTCGGATCTAGGAACGGAAGTTTTCGGGGTATGTTGTGTCAGGTTCTTAATTCAACCAAGTCGGGTAATTAATATGCCTGCAAAGATTCGTTGTCTTAGTACATCTGGAACTATCATAACCCGCGACTCCCGGAATCCAGGAAACCCCCTCCAATTTCATCCACAGAACCCCGAAACCATCTTTGCAACGAATCTTTGCAGGCATATTAATTACCCGACTTGGTTGAATTAAGAACCTGACACATCATACCCCGGAAACTTCCGTTCCTAGATCCGAGCATTTCTGGGGGATTGAGGGTAGCGAAATATGGAAATAGATCCGGTCCGGTTATGTCAATGACGTATCTATGACTTTATCCCACCAAGTTTCATCCTGATCCCTCGACTCTGAACGTTTCTCAAGATTTCCGGTTCTCTTCCTACTCCCCCCAGTGTCATCCGATCCGGTCCGGATTTAAAATGGGACGTCTGAGACACGAGGACAGTCTAAATAACAACTTCCATCAAGATCCGATCACCCGTTCGCAAGTTAGAAATAACAAAAATGTGTGGCTTCCTCCTTCCTCCATCCCCCACCCCCCCAGGTGTTCGGATGGGAGAAGTGACTATTTCCTATTTAATACGGTCTGGTCCTTGACATGACTGCCAATTTTCATCGTCATAGCACATCAGAAAGCACCGAACTCGCGGGATCACTAGAAATTCGGACCCACCCGCCCCCAAACTCTCCCAAAGTAAGCGGATCCATTCCGGTTATGTCAGTCACGTATCTAGGACTTGTGCTTCTTCTTTCCACCAAGTTTCATCTGGATCTCTCCACTCTAAGTGTTTTCCAAGATTTCCGGTTTCCCCCCCCCCCAGCTCCCCCAATGTCACCGGATCCGGTCTGGATTTAAAATGGAAAGCCTGAGACACGAGATCTTTCCATATATCAAGTTTCATTAAGATTCGATCAACAATTCGTAAGCTAAAAATATCTCATTTTTCCTAAATTTTTCCGGATTTCTCCTCCCTCCACTCCCTCCAGATAGTCGGATTGGGGAAACGACTATTTCTAATTTAATCTGGTCCGGTCCTTGATACGCCTGCCAAGTTTCATCGTCCCAGCTTATCTGGAAGTGCCCGAACTAGCAAAACCGGGACGGACAGACCGACTGACGGACAGAAATTACAACCGCTATATGGCACTTCGCCGAAGGGCAAGTGCCATAAAAACAGAATCTGGATGGACAACGGTAATGGTTACTGTTACCAACCTACTAGCCTGCTCTTAGTACTACAAGACTACAAGTATAGTTATTTGACAATGCAAAACGGATACGTCTAAATTTGTTAGCTGACGTTTCCGTTTTGCATTGTCAAATATGATTCGCAGTAGGGTCGAGAATCCCAAATAGACTAACGACCTAAGGCGTATTCTCGCCATTCCCCGAGGACTCCTCGGGGAATCGAAGGGAACGGCGAGAATAGAGGGAGTGACTCCACGCGGACTCCGCGTCCGGAAAATAACGAGAACACGGGGAATGCTTCCAAAATGAATTTTCTTCTAAAAAGAAATACGCAGTTGACGAAATTATTCTGGATCCACTTTTTTTTTTGGTTTTGTTTATTCTGATTGTTCTTAATTAATTTTGCGTTACACCTCTACACGAGCAAAAATTGATTCCCCTGTGAATCTGAAAGGGAGTCCTTATTGATGATGGTGATGATAATCGGAGCATTCCCCGTCCGTGGGTACTCGCGAGAATACAGGGAGTGAGTCCCCGGGACAAACAAAAACGCGGGGACTCCTCAAGTGGAGTCCTCGGGGAAAGGCGAGAATACGCCACTAAACTTATTCGGTATAATATCTGGGATTCGGTTTATTCGGTAGAATTGCCAGGATTCGGCACGTTACCACGAACTTCGATACTCAAAGTGGTCGACTGAGGTACTGGTCGCAGACAAAATGATTGATTACGATTTCATCCATAGTCCTTGCTTTTATTTTGGACCCCGAAAAGAGCTCTGATCATTTCGAAAGTTTCGCCTGTGGCGCTTTTCGTAATATTCTCTATTTTGTGGAAGGGCGCGTCATTTAACTGGGATTTAAAGAGAGTTTTAGGATTGTTATTCCAGAAACATTAAAAGCTAGAATCTGCATGGAAAAATTTAAATTTAGTAGGTCAAAGCGAACTTGAAAATTCTCGCCTGCGACACTCGCTTTACGTGATCATGGGTGGTACTTACTAACCTATGGTAATTGCTGCTTCCGGGTCGCTTTATCCGGTTTCTGGAAATTCCTAAGATCTTGGTTACCGACAGTAAAGTATAGAATTTGTATGAGAAGCAGTTAAAGTAGCCTACAAGAGACAAAAAATGCATTTAAAATTTTCGCCTGCGGCGGCGATTTAATCTTGTCTTGTGTACAATAAATTGAAGCTGCTACTGCAAACTACGCAAAAACGACGCTTATTAGCTGGCGAAACATTATATATAATACAAAAATAAAGTTATTTAAAGCAGAATTCTCAGTTACTAGGATTTGGTAGAAACAAATAAAAAATTAGGCAATAATTCCTGGAATCTGTCGTGTTCTTTGCCAGTTTAGACAGCAAGCTAACAAATACAAATTGTCTTCCTCATTTCTAAGTTTCGAAATGCGACCCTTCCGAAGATTTCCTTGATGGCTTACTGCACCAAACTTTACGAAGTGGGTGTTCTAACGCCACCGTATGTTTTCCGCCAACCAGGAAATCTTGCATCATCAAGAGGATTAGTTGGGTCAGACGAAAGGGTCAAATACTTTGGTAGGTTCACCGCCACCGTATGTTTTCCGCCAACTCGTTAGTGCAGGTAGCTGGTTCATGTCATCCGAGATCTAAATCGTTAAATGCGAAGAGGGGTTTACCGCCACCAACTCTACGTTAATCCTAGCTAATACGAAGACTGATAACGTTTCAAACAAGACCAAAGGTGTCGATGGGATCCCAAAAATCTAAGATTTGATCCAGACTTTTCGGTCTTGTCTTCGCCAGGCTAATCATCAGAGAAAATCGAGTTCAGATATTCTATCTACCTATCTATACCTCTATAAGCCATATCTATTTTGGCAATATTGACCGAAACTTAATGCTTTACTACTGCCAAATTTGCGGTTTCGCCCGAATTCCGAGCGAACTGCTAGTCCAGCAAAAAAAGAAAAATTCAGAAACGAAGCCGGCGTATCTCCTTATCCCTAAAAAGAAATCTAATCAACTTTAAATAAAATTTTGACTTAAAAAAAATGCGGGTACAACCGGATTCCGGACTAATTATATGTGCGGGTAAAAACTGATCATTACATACAGACTCAGCGTCTCTTCTTACCCCTAAATATATCATCTAATCAACTTCAGATAAAGCTTTTAAGTTTAACATATTTTCCGGTTTTGGCCGGATTACAGGCGAACTAGTTGTCCGGCGAGAAATGGTTTTCACCATCGGGTTCAGCATGTCTTCTTACCTATAAATCAAACATTTAATCAACTTCAAATGAAACTGTTACTTTTAAGCAACTTTCCGGTTTTGGCCGGATTCCGGACGAACTACTTTTCGGCGAGAAAATGATTTTCACCATCACGCTCAGCATGTCTTCTTACCCCTAAATCAAACATTTAATCAACTTCAAATGCTACTTTTAACCAGCTTTCCGGTTTTTGCCGGATTCCGGACGAACTACTGGTCCAGCGAGAAAATGGTTTTCACCGTTGTGCTCAGCATGTCTTCTTACCCCTAAATCAAACATTTAATCAACTTCAAATGAAACTTTTACTTTTAACAAACTTTCCAGTTTTTGCCGGATTCCGGACGAACTACTTGTCCGGCGAGAAAATGATTGTCCCCGTCGTGCTCAGCATGTCTTCTTACCCCATAATCGACTATCACATTAGCTGTTTAAAAATATTTTGTTTGTCCCTTAAACTGAACCCCCTACCCCACCCCCAAATATAGGGCTACAGAGCCCATCTACGAACTCGACCTTACCCTTGACCCAAACAATCCTCATACCAAGTTTCATCAAAATATTTCATTCCCTTCGAGAGTTATCGTGCTTACAGACGGACGGACGGACAGACAGACGGACGGACGGACAACTTTTGCGATGTCATAGGTATCCCTCCACTTACGTTTTGGGATCCTAATAATTATTTATTTAAGTCCAACCAAAGAAACTGTAAACTTCAACAACTCAAGGCCCCCAAACTATTCAAATTTCTAAAGGTGAGAAATCGCCCGCAGAAGTGCTTCTCTCGAAGACTTTCCTTCTTGATACATAATTTTAGCTTTCAGTAGCCTCTACTCCGGTTCTCTGTAGACTTTGCGACGTTTTGGAGCAGGTTTGGCCGACAGCCTTTAATCGCTGTGATAGTTAATCCGGTTGGCGCTCGACACGCCATCCGAATATTAGGTCTGACAAGATTCGACCATACTCTCTCGAGGAACCAATCCTCTTGGGGGCGTAAGATTTCCTGGGTGGCGGTAAACACCCTTTTCACATTTAAAGATTTAAATCTAAAACTACCTGTTATAAGGTTGTGTTACGGCGTATAAGGCTTATAACAGATTCCTCTTTTCCTCGGGGCGCGCTGTAATAAGGCGAATAAAGAAAAAAGAGCTCGGCTCTATTCTCCATTATGCAGAGCCAATCAGATCGCTTGGTTGGTCCCGCCAGCGGGCCGAGGAGAGGAGCAGCGTCGTCAGGGTCGCCAAAGAAAGCACAAAAGTTCTACTTTGTTGGAAGCTAAAGAAACAACTTTTCTAAAAAAAATACGTTTTTGTTCAGTTACGACTGCTTTTTGTCAGTTCCAGGACCAATGCTGTCCATCCGTTAGTTTAATAGCTTTTTTACAGTATAATTTACGTTATATTGTACTCGTGTACTTCATGTAGTACTAAGAACTTTTTCGGATCTTTTTAGAGCTCGAAAAGTTGTATTACCGTGGCAACATCGCTGAGAATCTCTTGGGTTCTATTTGAACAGGCGTGTGTATTAAAACCTTATTACACACCTTATTACACCTATTTGGACAATGCTTTACCGGCGGTTTATATCCGACTAGGGTACATTTCAAGGAAGCGTTCGAGCGGCGGGGAATATTCAACCTTCGAAGGCGTATTCGAGATCGCAGTCTTTCGTTTAAGCCGCGTTCGCAAGCATGCCTAGCCAAGCACAGAGGCCTAAGCACGTGCTCAGGTGTAGCCAGGTACCGAGTTCTAGAGCCTGGAACTCCGTACCTGGACCAAAATCTGTGTCTAGGCATTGGTGTGAACGGTGATCGTAGTCACATGCCTAGACATGCTTGTGAACAGGTCTTTAGGGAGGTTGGTTCCTTTCCGTTGTCACTTACTTTATATATTACTTGAATACAATTCTTAATCCTCACACAGGTTCCTCTATCTATCATCTACTAAATCGTCTGCCCACTTCAGGCTTCACACGAACCCTATTTTTGCTTACTGCGCAGTAGCATAACCTTTAAAGTTCACCTAACCCCCCTCACTACATCCACCAGCATTTGTTGTACGTGCTATAAGGTCAGAAAACAGCCTTGTAGTTATTGCAGCTAACCCGCTGATTCATTGCCTGCCTACTTGGTAGAAGCTACTTCTACTACGATAGATGTAGTTTACCGGTGTTTTAGGGTGTTGTTATGTACTGTATGGCTTCGTGCTGAGTAATAAAATTTATTGATTGATTGATTAAAAGGTTAAACCAAAGTCTAGATAAAATCAGTCTCGAGAAGCGACAGAAGGATGTTGGTAAACCACGAAAGGTTATTCTTACTAATACTGATCCAAATACCTCGAATTATTCCAACTAGTATGAAAGCTAATTTTGATACTTAGTATTCTAATATACTATTCGTCACATGCAAAACGGATACGTCAACTGAATTTTACTAGAGCTATATTTCTGCCCTTCTTGGTAAGGGTCTTCTTCAGGCTCAAAACCGCTCAAGCTGGAAAAACGAACGTATGGGGAAAACTTGTATTTTTCGCTGAATTCACTTTTGAGCTTTATTTGTTTTTGCCGGACAAGCAGTTCACCTGGAATTCGGCCAAGACCGGAAATTTGGCAGAAATAAAGCAGGAAGTTTCGATCAGTTTCGACAAAACAGATATGTATTATAGGGGTAAATTCACATGCTGAATCCATATCTGAATTTGGTTTTCTCAGATGGTTAGCTATTGGCCTTAATCTGCTTCTAAATTTTAACAGTAAAAATAAAGGAGTCTGGCGAAGATAAAACACAATTGTCTATAATGAATATTAAACTTTTGAGATCCGATCAAAACCTTTGGTCTTGTTATTTATCTTTAGTACGTTCGAGAGTTGCAACAGCATGTCTTCCTCCCCTATATCGACTATGTCATTGGGTTTCAAAATTTCATGCTAAACTCCCGGATTCCAGGCGAACCAGAATAGATTTTTATATTCGGATTCAGCATGTCCCCTTACCCCAGAATCGAGCATCTAATCAACTTCAGATTCAACTTTTACTTTTTAAAACTTTCAAGTTTTTGCCGGATTCTGGGTTAACTACTTGTCCGGCGAGAACGTAATTTCAATATTCGGATTCAGCATGTCTCCTTACCCCTAAATCGACCATCTCTTTAGCTTTTAAATAATATTTATTTACACCCCTCTCCCACCCCTAAATATACAGCTTTGGGACCGTCTACGAACTCGACCTTTCCCTTGACCCAAAGAATCCTCACACCAGGTCTCATCAAAATATCTCATTCCCTTCCAGAGTTATCATGCCGACAGACGGACGGACAGACTTTTGCGATGTTATAGGTGTCCCTCCACTTACGTTCTGGGATCCCAAAAACGACTTAAAGGGAAAAAACAGAGAAAGTAGGTACTCCGGCGGTAAGGTACGCAGCTACTAATTCATTTTCTCACATACCTGAGGCTGATACCACATGTAGCACTGTTGAAGATCTTCTTCTTCTTCTAGCAACCGGTAGTTTGTTTGCTCCGCATTATCACAGTGGTACGAATCATCGAGGGTTTCTGCTTCACCTGGAATAAATTTACATGTTCTTGATATTTTAATTCTTTGTTTCGAGGTATGGTAGTGTAGTGTACATCTGAAACTATAATTAACCATCATCTTTTATTATTTACTATCCTTTATTTAATATTTTCCTAAACCGTAATTTACCAAGGGAATGAACAGATAAAGATAGCCCGCAAGTGACTACTAGAAAACGGTAAACTCCTATTATGACGTTTCATGTTATTTTCTAATTTTTGTGTTCTTCTTTTTCTGCAGCTTTTTTCTTCGTTATTGTCTTGTTATAATATCTGTCTAGCCTTACACCAGTATTTTTTCTGGGTCCCCGGGAAATTAATCCTTTGTTTTACTTTATGTGCCGTGTTGTATACAAAAAAATATACTTGAATACTTCTACAGCAAATATCCCTTTGGAAGAAATGTCTTTCCGAAGCTTTCAAGATTCAACAAGTTCGTCTTCCACCCTTCGAACCAATTCTACACTTGAGTCTCACGCTAAATCACATTCATTCCCCCAATGGAACGAAACTCGCTTTAAGTGCTTTTCCCTTCGAATCAAGAGATCCCCCCTGGATTTAATTCTTTTTATGAATTCAGGGAAACTCACGAGATTACAATAAAGCCAAGCTCTATTCGGCTAAATTTGATTTTATTCGTGAAATGAAACGGATGGCTTTCCGCTACGTCACGTCACGGAATAGAAGGTGGAGAATCTCGTTTTCTCCGACAAAACTAACTGTTTTAAGCCCGCGAGGACCTCAATTGGCTGTCACTTGGTGTTTTTCACTGTAAAACATAAATCTAAAAAACAAGAGCTGGAAGCTCATATGGCACTTGCAAGGCTGGGTCATATGGAAGTGATGGTCAAAAGTTTCATCCTGATCGCTCCACTCTATGAGTGTCACAAGATGTCCGGTTCTCTCCTCCGGCCCCCCACCCCCCAGTTAGTCGGATCCAGTCCGGACTTGAAATGGGACATGCTGAGACCCGAGGTCTTTCAAGATATCAAGTTTCGTTAAGATCTGATAACCCCTTCGAAAGTTATGCATGCTACTAATTTCCGGATTCTGCCGTATTCCCCTCCCCCACGATAGTCAGATCGGGAAAGTGACTGTTTCCAAGCTAATCTGGTCTGGTCCCTGAGATGCCTGCCAAGTTTTATCGTCCTAGCCATCCTGGAAGTATATTAACTACGGATCGCCGGAATTCCGGAACCCCGATCTGCCTCCCCCCCACAGTGTCCG
Source organism: Branchinecta lynchi (assembly GCA_023053575.1). Lineage (NCBI taxonomy): Eukaryota > Metazoa > Arthropoda > Branchiopoda > Anostraca > Branchinectidae > Branchinecta > Branchinecta lynchi. The sequence continues at coordinate 4,257,014 of JAKZAP010000003.1, read as the reverse complement.
AATCCGGTCCAGTCTTGTCAGTGATGTATTTAGAACGTGTGCTTGTTCTTCGCACCAAGTTTCATCTCGATCGCTCCACTCTGAGAGTTTCACACGATTTCCGGTTCTCCCCTCCGACTCCCCCCCCCAGATTCGTCCGATCCGGCCCAGACTTGAAATGAGGCATCTAAGACACGAGATCTTACCAGATATCAAGTTTCATTAAGATCCAATCACCCGTTCGAAAGTTATGCATGTCCCTATTTTCCGGATTCCGCCACCTCCCCCACGATGTTCGGATCGGGCAAGTGACTATTTCCAAGTTAGTTTGATCGGGTCCCTGATACGCCTGCCAAGTTTTATCGTCCTAGCCCACCTGGAAGTACATTAACTACAGATCGCCAGAATTCCGGACCCCTCCCCTCCAACTCCCCCCACAGTGTCCGAATCCGGTCCAATTCTTTCAGCGATGTATCTAGAGCTTGTGCTTGTTCTTACCACCAAGTTTCATCACGATCGCTCCAATCTGAGAGTTTCACACGATTTCCGATTCCCCCCTCCTACTCCCCCCAGATTCATCGGGTCCGGTCCGGAATCGAAACGAGACATCTGAGACACGAGATTTTTCCAGATAGAAAGTTTCATTATGATCCGATCAACCGTTCGAAAGTTATGAATGTCCCTATTTTCCGGATTCCACCACCTCCCCCTCCCTCCACGATGGTCGGATCAGGCAAGTGACCATTTCCAAATTAGTTTGGTCGCCTCCCTGATACGCCTGCCAAGTTTCATCGTCCTAGCGTATCTGGAAGTACCCTAACTCGCAAACACCGGACTAACCGACCGACCGACGGAAATGTGATCGGTATATGGCACTTGGCCGGAAGGCAAGTGCCATAAAAATACACTTCGAAGTATACAGCCATGGGGGAGGCATTATAATCAATCCGGATCGACTAAAAAGAGGCACGGCACGGCACGAGATACTGTAGGAGGCACGAGTGCTAAAAAGAGGCACGAAAACAAAAACGGCCATTTTAGGCTTCAGTGTGAGAGGCAGGAACAATGTTCTAACGTCTCTTCTTTTAGGATCTGGAGTTACGAACTCTCACTTACTTGTCTACTTCTACTACTAGCTAATCTCCTTTTATTACACGCGCCTCCTAGCCCATGCCGTGCAGTGCCGTGCCTTTTTTCAATCGATCCTTCAGAATCGATCGAACGACCGACAAAAAGTTCCAGGATTTACTATCGAACACCTAGTGGATTTTAGACGTTGATGATACCGATGAGCATTGGGGGCCAAAAGGAACTAAACTGGAAGGTCCTCTGCTAGTCTAATTCCTACCGCCGACAAAAATAACCACGCTACTCAACAGCCCTCTAACAAAAAATCCCCCTTACATCTACGACCAGCCATGGGGGAGGCATATATAAAGAATTGAGCCACCAACAAAAAGTTCCCGGATGAAAAATCCCCGGAAAAGTCAAGCGACGACTAGTTTCTTGAGAGCGGAAAATTGCCTCGTCTCTAGAGAGCCTTCAGTAAGCGAGTGAGGATCTTGCCTCAAAGGAAGCGTTCCATTACGTTTGCCTCGTCAGCAAGTGAGGACCCCACGGAAACCGTATGGGGCTAAATATGATTAACTTACAAGGCCCTTACACTCTCGTAGGTTTTGCCGCGCTCCAGATAACCGACACCGACAAATTCGGTTGACATAAACCGCAAAAATAAAATCCGTGACAATATTTAGTTTAATTTAATTGCAACGCCAATTAATGGCTGGCGAATAGCAAGTGGTAGAGTCAAACATAAAATAAAGTTTTGCTGAAAAACTAGCTTATTTTTATTTTGGATTCTGAATAGACTGAATTATTTTGATTCTGCCAAGGGATTTTCTGTTTTTTCACATTCGGCTCTAGTAGTGACGTTCAGAATGTGCACTCCGGTCCCGAAAAGAGTTCAACCAGACGCGGAGAATTTGAATTTCAACAAAAGCGTGTATTTCAATGGCTTTTGAAGAGAGTTCAATTAAAGATTGTAATGTCACTTCTGAAGAAAGCCCGCTATTGCGTTGGACCCAAACAACATTATTTGTCGTCGATAGATTACGTTGCTAAAGATTTCAAGCACAGAGGTAACTAGACTGCTGTATCTCAGTTCTATTAATTAAACTTTAAAGTCTAAATGAAACGGCGTTAATTCTACATCTGATATTTGAATCCACTTAAGTATTTTGACTCATTTGAGGGATTCTGTATTTTTCCACCCGGGGCTCTATTAATAATGTTCAGACTGCTCGCTGCATGCAGGACACACCAATATTCATCCGGACGTGGAGAATTTGGATTTAAACAAAGACTTGCATTTCCAGGGCTACAGATGCAACATCGCAGAAGTGACGTCTGTAAACAAGACCAAAGGTTTTGACGGGATCCCAAAAGTTTAATATTTACAGACAATCGGGTCTTGTAGAGGTCCAGTGGTAATCATCTGAGAAGACGAAGTTCAAATATGGATTCAGCATGTGAGTTTACCCGCTATAGCTTGCGTCATGTCTACTTTGACGAAAGTTCCTGCCTTCCTTCTGCCAAATTTCCAGTTTCAGCAGGATTCCGGGCGAACTACTTGTCTTGCAAAAAATTGAAGTTCAAAAACAGATTCAGCGTATCTCCATACCCCTATGTCGAACCTCTAATCAACTTCAGATAAAGCTTCAACTTTAACAAATTTTATGATTTCAGGAAGATTCGTGGCGAACTATGTGTCCAGGTATAAAATGATTGTCATACACAATTCAGCATGTCTTATTACCCGTAAATCGAACACCTAATAAAATTCATATACAACTTTTACTTTTAACAGATTTTCCGGTTATGGCCGGATTCCAGGCGATCTACTTGTCCGGCGACCAAAAAATTTTAATATTCGGATTCAGCATGTTTCACTATCCTGAAATCGAACCTCTAATCCACTTCAGATTAATCTTTTATTTTTGACAAACTTTCCGGTTTTCCCGGAATCCGGCCGCATTTCGGGCGACCTACTTGTTCGACGAGAAAATAATTTTCATACTAGGATTCAGCATGTCTCCTTATCCCTAAATCGGATATCTAATCAACTTCAGATAAAACTTTTACTTTTAACAAACTTTCCGGTTTTAGCCGGATTCCGGGTGAACGTACTTTTTTTCATATTCGTGTTGAGCGTCTCGTCTACCCCATAATCGACTATGTCATTAGCTTTTAAAAAAGATTTGTTTCGCCCCTTAATTTGAAACCCGTCCCCCGCCATAAATATGCAGCTATCGGGCCCATCTACGAACTCGACCTTTCCCTTGACTCGAAGAGTCCTCACCCCAAGTTTCATCAAAATATCTCATTCTCGTCAAGAGTTATCGTGCTGACGGACGGGCGGATGGACAGACGGACAACTTTAGCGATGTCATAGGTATCCCTCCACGTACGTTTTGGGATCCCAAAAAGTAGGAAAAGGATTTGAGGATACGTCTTGCAATGAATCTGTTATATTTTTTTTTCGGCAATGGCTTACATTTCTAGTTGGTAAATGTTTCAAGCGTAGAGGGACAATCACATAAAGGTACCACAAATCCGAAAGAATAAGTTATGAAATTCATTATCCCTCGATAACGGACAACGAAGTAACCCCTTTTTATGGGTTGTCAGGAATACTTAAAGGACTCCTCTTGCTTGTTCTGCCTTGTATAGTATACTTAGCTCTCATATAGAGTTATAATCTTCTAAAATCCCCACCTTTCTCCATTGTTTAATTTCGTAACTACGAACTTTTAACGCTGTTTCGGCCTTGCCGAGTTTTCCCGTCAACCAACGAAAAGTTTGCCGGAAACTTCATTGTTCGCTGACAACTGTTTACACATAAGGATGTGACAATCTTCTGTTTAATACTTCTTTTATTTGCTTAGTTTTCCCACTTTTTAACCAAGGCACGTTCAGTTTTCAAATATTTTGCGCCCAGCCGCCGCGTCGGAGAGCAGGAAGGCTGGATATAGTCGGCAAGCACTAACAAGACAATCGGTAATTTCAGGTGAAAAGTAATGGTATTTCCCAAAACGTCTTTTCTGATCTATTTTATAGGGAAAAGATTATTTCTAGTGAGAGTTGTGCTTTAAGGGAATAAGTGATGTGTTACTAGACTGTTGGATCTCAGCCCTTTTCGGTTAAACTTTAAAGACTACTGAACATAGTCAAGATCAAATCGAACATGGCAGAACTACATGTAGAAACACAAAACAAACAATAAGACTCATAAAGATGATAGTGTGGGTAACAGACAAAGGGGAGGGGGGGGGGGGGGATAAAACAGCAAACTACCAATTGTTATTATGTAGTGGGGCAGAGAAGGTGACACAACTAACATGTTGGCAAAACAAAATGGGAGACGGGTAGGGACTATTGCACTACTGCAGGATATTGCGAAGGGCTGGGTTCAAATGAGTATGTTAACCAAACTTCAGGCACAAGCTGTCACGACGTTGAAACAGGGTTGTCAAATTTTCGTCAATACGACTGAATTCGTTACCGCGTTAGGACAAAACGCGAAAACTCAAGTAAAGTGCAGTAACGTCAGGCAATTTTTGAAGCGATCGTTGACAATATTATGCAATTGCCGTGTCAGTATGCGAAGAGTGTGGTAATTGTATTAATCATTTACTGACGTTGTAATCTATTTGTTTTAGGGGTTTTGTTCTGTAAATTCAATAAAGCTATCAGCTCTAACACATCCGTAAGCGTCCAAATTGTTACGTCAGTAACGATGGAGTTTCCCTGTTAAGCTGGGTGCCCCCAAGGCGAACACGGCATTGCAAGTGGAACAAGACCAAAGGTGTCGATGGGATCCCAAAAATCTAATATTTGATTCAGACAATCGAGTCTTGTCTTCGCCAGATCCAGTCTTGGACAGGCTAATTATCAGAGAAAACCAAGTTCAGATATACCTCTATAAACCATATCTATTTTGACGATACTGACCGGGACTTCCTGCCGATTTCCGAGCGAATTACTAGCCCAGCAAACAAAAAAAATAAAGAAACAAAACCAGCGTATCTCCTTATCCCTATAAAGAACATCTAATCAACTTTGAATAAAAGTTTGACTTAAAAAAAAATCCGGTTACAACCGGATTCCGGAAAAATTATATGTCCGGGTAAAAAAACATCGTCATAAACCGACTCAGCCTCCCTTCTTACCCTTTAATCTGTCATCTACTCGAACTTTTGCTTTTAACAAATTTTCCGGTTTTGGCCGGATTCCGGGCGAACTACTTGTCCGTCAAGAAAATGATTTTCACCATCGTCTTCAGCATGTCTTCCTACCCCTAAATCGAACATCTAATCAACTTCAAATAAAACTTTCACTTTTAACAAACTTTCCGGTTTTGGCCGGATTCCGGGCGAACTACTCGTCCGATGACAAAATGAGTTTCCCCATCGTGCTCAGCATGTCTTCTTACCCCATAATCGACTATCAAACTATCAACTCGAAATAAAACTTCTTATTTTAACAAACTTTCCGGTTTCGGCCGGATTCCGGGCGTACTACTTATCCTTCGAGAAAATGGTTTTCACCATCGTCTTCAGCATGTCTTCCTACCCCTAAATCGAACATCTAATCAACTTCAAATAAAACTTTTACTTTTAACAAACTTTCCGGTTTTGGCCGGATTCCGGGCGAACTACTCGTCCGATGACAAAATAGTTTTCACCATCGTGCTCAGCATGTCTTCTTACCCCATAATCGACTATCACATTAGCTGTTTCAAAATATTTTGTTTGTCCCTTAATTTAAACCCCCTCCCCCACCCCTAAATGTAGGGCTACATAGCCCATCTACGAACTTGACTGGTCCGACGACCCAACGAATCCTCACACCAAGTTTCATCAAAATATCTCACTCCCTTCGAGAGTTATCGTGCTTACAGACGGACGGACAGACGGACGGACGGACGGACGGACGGACGGACAGACGGACAACTTTTGCGATGTCATAGGTATCCCTCCACTTACGTTTTGGGATCCCAAAAAATCCGCTTCGACAAGCCATAAAATTCCCGCCATTTCAAATCGAATTTTATTGACGGCGCGTCTCAACCCATAGGCAGGAAAGATTCGCGTTCTGTGGCCACCAAGCTTTGTACGCTCTTCCTAAATTCCTTCCGAGTTAGTTATTTTTTGTCCCTCTACTGTAACATAAATAACGACACGTTACTTCTTGGTTTGTTTGGCTACTCTGAATTTCTTTTATGTTTGCCTCCTCATCCTAGTCATGTTTCAAACTGTGTAAAATGCCTCTGCCTCTATAGGCGTATTCTCACCGTTCCCCGAGGTCTCCTCGAGGAATCAAGGGGAACGGCGAGAATAGAGGGAGTCACTCCACGCGGTCTCCGCGGACAGAAACAGCGAGAACACGGGGAATGCTTCCAATATGGATTTTGTTCGAAAAATAAATATGCAGTTCACAAAATTAGTCTGGAACCAATTTATTTTTGGTTTTGTTTGTTCTGATTATTTTTAATTAATTTTACATTGGACCAACACCAGCAAAAATTGATTCCCCTCCGAATCTGAAAGGGAGTCCTTTTTGATGATGGTGATGATAATCAGAGCATTCCCAGTCCGTGGGGACTCGCGAGAATACGGGGAGTGAGTCCCCGGGACAAACAAAAACGCGGGGACTTCTCAAGTCGAGTCCGTGGGGAACGGCGAGAGTACGCCTTATGTGTACTACCCAGCTCTGTTAAGTCAAATTTCATCAAGTTCGTCACTTTTGGCTTCCGACTTTATTGCTGACTGACTTTTCCACGGGGCTAATGCGCGACACGGTATGAACCAAAACCCTAATCTTTTATTTCTCCTTCAGATACCTCGTACAAAGATGGCAAGTCTTGTTTGTCGTGTGTGAATACCCTCAGCTTTCGCCCTAAACGCCGTCAAATATAAACTTTCAGTCAATGGTCCAACGACATAGTCTCCTGCTTAAACTTAGCAATACATTCGTCAAAACCCTTAAATTACAGTCTTCCGGTAAGGCCCGAAGAGCAAACAAATTTGCATAGTGCCTCAAGCACTCGTAAATTCTCGTCTTTACCAAATGTCACATATCGAAGAATCAAGCTGTAGATGGGGCTAAATTGAGTGATTTCAGCTTACGAATCAACTGGCTCCTTTGAGTACTGTACTAGTACTAGATGCCAAGTGCGATTGTTATTGTGTCTCTGGATCAGAGCAAAATAACACTATGGAGTAGCGCCAAGACTTGACAAGACTGACACACACTCGAATAGCATGGACACTAGCTCCACTAGCGATACAGAACGTCCCTACTGATACTCAATCAGCCTTTTACCAGCGCCGACTCCGATAACTCCATATTCTGAAAATAACAAAAAATGATACAGCCTCCGTCGCTTTCTTGGTGTGTGCAAACCGCACCTTTACTTTACTAGAAATTTCTGAACCCGAAAGTTTGTCTAGCTATAAATGCCGCAATCATGGTGGGCGGCTCTATCCGCATGACCCTTTGCAAAGCCCAGTATTCGCGCTACTCCATAGTGTTATTTTGCACTGCTCTGGATACTCTTCTTCTTCTTCCAGGTCTGGCGACAGTTCGTCATCGGATTTTAGGAAGGGCGTATGTTGCGAGGCTCACCGGAGCGACGCGACTCTCTGCTCTATTCGGAGTCAGAATGATTAACAAGCAAGCATTAATTCCGACTTCCAAAAGGAACGAAAAATCGTTCACCCAGAGCCCTAGGAAATTCCAGTCTGTAAAAAAAAGTCACGTCAAAGAGCTTAAAAGATAACCAAAACGCTGACACGTGTAAGCGCACCCTCAAACAGCCGCTGGTGGAGTGGTGTTACTGAATAGGGAAAGGAAAGAAAGAGGTCTGTGAACAACAACTTCCTTAAAGCACAACTCTTACTAAAAATGATCTTTCCCCTATAGAATGGATGAGAAAAAAGGTTTTCGAAAATACCATTACTTTCCACGTCAAACTAGCGATTCTCTTGTTAGCGCTTGTCTATTGTATCCAGCCGTCCTGCTCTCCGACGCGGCGGCTGGGCGCAAAAGATTTGAAAACTGAACTTGCCTTGGTTAACAAGACCAAAGGTTTCGATGGGATCCCAAAAAGTCAATATTTGGTCCAGACTATTGGGTCTTGTCTTCGCCAGACTCCTTGAACTTAATATTAAAATTCAGCAACAGATAAGGCCAAATAGCTAATCATCTGAGAAAACCAAGTTCAGATATGGATTCAGCATGTGTGTTTACCCCTTTAAGTCATATCTGTTTTGACGAAAACTTCCTGCCACTTCTGCAATTTCCCGGTTTCAGCAGGATTCCAGAACTACTTGTCCGGCGGAAAAAGAAAGCTCAAAAACGAACTCAGCGTATCCCCAATATTGAACATCTAATCAACTTCAAATAAAAACTCAACTTATAACAAATCGAACTATATGTCCGGTCGAACTATATGTCGAACTATATGTCCAGGTAAAAAATGATTTTCATACACGGATTCAGCATCTCTTCTTACCCCTAAATCGAATATCTAATCAAAACAAATATAACTTTAACATTTTCCGGTTTTGGCCGGATTCCGGGCGGAAAAATTGTCGGGCGAGATAATGGTTTTCACCATCGTTTTCAGCATGTCTTCTTACCCCTACATCGAACATCTAATCAACTCCAAATAAAACTTTAACTTTTAACAAACTTTCCGGTTTTGGCCGGATTCCGGGCGAACTACTTGGCCGATGACAAAATGGTTTTCGTCATCGTGTTCAGCATGACTTCTTACCCCATAATAGATTATCACAGTATATGTTTAAAAATATTTCATTTGCCCCTTAATTTAAACCCCCTCCCCCATCCCTAAATGTAGGGCTACATAGCCCATCTACGAACTTGACCTTACTCTTGACCCAACGAATCCTCACACCAAGTTTCATCAAAATATTTCATTCCCTTCGAGAGTTATAGTGCGCGCAGACGGACAGACGGACGGACGGACGGACAGACGGGCGGACGGACGGACAGACAGACGGGCGGACGGACGGACAGACAGACTCAAAACAAATATAACTTTAACATTTTCCGGTTTTGGCCGGATTCCGGGCGGAAAAATTGTCGGGCGAGATAATGGTTTTCACCATCGTTTTCAGCATGTCTTCTTACCCCTACATCGAACATCTAATCAACTCCAAATAAAACTTTAACTTTTAACAAACTTTCCGGTTTTGGCCGGATTCCGGGCGAACTACTTGGCCGATGACAAAATGGTTTTCGTCATCGTGTTCAGCATGACTTCTTACCCCATAATAGATTATCACAGTATATGTTTAAAAATATTTCATTTGCCCCTTAATTTAAACCCCCTCCCCCATCCCTAAATGTAGGGCTACATAGCCCATCTACGAACTTGACCTTACTCTTGACCCAACGAATCCTCACACCAAGTTTCATCAAAATATTTCATTCCCTTCGAGAGTTATAGTGCGCGCAGACGGACAGACGGACGGACGGACGGACAGACGGGCGGACGGACGGACAGACAGACGGGCGGACGGACGGACAGACAGACGGGCAGACGGACGGACAGACGGTCGGACGGACGGACAGACGGGTGGACGGACGGACAGACGGGCGGACGGACGGACAGACGGGCGGACGGACGGACAGACGGACGGACGGATAGACGGACGGACGGACAGACGGGCGGACGAACGGACAGACGGGCGGACGGACGGACAGACGGACGGACAGACGGACAGACGGACAGACGGGCGGACGGACGGACAGACGGGCGGACGGACGGACAGACGGGCGGACGGACGGACAGACGGGCGGATGGACAGACGGACGGACGGATGGACGGACAGACAGACGGAGGGACGGACAGACAGACGGAGGGACGGACAGACAGACGGAGGGACGGACAGACAGACGGAGGGACGGACAGACAGACGGAGGGACGGACAGACAGACGGAGGGACGGATAGACAGACGGAGGGACAGACGGAGGGACAGACGGACAACTTTTGCGATATCATAGGTATCCCGCCACTTACGTTTTGGGATCCCAAAAAGTGGGAAAACTATGCAAATACAAGAAGTAATAAACAGAAGATTATCACATCCTTATGTGTGTAAGAGTTGTCAGCGAACAATGAAGAGCCGAAAAAGCGTTAAAATTCTTAGTTACGAAACGAAAAAATGGAGAAAGGTCGGGATTTTAGAAGGTTATAATTCCATATGGGAGCTAAGTATATTATAAAAGGCAGAATAAGCAAGAGGAGTCCTTTAAAAGACATCTCCGGCTTATTCTGCCTTTCAAGTTTCCCTAGCTCTGGGATTATAAGATTCTGAAATCCCTGCCTTCCGCTATTGTTTCGTTTCGAACCTACAACTTTTCCGGTCTTTCGGGGCGACTTTCGGGGCCTAACCGAGTTTTGAAAGTCATGCAACGCAAGCTCCTCCGAAAGCTTCAAGGCCCGTCAGAACGTGCGAAGCTTCATAGTGTTATTTTTCACTTTGGAAGACACGGTAGACCACCTTCTGCTCTGACTTTTATTTTGCTTGGTTTTCCCGCTTTGGGGGATCCAAAAACGTAAGGGGAGGGATACCTATGATTTCGTAAAAGTCGTCCGTCTGTCAGCTTGGTAAATCTCGAAGGGAATGAAATATACTGATGAAACTTGGTCTGACGATTCTTTGGGTCAAGCAAAAGGTCGAGTTCTCGTTTCCTCTACTTCCCAACAGTTAGGCCGGGGAGGGGGTTCAAATTAAGGGGCAAACAAAATATTTATTAACAGCTAATGAGATCGTCGACTTAGGGGTAAGAAGACATGCTGAACACGTATATCAAATTATGTTCTCGACGGAAAAGTTGTTCGCCCGGAATCCGATCGAACCGGAAAAATTGTTAATAATAGAAGTTTTGTTTGAAGCTGATGAGATGTTGGATTTAGTCGTAAGAAGACATGCCGAACACATATATGAAAGTAATTTTCTCGCCGGACAAGTAGTTGGCGCGGAATCTGGCCAAAATCGGAAAATTTGTTAAAAGTAAAAGTTTTCTCTGAAGTTGGTTAGAGGCTCGATGTAGTGGTAAGGAGGCATGCTAAATCCGTATATTATGTTCGTGATTCGAATCTTAATATCACGAATTAAATAAATTGATTGATTGATTGATAAAATGCTTTAGATGATTCATGTATGTGTCCGAACCAAATCCGGCCGCTGCAGAGGGAGTTGGAGGGGGGGGGGGGGGGGGGGGCGGAAATAGTGTTGCACGTTTAGTGATCAAACTATAGTGGATTTAAACTTGGAGGTTATAACAGTAATTTGCCCTAGATAATCCGAGGCCATGCCGGAAAAGTTCAGACTCAAGTGAAACTAGATATCCTATTTCTAAGTCCGAACCTAGGGTGGTTGCACACCGTTTTGCACGACCTACTCTTATTAAGTGCCATATGAGCTCGTAGCTCTTGTTTCCGTATCAATTCTAACTGATAAGTTTCGGTTCTTTAGTATTTCGTTCATATTTATGCTATCATTCACTGACCTCGTTTTTGTTCAAAACTAGACTGATCGGTGGCTGTGATATATCTCCTCTGATTTTAATCAGATAAGACATGTGGCACTGCTTTGAGCGAAGCTTCCGTCCCGCATCCGTCTTTTCTGCCTAAAAGTCTCTCCCCTTAAATTTCATGCGCCTGAAACCCAGGGCGAACTACTACGTTAATTTTTAGGGACGTTTTGTCGTGGATGGAAGTTTAACCATGGGGACGTTCTGTCACGGTAATGTTTCGTGGGAACATTTTCGGTTGGGACCTCTTCTCGGGGGAACGCTTTAAAATTAAGCCCAACGAAATACTGAACCTGAGTAAATTTTCAGTTGTAATTTAAATATTCCGTTCTTAGGTTTATCTCTCCAATTCAGGGTGAACATGCCGACTCTGTCTGTAACAAGGGCATTTTTAGTGAAATATGTGGAGTCACGTATTTCTTCTCGTTTCGCGGAGGCGATTTATCTTCGGGATTTCCTGTCTAGAGGTAATCTTGCGAAGATCTTTTGACACTTTTTTTTTAATCCACAGATGCTTGCATCTTAATTTTACTTTCTTATAACTTTCATAAATAAATATAACATAAATATTAAAACACGTATTATACCTTTTAATACAGGATGAAATACTACTTGTTTAATTTCAGGAATTTTTACGCTTGTTTTTTAACTTTTAACTTATTCTTTTATGATAGAAAATTATTACTGATATGTTGAAAAAATGAAAATATTTTGTTTCTTATTTTAATATGAAGCCAACTTTTTCCGATTGCCTTGTATCACTGATTGATTGACATTTCGATCAAAGTTTAACTTTGATATCAATTCCTAGGTTATTTTATTATTCATTTGCTGTTTTTTTTTAAAAGGAAGTGAATACAGATGTTGTGAAAGTTATGGTCTAATTACTTGCCAGATGTAGACTTGTAGACCAGATGTATTCTTTCTTATATACTTTGTCTACTAACTAGCTTCGGCGGATATAAATAAACGCACTAAGCTGAAACGAATAATATCATCACTTGAATATTCTCTACCCTTCCTCCCATCTGCAAACATGTGTCGCGACAACTTTCAAAAATAAATATATAACATAGATATCATAATACGTAATATACGTTTTAATACAGGATGAATATACTTTTTTTTAATTTCAGAAAATTTACGATTGTTTTCTAAATTGCAATTTAGTTATTCTATGACAGAAAATTATGATTGATATGTTAAAAAAATTAAAATATTTTGTTTCTTATTTTAATAAGAAGTTCACTTTTTCCCATGCGTTGCCTTGATTCACTGACTGGTTGACATTTTGATCAAAGTTTTCGTTTGATATTAATTCCTAGGTATTTATTTTTCATTCGCTATTTTTTTTTAAATGAACTGAATGCAGATTTTGTCAAAGTATCGTCTAATTACTGGCCAGATGTAGACTTATTGATATTTCTTATATACTTTGTCCACTATAACTAGCTTTGGCGGATGTAAATAAACGCAGTAAGCTGAAACGAATAATAATATAATAATAATATTTATTTATTACCCACTTACATCAAAAAGATTAATAGTGGAGTATAAACTTGAAGAAGGAAAAAGAAAAAAACAGAAAAAGACGTAAAACAACAACTAAAGTCCACAAATCATTAATCAAACGGATCAAACCGTGATGAGACGACAAACGCCGATACGCTGTTTCTGAGAGCTTTTTGTGTAGATCAGTCAGCTTCTCAGTAATATTGGGAAGATAAAACTTTTTAACTATCTTTCGATTCTTGTACCACAGAGGATCGGGATCGGAAGTAAGAAGATAATATCATCGCTTGAATATATTCTCTACCCTTCCTCCCATCTGCAAACATGTGTCGCGATCACTGTCTTTCTAAGAGTAGAAAAACAAACATGTAATCGAATCCGACAGTCGCTTCTCAAACACTCCAGAAACGTGATTCACTAGTACTTAGAAACCGTGTTTTCCTTCCATCACAGACGCAAATAGACAACGGAGTGGAGACAAGAACTGAAAGCAGAAAGAGAAAAAAATTCCAAAGCACACAAAACGATTTCTGCAATAATGTGAAAAAACGTCTGAATCGGAGAACCGGGACAGCCAACTACAAATTTTAAAAGATCTCTGATTTTTCGAACATTCGAAGGAGTATCAAGAATCAACGTTTTCGGTGGGACCCAAAGGGGACTACTTGTTGACTTTATTTAATATTTGTTTATTTATTATTAGAAAAAGAGGTTAAGCCGAAATGCATTCAGCGAAGTTGCTACTTTTCCAGATGTTTACTTGGAAAAGTTAAACTTGGATCGGGCTTCTCTTGCCTCCGTCGTGGACAGCGCGCAAAAAGAACTAGAAAATCTCCGAAGTGGTTTGCGCAGTGAAATTGAACAAAGAGTGCGTGATAACCTGAGCACGGTTCCTCCCTCGGGGCTGAACTCCGCAGTTGCAGAAGACATAGTGTCCAAAATCCATGATGCTATCTTGGTTGAATACTCTACAAAGTTTGCCGCTTTCGAAAAAATGCTTTCTGGGCTAAAAAGTCAAATCGGGTCCTTGGAAGACCGAATTGAGGTAATTGAACTGAAAATAGATGACATGGACCAGAAGACAAGAATGGACACGCTAATTTTTAGTGGTGTAAAGCAAACGCAGGGAGTTAGTGTTGAGACGGCGGTCAAACAAATTATCAGTGACAAAATGGGTCTGCCCGAGATTGCAAACTCGCGCATATTGACCACTCGTAGATTCCAATCTGCATCCGTCGCAGCGGATTCCACCAATTCCAACGTGCCTCCCGTAATTGTTGTATTTAGTAATCTGGACGCTGCAAAAACCGTGTTCCTGGAGAAATCTAAGCTAGCGAAAACAGGCATATTTGTGTCGGAGTACCTTACTAGGAAGCGGAAGCAGCTGCTTGACTTAGCTCGTAATAAGTACGGTCCAAAAAACGCATGGTCAGTGGAAGGAATGATCTTCGTTAAGCAAGGTCCGAACGCAAGAAAACTCCGGAGTGCTAGTGATCTGATCGGTCAATGATCACCAACTTAATATTCGTATTTCTTCAGATCAGTTCTTTCACATGCATATCGTTTGTTTGTGTTTTTCTCTCTTTGCTTTTGCATATACTTAATTTTTGTGTTTACTGCTTGTTCTCCTTACTCATCATTTTTTTTTTTCGGTTAGTTCATGTCCGGGTGTCACGATCGTTTGAAGAATTATGAAGAAAATAGGCTAGTTCTTGATGATGTGTTTTCGAACTTGTCGCTTGATGGGTCAGATTGGAAAGATGGTTTAACAAAAGCCGCAAAGGATAGTTCATACGTTGAACTTGAGGCTCTTTCTGAATGGGATGCTAGTAAAGGTCACTCTTTACTTTTCTGGAACTGTCAAGGCTTCAGATCGGCTAAATCTTCACTTCTGTCGGCAATAGAGTCTCTCAATTCCCAACCGTTGTTTGTAGGCCTATGCGAAACTTTCTTAAATGATGAGAATATGAATGGAATGGATTTTTCTATTCCAGGGTATAAAGTTGAATATAAAGGTCGTTCTTTCATGCAGAAAGGAGGATTAGCCGCTTTGATTAGAAGTGACATGGATTATAATGTAAGAAATGACCTTTCGCTCTGGCTTGAAGGTAAAGTTGAAACTATGTTTATTGAAACACAGGTTTCTGGCGCGGAAAAGTTGATACTTGGAATAGTATATAAAGTACCGTCATTTTCTGATAATGATTTCATAGACGCCTTTGAAGGTGTTCTGTCTCAAATTACAAGTGAAAATAAAAAGTTAGTTTTAATGGGTGATTTCAATATTGATTTGTTGAATTCGGATGGGCGCGCGGATTTCCTTAATAGTATGTTGTCCTCTTATTTATATCCTCTAGTATCTATTCCCACAAGAATAACTCAGTCGTCAGGAACTCTAATTGATAATATTTTCGTTGATGGTCAATTATTAAAAGATTGTTCGGCTGATGTTCTTATAAGCGATGGATCAGACCACCTCATGTTAATTAGTAAAATTGATAGTTTCACCATCAGGTCTCCAAAAAGTAAGCTTAAATATAGAGATTTGTCAGAAAAGAGTTTGAAAAAGCTAGGTGAAAATTTAGATCATGTTGATTTTTCGGAAGTTTTTAAAAGTAAGTGTGCAAATGAGGCTTATAGTTTATTTTTGGACACATTTCTGAAGGAGTTCGAAAAGTGTTGCCCATTAAAACAGGTAAAAAAGAATAAAAATATTCCAAGGAAGGAATGGATGACGACTGGTATCCTTGCATCTGTAAAAATGAAGAATAGGATGTATAAGGATTATCTGAAAGACCCAACTGATCAGAAACTCCAGTTTTTCAAAGAATACCGGAATCGGTTAAATAAAATTAAAAGGCATGCTGAAAAAAATTATTATGAACGGGAATTCGAACAAATCAAAGGAAATATGAAGAAAACATGGACAAAAATTAATGAAGTAATGGGCCTTAATAAAGGAAAAGAACAAATCAAAAAGATGAAATTCGGGGATAATATTGTTAATGATCCAAAAGAAATTGCGGAAAATCTGTGTAAATATTTTTCTGAGGAAGGTTCAAAACTGTGTCATGAGGCCGCTAAAAGATCAACAGCCCCTGTCCCTACACGCCCAACTCGACATGTAACCTCTGAATTCCTATTTACGAAATGTGACGATAAAGAAATAGATGAAGTAATCATGAAACTGAAATCACAATCTTCTGGAATTGACGAGGTATCGTTAAAAATTGTTAAAGCAACCAAACAAATTGTCATCCCTATTTTAGCATATTTAATAAACTTGTCACTTGAAGCGGGGACTTTCCCAGAAAGACTGAAAGTAGCACGTGTACTACCCCTTCACAAAGGAAAGTCTAAAAGTGAACCAAGGAATTATCGGCCAATATCCATTCTTCCGTTTTTTCGAAAATTTACGAGAAAGTAGTTCATAAACGAATGTATAATTACCTTCAAGAGCATGATTTACTTTGCAAAACGCAGTTTGGTTTTCGGAAAGGACTTTCAACGGATCTTGCCATTTTAAAACTGGTTGATTGGGTGAACGACGCATTTGATAAAGGCCTAATTCCCGCAGCATTATTTTTAGATCTTAAAAAGGCATTTGATACTATTCATCATGAAAAGCTGCTCCAGATTCTTAAATCAATAGGGGTAGACAACGTAGCTTTAAAATGGTTTGGTTCGTATTTAAGTAATAGGGCGCAAGTTCTGCATAATTCCAACGTAACATCTGAGAGCCATTTTATAACTTGTGGAGTCCCGGAAGGGTCCATATTGGGACCGCTACTGTTTCTTATTTATGTTAACCAAATACAATATTATTTAACTGAAGCTAATATAATACTATTCGCAGATGATACACTTCTTTTTGTTGCATGTGAAAGTCTACCTTCATTGTTCAAAAAAATGGAAACAGCTCTTACTGAATTTGTATCATGGGCTGATTCGAATTATTTAACACTAAATTACAGTAAGACAAATTATATTTTATTTTCTAGAATAGTATCAATTGAAACAGATCTGAAATTAAGAGTAGATAATAATACCATAGATAGAGTAAAACACTGCAGATATCTTGGATTCACAGTTGATGAGAATGTTTCGTGGAAAGAACATGCGAAATTAGTTGGTAATAAACTTTCAAGGTCCCTTGGAGTCATCCGCCGCCTTAAATTCCGTTTTCCTAAAAAAATACTAAAAATGATTTATCATTCTATTTTCCATCCTCATCTGTCTTATGGGTGCTCCATATGGGCAAGTAACTTCGTTTCTTGTTATAAAAGAGTTCAAATCATCCAAAATAAGGCAATTCAAATTATATCACCGGTTCAACACACTGATAACATTAATCTTCATTTCAAATGTGCCAAGATATTTGACGTATCGAAGACTCGAGATTTCCAGATCGCAACTTTTTGCTACAAGTATTTCAATAACTTCCTTCCGTCTTCGTTCCAGAATATGTTCTCACTAAATCAAGACTTGCATTCTTATGATACCCGAAACTCTTGTGACATCGTCCAAGAAGCGCCCTCATCAAAAAGGGCTTCTTTTTTAATTCGATTTTTTGCGCCGTCAATTTGGAATCTACTACCGTTAGATATCCGGAATTCGAATAACCTCATTTCCTTCAAGCGAGCAGCGAAAGGTCATTACAGGAAAATTGTTTAGTGTTATCCTCCTTTAGACCCACCCCCTGTTTTCTTTTCTTTTGTTTTCTTTCTTTCTCATTCCTTCTTTCTCTTATTTTCTCTCTCCTTTTTTTAAAGTTGAAACCATAGGTTATTTTTTCCTCTCCACTTTTTTTTTTTTCTTTAAATAGAATGTTCAGTTAGTTGATTCTGTTTGATGTTTAAATTATTATCGGATATTTCCCTGCCCTAGCCAAGCACTACATTTGTGCTTTCCTGGCAGGAATGTAAATTGTGTATTTTTTGTGTCTTTAAATATAGTCCAATGAAACTGAAAAAAATGAAACTGAAGCTTACTTGCTTTAATTTCTATTGTTATCCAATCCTTCAGACTTTTTTTTTCACAGTGTGACTAGTTAATCCGGTCTTTTACCGGTTTTTTAACCAGACCCATCAGACAATACTTAAAAGTTCAATGGGCACATCAAACTACCCCAATCCCACTCTGTAACAACCTAGGAACAATGCTTACCCCCTAGATCAGCAGCTTTTTCAACAGTTTCCTCTCTGTGATATTTCAAAGCGTAATTTTTTGGGCCAGTATATGCTCAATTTACTAGCTTGGACAAAGAAAAAAAATGATGTTTCTTATAATACTTAGCAGATCTTTATTTTATGCATAAATCAGCTTGTATACTTCAGATTTGAATAGGCTATTTGTTTTTTAATGATTTTTGTAGCTATGTTATTTTTTATAAACTTATTGCATATTCTGGTACATTTTATAAAGCAAGCTAATCAAGCTTCACAACACTATTCCACAAAGAAAAACTTTTAATAGGCACTTTAAACATGGAACTTCTGATGAAACACTAGAACAAACAGGTAAACTGCGTCTGCGGCTTGACTTTGGTGACATCTCAAATATATCCTTTTCTACCAAGCATTGCTGGGAGTTTTTGAATTTCCTGCCACGCTATCCCAGCTCCTAAGATTTGGGTCGCCGAAATGCCAGAGAGGTAAAGACAACGGATAACAAGAAAACGGCCGATTTTCGTACCGCCTTCTAAAGGAAGTTGGAAATGTTTATTTGTGAAGCATTTAATACAAAATAAAGCATTAGAAGTGTCCATTGTGCTTTAACACTGAAAATCGGTTGTTCGTAAAATAATCGTAAATTCGGTTTCGACTGAATCCCGCCCGGACTACCCACGCGAGGCGAGAAACAATTTTCATTCTTATTCACCATGTCATTTCCTAATAAAGCAATAAGAAAGAAAACTAGAAGTTTTGAACAAAACAAGAGCTAGAAGCTCATGTGGCATTTGCAAGGCTGGATGGGAGGATTAAAGTAGGAATTTGCCAATTCGTCGGTTTGTTGTGATCATTTGTAAGCAAAACCCTTTGGATAGGAATGATCATGGACCCTTGGAAATCATGAGGATGTGTCGTTTGGTAAAAAGTATTTTATTTCTGCACTTGGCTGCGATGATCTGCACTTTAAAGGTGCTAGAAATTCACCTGTAATCAAAATCCTTGAGGCAAAAATGATCCTGGGCCCTTTAGGATCCTGAATAGCCAATGTATGGATTCGTCAAGTATTTTTTCTTTTCTTTTCGGTTTAAGATGGGTACTTTAAGGGTACTTTGCGGTTAAGACGAGTACTTTAAGGGATGGTCGGATCTGGGAAATAACAATTTCTGTGCCAATCTTGCCGAGTCTCTAATGTTCAAGCCAAGTTTCATCGTCTTAGCACATCCGGAAATACTTTAAATCGCGATCAAAGGAATTCCGCCCCCCCCCCCCCCCCCAACTCCTCCCAGAGTGCTCGAATCCGGTCCGGATCTGTCACTGATATGAATCTCGAGCTTAAGCTTGTTCTTCCCACCAAGTGTCATCCCAATCATCACACTCTAAGCGTGTCACAAAATGTTCGGTCCCCCTACTCCCCATCCCCACTGATCGGATCCTGTTCGCACTTGAAATGAAATATCGGAGACATGAGTTATTTCCGAATGTCAAGAATATCCGATCACCCGTCCAAAAGCTGGACATATCTCAAGATTCCTGATTCCCCTTCCGTCCACTCCCCCCACGATGGTCAAATCGGAGAAAGGACGATTCTTAAGGTGAAATGGTCGAGTCCCTGATACGCCTGCCAAGCTTCATCGTCCTAGCACATATGGAAGCACCTTAACTCGGGATTGCCGAAACTTCGGAAAAATCCCTCCAACTCCCCCCACAGTGCCTGAATCCGGTCCGTCCTTAGCAGCTATGAATCAAGGGTGTGTGCCTGTTCTTCGCACCAAGTTCCATTCCGACTCGTCCACTCTGAGCATGTCACACGATTTCTGGTTCCCCCTCCAACTCCCCCCAAAGTCACCAGATGCGTTCCATACTTGAAGTGTGTCATTTGAGTAACGAGGTCTTTCGAAATGTCAAGTTTCATTAAGATCCGATTCCCCATTCAAAAGTTAAGCATCTTTTAAAATTCTGGATTCCCCCTCCTTCCACTCCCCCACGGTGGTCGGATCGGGGAAGTGACTATTTCCAAGTTAGTTTGGCCGGGTAGAGGGTCGGGTCCGTAATTTGCCAGCCAAGTTTCATCTTCCTAGCACATCTGGAAGTACCCTAACTCGCGATCACCGGACTGACCGACCGACAGACCGAACGACGGAAAAGTGATCGGTACATAGCACTTGACCGGAAGGCAAGTGAAGTGCCATAAAAAGCGTTAGCTCGAATGTTCCATTCGCAGAGCCTGAACACTGTCCGGGGAGCTGATTATCTATTCCTGATTCAACGACGCAACTAAAGAACGCTCGTTTCCAACTTAAACTTTTGGCCTCACTTTTAGCGCCGTCCGGAAACAAAAACATTTTTTTTTTAAGACACACTCCTTAACAAGGGAATTCGCAAGCTTGACTGCACTCTAGACGTTGCAATTCCTTACACCGTCTGTTCCAGCTGTCCCCACCGGAAGTAGCCCGTTAGAAACCGGGCAAACTAACCTATAAAAAAGAGGACACAAAACAAGCCTCTTTCGAGCGCCTCGTATCACGTAAAAAATTCATTACAGGGAGATTTAAGAGTAAACGAAGAAGAACTAGGCGAAAATAGAAGTCAAATTGCGTTATCTCAAGAAGAAGAAGAAAATTCGGAAGGGCGGTGATTGGCGACAACAGCGGATAATGATAAAGAACCTCTGTCTCTCGAGGGGTTACCCACTCTCCGGCACCTCCTGAACACCCATTCGCGGCACAAAACTAGCGTTATCAGCATCGGTGCCGGCCGTAAATCAGCGGATTCCCGCTTCTAAATATGCTAATTTTAATGTTCGAATATGTGGCAACTGGTGTCAGCTGCTGTCAGCCAGTGCTGGCACCGGGCAGTTGCTATACACTAAAATCAAGACTGGGAAATCCCTCGCTGTCTCTCGCCCATGCTCCGAGAAGCACCAGCAATAGTGCGTCGTAAAGGTATTAGTTGCGTTTTTGATCGAAGTTTGAAGTTACCTTCAACCTCAAAGGTCTCTGCTTAAATACCGTTTTTGGTCGCCGGTCACAGTTCCTTCGTCCTTCAAACTCTGACCGTCGAACTTCGTGCGCTAGCAAGTTCGAAGTTTGCTTGAATCGTCGAAGAAACGTCGACCTGTCAAGGATCACCGGAGTCGTAAAAACACTAATTAAGCAAACGGTGAACTTCGACGGCGTTCAAAAACGGAAATTAAGCAACCGGCTAAGCGAACGGCAAACAAAACTTCGATCAAAAACGCAACCTGTATAGCGATTGCATCCTACCCGACGAAAACGGCAGAGGACAATCAAAGAATTTAACGTCGTGAGGAATAGTTTATTTTTGTATACTTTGAAACTGAATTATCGGTGTTTGATAAGGATTTTGAACTTGTGAATTACTGAGACTATTGTTCCGGCTACTCCTTGAGGGTTTTCACTCAGATAGGACTGAAAACCCGATAAAAATGCGTAACTTCGTTTGTCCGTTATCCACAAATAATCGATTTCACCAAATGAACTTACTCTTCCGGATTTGTGGAACCTCTATGTGCGTGTCCCTCTACGCTTAAAATGTAGTGAAACAATACAAAATCCCATAGACGAATCAGAACTTTCAATTAAATTTTGACATATCACATGCAGATTCCGTCAAAGCGACGTAATTTATTGAAAATATACACGAAATATTTTCGGGATGTGTGTTAACGTAGCTTGAACTTAGCTTCGGCATCACTTACAAGTTCCAGAGCAACTGCAACTACACTGCAACTACAACAAAGTGAAAAGGTTCTTCCTCGCAAAAGAGTAAGCAAGAATCAGTCGTTTTCTTTTCTTTCTTTTTCTGTTTCTTTTATTTTAGTTTTTGCTTTAGTGATTAGAAATGTAGTATTAGTAGTAGTAGTATTTTTCATTGGTAAACAGATGTGGATTGTGTTTTTCGCCTGTTATTTAATAAGTCCCCCGGGACTTTCCATGCAGGAGATGCAGAAAATGAAGCAAACTGGACTTACCGCCGATGTCAGAGAGGACGGAATGGATGGACGAGTTCGGTGAATGGATTGAATTCGAACCGTAAGGAGGCACTTGAAGGTTGAAAGGCGAGCTAAAAAGACAGCAAATGAAACAAGACCAAAGGTTCCGATGGCTCACCATCAAGTAGCAGACGGGTTTCGTGGTTTCTTCGGAGTTCGGATTCGAGATACGTGCTTTGGCGCCAATGTGATTTTTCGCAACTGGATTTTGGGCCACTCCTTGCTACTACTTATATAAAGTTTTAACTCTGGAAAAGCATTAAAAGAAAAACTGCTGATTTGATACTTTCACTGTATCGGTGACAGATTTTTGGTTCGCTAGAAGTCCAAGAATGGAGACAATAAGTATTATGCCTGCCCCAAGGTTCTTTGTAGGGCAAGAGAGGATTGCGAGCTACGAGTAAGCTTTTCAAGTAAGTACTCCCTATCACTATGTGGTTCCTCTCGAAAAATTTCCGTTCCAAGATGCTCATCCACAGCTGCTCAAAGATCACCAATTTACCGTTCTATCTGCTTATGGAATTCATTACCATCTGATACAACTCCTCACCTTACTTTCTATTCCGTTTTCCAGCGTCTGCTCCTATCAACTCAAGTTCGCCAGTGGGTAATGCACCCGTATTTACCCATCTTTTTTTGTGTCATTTTTTTGTGCTTTTCTTTCGTTCATTTTTATTCTCATATTTATTTTTCTCTATAGTTAACTTTGATAAAAAAAAAAAAAAAAAAAAAAATTTAACAACTCTTCCGTGTTCTTGTCTATTATTTCCTTCCGTTTCTCTTTCCCTTTCAGTGTATTTTTCTTCTTTTTTTGACGTTAATACCTTTCTGTATGTGTAGTTTATTTATTTTTGTAATGTGATGTAATGTGATTGTAATGTGAATATTTTCAGTGTAGGTTAGTATATAGGTAGTAGATCCCCAACAAGATAGCTTCAGGGGGTCTTGTTCATCGCATCATATTTATGTTATGTAGTCTATGTAGTACAAATAAATGAATGAATCAATGTATGAATGAATGAGGGAATTCGTGCTCACCAAGCTGCATGAGGGACATGGACCCGAATGTGCAAAAACAGAAGATATTCAAGCGAAAGCGGCGATTCGGAAACGCGTTCGCGAAGAAGTAACAGTGGCAGTAGCAACCATATTTCGAGAAGAAGTGTCTCATCTTTTCGAGAAGAGTCTCTCATTTAGTACACTTAGACTAGACATCTTGCCAGTTTTAACGATGGTTAGCGAGTTTTCGTGTTTTTACTATATTGTGTTTTCTGTAAATATAAATCAAATGCTTCAAGAAATTTTTTGACAAGGTCCTAAAACGGCTTAAGATTTTACTTGTTGAATTACTAGGCCAATTGGATTATTTAATGAGTTATGAGAGTAGCGAAAAATCCTAGGTCACTAATCTCACTAAGCCGTCAGGTAACTAAACAAGGTTCAGCTCGTCACTAGGAGATGGGCCGAAACCCAAAGTGGCAAAAAATACTCAGTGGCGCTAAAGCACTGCTACGTTCGGATTCTGACCCGTCGGAAACTGAGATTCTTGTTTTAGCGCCACCGTGATTTTTCGCCACTAGGTATTTTTCGCCGCTACAGGAACGCAACAGGGAAAGAAAGGCAAAAACAGACTATAGATAAGTGGTGGAATTAACAAAAAAGATCTCAGAAGGATTTTGCGAAACTCCTCGCTACTAATTAACAAGAGCTACGAGCTCGTATGGCGCTTGTTACGAGTAGAGGTACAAGAAAGTAAAAGAGAAATTCACAAAACACCCCGCCATCCAAAAATGCGGTTCGGACCTAAAATTAGGATATCTAGTACCACTCAGGTCTGAAAATTTCCGACATCACCTCCAATCCATCGCCAACCTTCCAAGTGTCAACCCAAGAAATCCACTCACTATATCCCTAGAAGTGCCCAAGATTTCCGGTACCCCCTTCCAATTCCCCATATACCGGGGCAGAACCTCGTCTGGGCTCCTAACTGGATCATCTGAAGCATTTTCTCTTACAATCTATCTTTCACTCGAATCTGAGCAATTTTTGGGAAACTTCCCGGAAATTCCTCTCCCTCCCCCCCCCATCGCGGTCGGATCCGGTTCGAGCCTTAAAATATGTCATCTAGGGCATATGACCTCTGTATCTTCCAAGTTTCATTCAGATTACTCCACTTGTTTGACCCTTATGCGAGCCACAAAATTTCCGGGACTCCCCTTCCAACTCCGCCCACCGTGCTGAATATGACTCGGAAACATAAATGTAGCATCACCGACTTATCCTCTTCCCGTCCATCAAGTTTGACTGCCCATGATGTTCGGATCGGGGAAACGACTATTCTCATGTCAGTCTGTTCGGGTCCCTGATACCTCTTCCAAGTTTTATCGTCCTAGAACATAAGGATATTCCGAACTTGCGGGATCGCCAGAATTAAGCCCCCCCCCCCCCCCACAACTCCCCCACAGTGTTCGAATCTGATCCGGTTATGTCAACGATGTATCTAGGACTTGCGATGGTTCTTCCCACCAAGTTTCATCCCGATCTCTCCGCTCTAAGCGTTTCCCAAGATTTCTGGTTCACCCCTCTTTCACTCCTCCCCGAACCTGACATGGTACGTCTGAGACGAAGCTCTTTCCACTTGCCAAATTTCATTCAAATCCAATCACCCGTTAAAAACTACCCGTGCAACTAGATTGCGGATTCCCAATCCCTCCACTCCTCTCACGATTGTCGGATCGAGGAGACAACTATTCTCAAGTCAATCTATTCGGGTCCCCGACACGCCTACCAAGTTTCATCGTCCTAGCACATAAGGAAGTACCGAACTCGCACGCTTACTAGAAATCCGCCTCCCCCCCCCCCCCCAACTCCCCCACAGTAACCGAATCCCGTCCTATTATTTCAATGGCGTATCTAGAAGTTGTGCTTGTTCTTCCCACCAAGTTTCATCCAGATCCCTCCGCTCTAAGTGTTTCCAAAGATTTCCGGTTCCCCCTCCAACTCCCCCCAATATGATCGGATCAGGTCAGGATTTAAAATGGGGCGTCTGAGACACGAGGTCTTTCAATATATCAAGTTTTATTAAGATCCGATCATCCGTTCGCAAGTAAAAAATATCTCACTTTCTGGATCCCCCCCCCCCTAGATGGTCCGATCGGGAAAAGGACTATTCTCCAGTCAACCTGTTCTGGTCCCTTACATGCCTGCCAAGTTGCATCGTCCTAGCACATCAGGAAGTACCAAACTCGCGGGATCACTCATAGAAATTCAGATCCCCCCCCCAACTCCCCCACAATTAACGGATCCGGTCCGGTTATTTCAAACACGTATCTAGGGCTTGTGCTTGTTCTCGCCACCAAGTTTCATCCCGATCTCTCCACTCTAAGCGTTTCCCAAGTCTCGGAAGTTAAAAATACCTAATTTTTCCGGATTCCTCCTCCCTCCAGCCCCCCCCCCAGATGGTCGGATGGGGGACATGACCATTCTCAAGTCAATCTCTTCGGGCCCCTGACATGCCTGCCCATTTTCATCGTCCTAGCACATCAGGAAGTACCGAGTCGCGGAATCACTAGAAACTCGACCCCCCCAACACCCCGAAATTGAGCGGATCCGGTTCGGTTATATTAACCACGTATCTAGGACTTGTGCTTGTTCTTTCCACCAAGTTTCATCCCGATTCTCCACTCTGAGCGTTTCCTAAGATTTCCCGTTTCCTAAGATTTCCAGTTTCCCCCTCCAGCTCCCCCCAGTGTCATTGGATCCAGTCCGGATTTAAAATAAGATGTCTGAGACACGAGGTCCTTTCATATATCAAGTTTCATATCCGGTCACCCGTTCGTCAGTTAAAAATACCTCATTTTAACAATTTTTTCGGATTCCGCTCCCATCCACCCCCCCCCCCCCCAGATGGTCAAATCAGGGAAGCGACTATATATAATATAATCTGGTCTAGTCCCTGATATGCCTGCAAAGTTTCATCGTTCTAGTTTACCTGGAAGTGCCCGAACTAGCAAAACCGGGACAGACAGACCGACCGACTGACGGACAGAAATTGCGATCGCTATATGGCACTTGGCCGAAGGGCAAGTGCCATAAAAAGGATTAGCTCAGGAAAAGTATTACAACAAAAACTGCTGATTTGATTCTGTCTAACCGACAAAGATGGAAATTAATAAAAAATACGAGCTGCAAAGAAAATACACTTTATATCGTGTTTTTACTGTATTGTAGCTTCTGTAAATACAAATTAAATGCCAATTTTCAAGAAACTGTCTGGCAAGGCCGTAATAAAATCGTACAATTTTGCTAGGAGTACGACTAGGCGAACTGGATTATTTAATTAGTTACGAGTTAAGGGGTAGAAAAATCCTAGGTCACTAATCCCACTCTTTAGGTAACTACACGAAGTTCAGAGCGTCATTGAGATACAGGTCAAAACCCCGGAGTGGTTATACATACCCAGTGGACCGCCCCCCCCCCCCTCCCACAAACATGGCGGTTGGGTTGGGTTCACTATATCCCAAATCTGTATGTCTATGGTCGACGATGATCGATATTTTCTCGCAATGGACAGAAACCAATTCTCCTTCTCGAAAAGGAAACAATGCAGCAAACGTAAGCTAACAACTTCGAATATTCCAGAGCTCTAATGGAAGCCACTCCCTAGTGCATATTCCCTTGGCACCGCCAAAATTCGAAACTAACAGGAAGGCGACAGTTGTATTTCTCAAGAACAAATAATCGGAGCCTCCGCCTCCCTATCTCTAATAAGACCATGCGGAGTCGAAGATTTCCCATACCCTGCCTGACGCAAACGAGCAGAGGTTAGGAACTACGCGGCACATAACGTTTCATCACCTCTACAAACAGCTATATCACTGTGAAGACGCGTAGAAGAAACGTAGAGAAACGTCACGTTTGAGTAGGTTGAACCTCACTATTTTGGATTTTTCCTGATTGATTTCAAGGCTGTTTGTTTCACATTGTTTTTTGAACTCAAAGAGTAATGTTTGGCTGAACTCTGGCACCGGAATTGAATCTTTAGCGGAATACTTAAGGATTACTGGTAAATCCTCAACAAACTTGAACCATTCCTCAAAGTCAGAAAGAACTGCGTTGATGACTGCTAGGAACAGAAAGCAGCCAACTTTGTGCCTTGGGGTGCTCCGCAGGTAAGTTTTGCCCAGTCAAAGTCAGCATCACCGCAGTAAAGTGCATACAGGCATTGGCGTCTATTACGTAACAAGACCAAAGGTTTCGATGGGATCCCAAAAATTTAATATTCGATCTAGACAATTGGGTCTTGTCTTCGCCAGACTCCTTGAACATTTTTACTACTAAAATTCAAAAACAGATTAATCATCTGATTGAATCAGTTCAGGTATTGAATCAGCATGTGTGTTTACCCCATGTAAGTCATCTCTGTTTTGACGAAAACTTCCTGTCACTTCTGCGGATTCCCCGGTTTCGGCCAAAATCCGGAACTATTTTTCCGGCGAAAAAAAGAAAGCTCAAAAACGAACTCAGCGTATCTGCTTACCCCAATACTGAACATCTAATCAACTTCAAAAAATTTTCCGGCTCCAGCCGGATTCCCGTCGAACTATATGTCCGGGTAAAAAATGATTGTCATACACGGATTCACCCTCTCTTTACCCCTAAATTGAATATCTAATCAGCTACAAATAAAACTCTAACTTTTAACAATTTTCGGTTTTGGCCGGATTCCGGGCGAACTACTTGTCTGGGTAGAAAATTGTTTTCACATAAGTATTCAGCATGTCTTCTTACCCATAAATCGAACATCTAAACAACTCCAAATAAAACTTTTACTTTTAACAAACTTTCCGGTTTTCGCTGGATTCCGGGCGAACTACTTGTTTGGCGAGAAAATGGTTTTCACCAATATGTTCGGCACGGCTTCCTACCCCTAAATCGAACATCTAATCAACTTCAAATAAGACTTTTACTTTTAACAGACTTTCCGGTTTTGGCCGGATTCCGGGCTAACTACTTGTCCGGCGAAAAAACGGTTTTCACCATCGTGTTTATCATGTCTTCTTACCCCTAAATCGAACATCTAATCAACTTCAAATAAAACTTTTACTTTTAACAAACTTTCCGGTTTCGTCCGGATTTCGGGCAAACTACTTTTCCGATGACAAAATGGTTTTCACCATCGTGTTCAACATGTCTTCTTACCCCATAATCGACTATCACATTATCTGTTTAAAAATATTTCATTTGCCCCTTAATTTAAAACCCCTCCCCCACTCCTTAATGTAGGGCTACATAGCCCATCTACGAACTTGACCTTACTCTTGATCCAAAGAATCCTCACACCAAGTTTCATCAAAATATCTCGTTCCCTTCGAGAGTTATAGTGCGCACAGACGGACAACTTTTGCGATGTCAAAGGAGTCCCGCCACTCACGTTTTGGGATCCCAAAAAGTCAACGACAAGCAGCAGTGTGTGCCTCAATGCGCCCATGGCTCTTAAAGCACAATGGACACTTCTAATGCTTTGCTTTGTATTAAATGCTTCACAAATGAACATTTCCGACATCCTTTAGAAGGCGCTACGAAAATCGGCCGTTTTCTTGCTATCCCTTGTCTATACCTCTCTGGTATTTCGGCGACCCGAATCTTAGCAGCTGGGATATCG
Organism: Branchinecta lynchi; assembly: GCA_023053575.1. Taxonomy (NCBI): domain Eukaryota; kingdom Metazoa; phylum Arthropoda; class Branchiopoda; order Anostraca; family Branchinectidae; genus Branchinecta; species Branchinecta lynchi. The sequence continues at coordinate 4,228,047 of JAKZAP010000003.1, read as the reverse complement.
TGGCAGGATATGTTTGAGATGTCACCAAAGTCAAGCCGCAGATGCAGTTTACCCGATTGTTCTAGTGTTTCCTCAGAAGTTCCATGGCTTAAACTGCCTATTAAAAGTTTTTCTTTGTGGAATAGTGTTGTGAAGCTTGATTAGCTTGCTTTATAAAATGTACCAGAATATGCAATAAGCTTATAAACTATAACATAGCTACAAAAATCATTCAAAAACAAAAAACTATTCAAATCTGAATTGTACAAGCTGATTTATGCATAAAATAAAGATCTACTAAGTATTATAAGAAACATCACTTTTGTCTTTGTCCAAGCTAGTAAACAGAGCATGTACTGGACCACAAAATTACGCTTTGAAATATCACAGAGAGGAAACTGTTAAAAAAGCTGCTGATCTAGGGGGTAAGCATTGTTCCTAGGTTGTTACAGAGTGGGATTGGGGTAGTTTGATGTGCCCATTGAACTTTAAGCTGGTAACGGCAAATGCTTAATGAGGTCGAACGCCACGAAAATAACCAGGTTCGGTTTCAAGGACTTTTCAAGGACTAGATGGAAAAGATGGAAAAGCCTGACCAGGTAAACTGCTACCTCGGATACATCCATATTGATAACATCCATCCGTGACACTAGAGACAAAAGCGGTCTTTAAATGAATCTCTCGGCGACTTCTGCAAGGTTGAGCGTTACTCGCAACAGCCGATTGGATCTCTGGACGCGATCTTACTGCACTTATTCCTCCTCTATGAGCAAGTACCTCTAGCTCAGCTCAGTTTTGTCGGGGTATCCATAGTCGCTGCATGAGACCAAAGATGGAGGTTCTATCAGATTATTTGTTCTTGATGTCTCTGTCAATTTAACTTCGGAGTAAACGGACCCCTTGCGCTACACAGTGATGCCACTAAGATGTTCTGAGATAGTTGACAACTTTGAAACTAAGCAAACATATTGCACAACAGCAACAACACAAACAGAAAACTACGCAAGGCTTCGTCTGGTTTTAGCCCATTTCTATGTCTCTTGCTTTGTATGATAAGCGTGCTAAAATTTGCATAACCGGTCTCTGACCAATAGGTTTCTCGGACGCAATCATTCTGAGCCTGGTCCGTCACGTAAACAGAACCAACGTGGCAAGCGTGATCATCCATGTAGTGCTAACTGAGGAGATATGGTACATTTATGAAGTGTAGAATCTTCAGAACGTGAATGGATCGAAATAGTACTCAAGCAGAATGTATCTATCGTATCTACGATGGGTCCTTTCAGAGAGTTCAAACTTTAAAGTGCTATATTATTTGCTAGGGGGCTTAATAGACTACATTAGGCATAGCGCCTGACCATTTGAGCTTAAGCTGTTACTGTTTCTGAACATAGTATATGTTATTAATAAATAAAAGTATAATAATATGGATTTTACTAGCCTCAACAACAGCTACCACCTGACAAGGCTTGCAACGTAACCAATTAATAAGGTTCTTGAACTCCTGATGTTTTAACATTGACGTTTTGATCATTCTCGAACTGACGTGTACTGTTTGTTGTTACTGATAAAGATACTGCGTTCCAAAAAAGTGAGATAAAGCTAACTGTCTAATCCTTATACACAAAGTATTTTCACTCCGGAAATACGGTTCGCCCGAAATCCGGCAAAAAGCGGAACTTTTGTTGAAAGTTAAAGGTGTATTTTGAAAAATTAAGGCTAATCGGTCCAACTCCACACCAAACTGTCCGTTTTAGCAAATTTTCTGGTTTTGGCCGGATTCTGGGCGAACTATCTGTCCTGCGTCGGTGTCGGTGTCTTTTGATTTATTTCGTATAAAGTTGATTAGAGGTCCGATGTAGCGGTAAAAAGACATCCTGAATCCGTCTGTTGAAATTACTTTCTCGCAGGACAAATAGTTCGCCCATAATCCGGCCGAAACCAGAAGATTTGCTAAAAGTGACACTTTTGTCTGGATTTGGCAGTTTAGTCATAATTTTTCAAGAAAACACCACTATGGCGGCATTTATGTCTATTTTCAAACGACAGGTTCATGATAGATATTAAAATTTGCAGGAGTCCGACGAAAACCAGAACTCTAAACGCCCCGATTGTCTGGATAAAATAGTCCAAGAAATATTGAAATTTGTGGGATCCCATCGAAACCTGTGGTCTTGTTTGTTGCGACATGTTGGCGTAGAAATCCGGAAATGTTGCTGAGCTGTGTAAAAGAATCGGTGTCTTGAGCTCTTTCCACAAAAATTTGAAAAAACATCTTATGGAACCCTAGGATTGTGATTTATTTTGTTTTCTTATTGTTACTTATACATTTTTTAGTTTAAATTTTTTTTAGTTTAATACTCTTTATTATACAAACCAACTTTTATATGCTAAACTACATGAACACACCTTTTCTGACCCTCTTAGCATACTTTATAAATGTAGCTGATACTTCTGACTGCAGGAAAGCCCGAATGGGCCTGTGGAGGCAGTAAAAAAAAAAAAAACTTAAACATGGAGACTTAAACAAGAGATATAATTTGTCTTATTTCGAGAGGTGTTTAATTCTTTTTGAGTCGCTGAACTGGCCGTTTAGAGCCTTTGGCATGTTGGCAGTTCCGGGATTGATCTAATGTTGTTATTTTCGTTTTTATAAATAACTCGATCCAGTCAATCCAATCCAATCACTAGAAATCTCACAGAAGCAGCTGGGTTTCATTATGAAGCAGAGGGAGCTTCTTGGACTTCATAAAGAATGTTCCTAAACTTATTGTTGTAATCGTTCAAAGAAGAAATGCCCTAGCAGGATTTTTCAAGTTTTTCAATTTTCATGAGTTTAAAAATCAACCATCCTGAACACCACGTCTCATTTTCCTTTGCGCTTTAAACGTTACGAGATCAGTTTCGCGTTAGAAGTATCACAGAAGCTGGTTCCTATTTACAGAAGCAACAGCGAAAAAACACGCAGAGAGGACCGCAAGCTTTTACCAGACCACTAGCTCCGATCCCATCCTACTCGCACTAAGGGGTTTTCCGTGTTCGATTTAAAAATGCAGGAAAACCGTGAGAAATACCAAACGCAGAAGCCAGGGGGAGCAGAGTGGTTGCGACCACTAACATAGAAAAGGAAGGGGTAGCTGCAAACCGTGTCATTAATGACGCATGAATGCTTGTACCTTTAAATTATTGCGTCCTGGTCTCAAAACCAGGGCTAAAAACTGAAGTTTTGGTCTAAAGGCCGTTGCGAAAATCTAGGTATTGGCCTTGGTCTTGAACCGTCCACATGGCTGTCAAAACCCAACACTTCGTGTTACATGCATTAAAAAGAAGAAAGTTTTTTTTTTTTTTTAGGGGGGGAGTGGGCCAAAACGTAAGTGGATGAATACCTACTGCTTCGCAAAAGTTGTCCGTCCGTCTGTCAGCACGATAAGCCTCGAAGGGAATAAAATATTTTGATGAAACTTGGTGTGAGGAATCTTTGGGTCACGTGACAGACCGAGTTCGTAGATGGGCTCTGTACCCCTATATTTAGGGGTGGGAGAGGGGGTTCAAATTAAGGGGCGAACAAATATTTTTTAACAGCTAAAGAGGTAGTAGATTTAGGGGTAAGAAGACATACTGAACACGTATATGAGTTATTTTCTCTCCGGACAATCCGGCCAAAACCGGAAAAAATATTGAAAGTAAAAGTTGTCCTTGAAGTTAATTAGATGTTCGACTCAGGGGTAAGAAGACATGCTGAATCCATAAATGACAATCATTTTCTAGCCGGACATATAGTTTGCTCGGAATCCGGCTGAAACCAAAAAACTCGTTATAAGTAAAAGTTTTAATTGAAATTCATTCGAGGTTCGTTGTAATCGTAAGGAGGCATGCTGAATCCGTATATGAAAACTGTTTTTTTCACCCGACAAATAATTCGCCCAGAATCCGGCCAAAACCTGAAAAATTGTTGAAAGTTACAATCTTATCTGAAGTGGATTAAAGGTTTGATATAGGAACAAGATGCTGAATTCGTTTTTGAGCTTTAGATTTATCTTTAGACCTTACTTTTAAATACCATTGGTATTTATAGTCGGTAGAAGCTTCATAATTTATTGCACGTTTATTTCCTTCCCGAAGTTGACCCTGAAGATTGACAGCCTGACGAGGACCCCTGCGAAGAACGGCTGAAATATCGCTGCCAAAGCATCGTAGCTAACAAATCCGTTGTATGCATTATTTGATGACTAGCTATTGGCCTTAATCTGTTCCTAGAAGACTCAACTGTCTGGATCAAATATTAAATCTTGGGGATCCCATCGAAACCTTTGGTCTTGTTGTTTTAGTGGTTTGAGTTTTGCTGGCGCCTCAGACGTCTGATGGCCGTATTTTACTTTTTTTATGGCACTTGCCCTTCGGCCAAGTGCCATATAGCGATCGCAATTTCTGTCCGTCCGTCGGTCTGTCGGTCTGTCGGTCTGTCCAGGATTTGCTAGTTCGGGCACTTCCAGATAAGCTAGGACGATAAAACTTGGCAAGCGTATCAGGGACCCCAAATGATTAAGTTGGAAATAGTCACTTCCCCGATCCGAGCACCGTGGGGGGAGTGGAGGGAGGGGGAATCCGGAATCTTGAGGTATTTTTAACTTTTGAACAGGTGATCGGATCTCGATGAAACTTGATATTTGGAACGACCTCATGCCTCAGACGACCCACTTAAAATCCGGACCGGATCCGGTGACTTTTGGGGGGAGCTGGAGGGGGCAACCGGAAATCTTGGGAAACGCTATGAGTGGAGTGATCGAGATGAAACTTGGTGGGAAGACACCTAGCAAACACTAGATACATCATTGACATAACCGAGCCGATTCGGGCACTGTGGGGGGAGTGGAGGGAGGGGGAATCCGGAACCTTGAGGTATTTATAACTTTTGAACGGGTGATCGGATCTCGATGGAACTTGATATTTGGAAAGACTTCATGCCTCAGACGACGTACTTAAAATCCGGACCGGATCCGGTGACTTTTGGGGGGAGCTGGAGGGGTCAACCGGAAATCTTGGGAAACGCTATGAGTGGAGGGATCGAGATGAAACTTGGTGGGAAGACACCTAGCAAACACTAGATACATCATTGAAATAACCAAGCCGATTCGGGTACTGTGGGGGGGGGAGTGGAGGGAGGGGGAATCCGGAATCTTGAGGTATTTATAACTTTTGAACGGGTGATCGGATCTCGATGAAACTTGATATTTGGAACGACCTCATGCCTCAGACGACCCACTTAAAATCCGGACCGGATCCGGTGACTTTTGAGGGGAGCTGGAGGGGGCAACCGGAAATCTTGGGAAACGCTATGAGTGGAGGGTTCGAGATGAAACTTGGTGGGAAGACACCTAGCAAACACTAGATACATCATTGACATAACCGAGCCGATTCGGGCACTGTGGGAGGGAGTGGAGGGAGGGGGAATCCGGAACCTTGAGGTATTTATAACTTTTGAACGGGTGATCGGATCTCGATGGAACTTGATATTTGGAAAGACCTCATGCCTCAGACGACGAACTTAAAATCCGGACCGGATCCGGTGACTTTTGGGGGGAGCTGGAGGGGGCAACCGGAAATCTTGGGAAACGCTATGAGTGGAGGGATCGAGATGAAACTTGGTGGGAAGACACCTAGCAAACACTAGATACATCATTGACATAACCGAGCCGATTCGGGTACTGTGGGGGGGGGAGTGGAGGGAGGGGGAATCCGGAATCCTGAGGTATTTATAACTTTTGAACGGGTGATGGATCTCAATGGAACTTGATATTTGGAAAGACCTCATGCTTCAGACGACCCACTTAAAATCCGGGCACCGTGGGGGGAGTGGAGGGAGGGGGAATCCGGAATCTTGAGGTATTTTTAACTTTTGAACAGGTGATCGGATCTCGATGAAACTTGATATTTGTAACGACCTCATGCCTCAGACGACCCACTTAAAATCCGGACCGGATCCGGTGACTTTTGGGGGGAGCTGGAGGGGGTAACCGGAAATCTTGGGAAACGCTATGAGTGGAGTGATCGAGATGAAACTTGGTGGGAAGATACCTAGCAAACACTAGATACATCATTGACATAACCGAGCCGAGGGGGAATCCGGAACCTTGAGGTATTTATAACTTTTGAACGGGTGATCGGATCTCGATGGAACTTGATATTTGGAAAGACTTCATGCCTCAGACGACGTACTTAAAATCCGGACCGGATCCGGTGACTTTTGGGGGGGGAGCTGGAGGGGGCAACCGGAAATCTTGGGAAACGCTGTGAGTGGAGGGATCGAGATGAAACTTGGTGTGAAGATACATAATTGACATAACCGAGCCAATTCGGGCACTGTGGGGGGAGTGGAGGGAGGGGGAATCCGGAATCTTGAGGTATTTATAACTTCTGAACGGGTAATCGGATCTCGATGGAACTTGATATTTGGAAAGGCCTCATGCCTCAGACGACCCACTTAAAATCCGGACCGGATCCGGTGACTTTTGGGGGAGCTGGAGGGGTTAACCGGAAATCTTGGGAAACGCTATGAGTGGAGGGATCGAGATGAAACTTGGTGGGAAGACACCTAGCAAACACTAGATACTTCATTGACATGACCGAGCCGATTCGGGCACTGTTGGGGGAGTGGAGGGAGGGGGAATCCGGAATCTTGAGGTATTTATAACTTTTGAACGGGTGACCGGATCTCGATAAAACTTGATATTTGGAAAGACCTCATGCCTCAGACGACCCACTTAAAATCCGGACCGGATCCGGTGACTTTTGGGGGGAGCTGGAGGGGAGAACCGGAAATATTGGAAAACGCTATGAGTGGAGGGATCGAGATGAAACTTGGTGAGAAGACACCTAGCAAACACTAGATATATCATTGACATAACCGAGCCGTGCCTACTCGTAACAAGTGCCATATGAGCTCGTAGCTCTTGTTCAACAAATTATTATTATTTTATAATATCACTTGTTTACAAGCAAATTTTTGCACCACAGTAGACGTGCCCTATGGCGGAAGGACACCTCTCGGCGTGGGTTGTGCTCTTATGTTTTGTTTTTTGTTCGGTTAGTGTGTGTTTGACTCGTTTTCATGTTACAACAATCGTTTTGAATGATTTTCATTGATTTTGATTTTTAATAGTTTTTTTTTATTGTAAAAAGTAAAGGTGAAAGTATTAACGCAAATGTTAAGTTATAAATAGAATTGTAAAGATAATATAATTTTAAAGTAAAAATAGAAAGAGTAAGTGCCACACTTGTGCCACTGAGTGGAGGAGGTAAAAAAAAAAAAAAAAAGCAAATGAGTAGGGATTTACAACGACAGGTCCACCTGAGCCTTATACGTCTTTATTTTTCGAATCTTCTTATATATCCAGTTTCTTTCTATATTTATTTTTTATATTCCGTTAGTGACATTTTATGTAAAGATGGGTAATAAACATATTCACTCATTCATAGGAGTAGCCTATGATTTCAAACAAAATATGTAGATTATTGCAGGGATCCATCGCTACTCAACATCTTCACCGAATGGCCAAGCTTTAGAAAGCTTCTTTGACTTTTTGTTGTGTCTTATTATTTTCCATGTGAAAAGGATGTGGTCCATAATCTTCTTTTTTTGCAGAATCTGCATCGTGAATATATTGGCTCATATTTGTGGTCCAAACTAGATAGAGGATGCCGGCTGTGAAGGGCGAGTACTGGGGTGGCTGTCTTTTTGGATCCCAAAAGGTAAGTGGAGGGATACCTATGACATCGCAAAAGTTGTCCGTCTGTCTGTCCGCACGATAACTCTCGAAGGGATTGAGATATTTTGATGAAACTTGGTGGAAGGATCCTTTGGGTCAAAGTACAGGTCAAGTTCGAAGATGGGCTCTGTAGCCCTATATTTGACGGTGGGGGAGGGGTTTCAAATTAAGGGACAATATTTTTTGAAAGCTACTGAGATAGTAGATTATGGGGTAAGAAGACATGCTGAGCACGATGGTGAAAACCATTTTCTTGTCGGACAAGTAGTTCGTCCGGAATCCGGCAAAAACCGGAAAGTTTGTTAAAAGTAAAAGTTTCATTTGAAGTTGATTAACAGTTTGATTTAGGGGTAAGAAGACATGCTGAACACGATGGTGAAAACCATTTTCTCTCTGGACATGTAGTTCGTCCGGAAATCCGGCCAAAACCGGAAAATATGTTTATCTGAAGTAGATTAGATGATAGATTTAGGGGTAAGAAGAGACGCTGAGTCCGTATATTATAATCATTTTTACCCGGACATACAATTAGTCGGGAATCCGGTTATACCTGCATTTTTTTTAAGTCAAAGTTTTTTTTAAAGTTGATGATATGTTCTTTACAGGGATAAAGAGATCCGCTGGATTCGTTTCTGAATTTTCTTTTTTTTTGCTGGACTGGTAGTTCGCTCGGAATTCGGGCGAAATCGCAAATTTGGCAGAAGTAAAGCAGGAAGTTTCGGTCTCGTCAAAATAGATATGCCTTATAGAGGTATAGATAGATAGATAGATAGAATATCTGAACTCAGTTTTCTCCGATGATTAGCCTAGCGAAGACTGGATCTGGCGAAGACAAGACCCAATTGTCTGGATCAAATCTTAGATTTGTGGGATCCGATCGACACCTTCGGTCTTGTTGTTGATGTCAATACGTCCTAAAATTCCTTCCGGATTGGTTACTGTTTGCTGCTAACGTTACTGTTTGCTGTCTGCTGCAACGTCGCATTTCTTCTTGTGTATGTTCAACCAGATCTGTTTGGTTATTTAAAAAAAAAATTTAGTTTGCCTCCTAGGCCTGTCCATGTTTAAAACTGTTTAAAATGCTTCTCCCTCTATGTGTACTATCCAACTCCGTTATGTCAAACTTCATCAAGTTTGTCAATTCCAAGGGGCGTCTCGGTATGAACCGACATCCTAATCGCTTATTCCCTGTTCAGATAACTTACACCACGATATAACGTGTGATTGTTATCGTTTCTACAGCGCATCTGGCGGCAACGTCATTGGATTTTAGAAATGGCGTATCGGGAACGAAATCTAGGCATCTCGGATCATGTTTATCATGAGTAGGAAGTTCCACGCCGTTTCAGCAGCAGTCCAATAAAGTAGTATTACGATTCCCTCGATAACGTATGCAATGATTAGATAATCACGGGTCCTTGTTTGGTACCAGATCATGTTTATCATGAGTAGGAAGTTCCACGCCGTTTCAGCAGCAGTCCAATAAAGTAATATTACGATTCCCTCGATAACGTATGCAATGATTAGATAATCACGGGTCCTTGTTTGGTACCAGTTAAAGTTTAACTGAACAGGCAACTTATTTTTACATCTTAGATTCAAATACATTGAATTATTACAACACCTATTGGGGATTTTCATTCTGTCCACAGTAGTCTTCAGTAGGGACGTTGGGAATGTGGACGCTTTCCCATGGTGAATCCGTCCACAATTCGCCCGCGACAATCACTGCACTATCACTACACAAGACACCTCACTCGCTAGCACTAGTTTTTGGCACTGCAGACTGCAGACACTTCTTTGTTTATTTGATACACAATTTATTTACTCGTTTGCTGCTGGTGTTGTTTCCAAATGTTCCAGGCACCATAGAGATATCACAAAAACGGGAAGAGCGGCAAGCACAACGGGATAATCGATTATTTGGAAATATCAGAAAAACAAACTAACGCTTTTTCATCGGGTTTTCAAGATTATTTAAGCGAACAAGTGATGGGTAACTAGACTGTCGTATCCTAGCCCTTTTCGGTTAAACTTTAAACAGATGATTGTAAGCCACTCATCAAAGAATTACTGAATCATAATGGACCAATCGCATTCAAATCCGTTGCGGAAACCCGTCCTTTCTCCTAGTGATAACTTCAGTCTTTCCCTTTCCAGGTAGTTAATATTCCTTACACATCCCTCTACAATAGCTGGTTCTTACTCTCTTGGTATTAATTAGGTTCAGCTGTACCAAAATTGCCTGCAGTATTCAGCTAAGGAACTAATTAGAAAACCGAGTTCCAATTAAACTGATCCCTATTGCCAGTTTCTGCGAGGATATATCAACATTCCCACGAAGTTTAGAGATTTTATCGAAAGCATAAAGGGACCAGCTAAACGGCAACGGGAAGGAGGAAATAAATATGAAGCAAATGGCAAAGGGGAACTAGAAAATAAATACAAAACAAACCATGTGAGCGTCAGTGAGCCGTAAAAGAGTTGAAAAAATTGACGAATCTTTACTGACTAGCCGTGGAGAGTTTAAGTCAATACCATATATGATGATGATGATGAAATTTGATTTCGCACTTAAGAAGAGGGAAATGGCGCAGTTCAAGACAAAGAAAAGGAACAAGAAAAAAGGTTTCGATGGTATCCCAAAAGTTCAAATTTGATCCAGGGTTATTTTTAATTATTTTAATTATGTTTCGCGTTAAACTCTGTTGCCGACGAAAATTCAGTGTGAATATCGAGGCGATAAAAATCTTCTTTCGCTGAGATTTAAAAATCTCGTTCATCGCCGCGATTTGCTCTGTGTGAACCTAGGGTAACAGACGAGTCAGCTGAGATTTATTCCAGGGATATTTCGACCCTTCTTGGCCCGACCCCTCTCCGCAGCTTCGTTCTTATGCCTCACGCCGGAAGAGGACCCTTGCCAAGAAGGGTAAAAAAATATCGAAAGTCTTAGCTGACTTATCCGCCGCGAAAAACGAGGAAGGCCATGACCTGTTTGTTGACCTTTTCGCTGTTTTCACACTCCATGTGGCGACTTCCGTGGACTACTGACCTTTGATTGAAATCTCCCTCCTATCAAAATACTTGTAGATCAGTTTATTTGAATTTTTCGCTACTCACCGCTACTACTACTTCCGGATCATTTTACCGTGGAAAGTCTATTCTACACTGTAAGAAGTTCCATAACAGATAACACTAGGATGCTCAGTTTCAACAGACAACAATTGGGATATAATCTGTTGTGATTTTCGAACATTATCAAGCATTGTCAAAAGGATGACAAATGCCGAAAAAGCATCTGATTACTTTTTGGGATCCCAAAACGTAAGTGGGGGACCTATGACTTCGCAAAAGTTGTCCGTCTGTCCGTCCGTCCGTCCGTCCGTCTGTAAGTACGATAACTCTCTAAGGGAATGAGATATTTTGATGAAGCTTGGTGTGAGGATTCTTTGGGTCAAGAGTAAGGTCGAGTTGGTAGATGGGGTCTATAGACTATATTTAGAGGTGGGGGAGGGGGTCTAAATTAAGGGGCAAGCGAAATGTTTCTAAACAGCTAATGTGATAGTCGATTATGGGGTAAGAAGACACGCTGAATACGATGGTGAAAACCATTTTTTCACCGGACAAGTAGTTCGCCTGGAATTCGGCCCAAAACGGAAAATTTGTTAAAAGTAAAAGTTTTATTTGAACTTGACTAGATGTTTGATTCGGACGTAAAAAGACATGCTGAACACGATTATGAAAACCATTTTCTCGCCGGATTAATAGTTCGCCCGGAATCCGGCCAAAACCGGAAAATTTGTTAAAAGCAAAAGTTCTACTTGAAGCTGATTGGACGTTCGATTTAGGGTTCAAGGTTCAAGGTTCAAGGTTATCTTTATTTGCCAAAAAAAAGTCTATCACTACCACTTTCCGCTGCTGAGAGCAGAGCTCGAGCGCACACAGAAAAAAGAAATAAAACCAAATTAACTTAAACATGTAGAATCATACCCAATAACATCCATCCGCTATATAATCATACAGCTAACCGAGAGCAAGGCCAAGGCACATTCACAATTAAACAAAAATAAATATATAAATAATAATTAAAATTAAACAAGGATGGGAACGTCGATAGACTTTATATAAATAACAAAAGAAGAGACAACCGGAAAGTGAGAATCACTTACCTAACTTCTGAAATTCTCAATCAGCATTCTTCTAAGCCGTGATTTTATAGCAGCTATTCCTACCGTTAAATCCATAATTAACTTCACACTCTCCCAGTGAAGAGGAATGAGATACCGAAGACAGAACCTGGACCTTTCAGTAACAACCCGAGGCATTCGTAATTTATGTTTGGATCTTGTTTCAATCTGAGACGAATCAGAAAGACACAACAGATTCATTGATGAAAAGTATTCGGGTAGCAATGATCGATCAAGCTTAATTTTAAAAAGTATTACTAAATACTGCATTGCACTTCTTACTGGAAGAATATTATGTAATATAAACAGGGTCTCGGTTGAAGTTTTATTGGGGAACTTGGACGGGGCTGGAAGAAACAATTTCAGAACGCGCAAAGCTTTATTCTGTATGATTTGGATTGGTTTGATATGACTTATAAACGTATTAAGATATATTATTGACGCATAATCAAAATGGCAATGAACCAAAGAAAAATAAAGCGATCTCAGAGCTGAATACGGGAGAAGATGCTTAAGTCTAAACATAAGTCCAACACCACGAGAAGCCTTAGTCCTAACCAAATTAATGTGCTCTTTCCATGACACATTCTGGTCGAAAATAACACCCAAATAACGAATAGAGTCAGCTCGCTCAAAAACAATTACACCTTCACCTGATTCTATTTCTACTTTCCTTACACTGTCAAACTTACATCCAGTTCTACTATAAATTAAAAATTTTGTCTTTTTCTTGTTTAAAGCTAATTTATTATCAGACATCCATTCTATTAGTTGGCAAAATGTAGTCTTCAAATTTAATACCATAGCATGCTCGTCCGTAGCCGATAGTGTTGCTGCTGTGTCATCTGCAAACTGAGTATTCAATGAAGAATCACCCGTACAGAAACTCAAATCATTGATATATATTAAGAACAATAGTGGTCCAAGTACCGATCCCTGTGGAACCCCTACTGTTCTTGATTGCGATAAATCATCTGACGAGTGATTATCTAGAACAACTACTTGTTTTCTATCCGACAAATAAGATTTTATGAGATCCAGTGCATTTCCACGAATACCCGCGTTGTTAAGTTTACAATAAAGAATCTCATGTGATATCGTGTCAAATGCTTTTTGAATATCAAGAAAAATTGTTGCAGGAGTCTCGCCACGATCCAGACAATCCTGAACGTGTTGCACGATGACAGTCATTGGGTGAATCGTACTATGATTTTTGCGGAATCCGAACTGAAGTGTTGAAAAAAATTTGAATCTATCAAGAAATCCATAAATTCTATTATAAAGGGCTCTTTCTACTATCTTTGAAAATGCAGAGAGTATCGATATTGGTCGGTAATTGGTGCAAAGCCGCGAATCTTCACCCTTGTGCAGGGGAACTATTCTAGCTGATTTAAAAGAACCCGGAAAGACTCCTGTTTGAATAATTAAATTTGTAATGTGACAAAGAACATGCAAAATACTAGGAGATATTGCCTTAACTAAATAAGTTGAAGATCCATCCAGGGCTTCAGAAAAACCATCTTTTAATTTAGCTATGATATTTTTTAATTCAAGAATAGAAACTGGAGTAAGAAATAAGGATGTATCCATCGGGGGAGGCATGTGCCGCCTAAATGACTCTTTCGAAGGGGGTAGGCACCCTGCAGCTGTCTTCTCTCCAATACTAACAAAGTGTGCATTGAGAAGATTCGCAATTCCTTGACGATCCGTAACAACATTACCTTCACTATCGATTATCTCATTCAGTGTCGAAGACGATTTGTTTTTTCCCATAAGAGAATTAATTATTCGCCAAGTACTCTTCTGGTTACCTTGTGCTTTTACAAATGCTTTTTCATAATACTGCGTTTTAGCTTTGCGTATTACCCACGACAGAATATTTTTGTAATTTTTAAACTTAACTTTATTATCAACGTTCGGCGTAGTCATATATATTTTGAATAATTTATTTTTTATCAGAATAGATCGTAATATTCCTTGAGAAATCCAAGGATTTTTGGGGACCTTTTTCGTGACAAATCGTTCCACAAATGGACAAATGTCATCTAAATATTCGCGGAAAGTTTTCAAAAACATGGCTGTGGCAACATCCGGGCAAAAACATTTAAATAGAGGTGACCAATCATGCGAAGACAACTTACTTCTCAATTTAATAATATTATCATTACTCACTTCTCTACATTTCTTCGAAATATTATTTCTTGGCCGATAATTAAAAGCAAAATCAGCAACAAGTACACAGTGGTCCGAAACATCATTCATTATAACATGCGACGATACAACTGGTATAGACGAAAAAATATTGTCTATTAGTGTCGCAGAATCATCCGCAATACGTGTAGCCACCCGACAAGTTGGAATAAGCATGCGTGAGAGGTTAGTGCACAGAAAAGTAAGGGCTTTATCTTTGGAATAATTACTAGATGGAACATTTAATTCTAACAGGTTGATATTGAAGTCACCCACCACCAGAACTTGTTTGCAATTGCGACCGGCAACAGACTCTAAGAACATATCATACTGATCCAGAAAATCATTCATCGAAGAAGATGGTGGACGATAAACAACACAAAAAAGAGTTTTTGTACCAGCCACAGTGAATTCTATACAAAGGGTTTCAAATATCATAGGTTTATCATGTGTAGAGAGTTGTTCCAGGACAACAAATGGAATATTGCTGTCTATAAAAATGCCCAGTCCCCCACCTCTTCTTTTTTGTCGGTTATTAGAAATAAAACTGAACCCTTCACTATGCACCAGACTTTCATTACCATCACCAAGAAACGTTTCACACACACCAAGAATCCTCAGCCCGTGATTACATAGTAAATTGGTGACAAATTGCAGACTGCTAAGTAGACCACGACAATTGAAGAATGCTGATCTAAAATCCTTACCATGATTTGACATCTTAGGAAGCTCATGTTGAAAATAAATTTGAGTAGGCGGGAGGTTAAATAAATAGGAATCCAATATATTATCCTTAAGCGAACCCGATTCTTCGCATATTTCTTTTAAATTAAGCTGATTATCTCGAAGAGATCGAAGTCTATCGTTCCCAGAATCCACATTGATCATTTATAAAAATAATGAAAAAGTAACATAATTGCTATCACGTGCCACTGCCTTGCTTGCTCGGGTAATGAAGATGAAGTACAAATCTCGTAAATACCGGAATCAACATAACTCAGATTTGACTTCCTAAAAATAATATATGACGAGGGTAGAACCAAAACGAAACCTTGATACCATTCAACAATCACTAGGCCTAACAATGAAAAAAGCACGCTGAAGAAAATGAGCTGTACAGTGACAGCAAGATGAAACACACACATGATTATTGAAGCAGTGAGCGGATTGCATTACCATACCTTCGCAACGCAAACATTAACATTTTAATAAACTGAGATCACCGAATAATCACGAATAATCACCACATACCGAAAGTCTCGTTGTCAGCACACAACATCTAATGGGAGAGCATTCTACACAGTCGCAAGTATTTATTCATCACTAGGCTTTGACCCACTCTGATGAAGTGTCGGACTTAAACTCTAGCCAAAGTTTGACACCTTTCTGTTTGACCCGAGTCACCTTAACAGACCCAGCGTCACGAAGGGCCTTTCCTTGCGTTAACAGTTCATTACGAACAGTGTTCAGTTTAGGTTCAGTTTAGTTCAGTTTCAGGTTCAGTTTAGGGTAGAAAGACATGGTGAACACGATTGTTAGAACCATTTTCTCGCCGTACAAGTAGTTCACGGGGAATCCGGCCTAATCCGGAAAATTTGTCATGAGTTAAAACCTTATTTGAAGTTGATTAGATGTTCGATATAGGGGTAAGGAGATTTAGGGGTAGAAAGACATGGTGAACACGATTGTTAGAACCATTTTCTCGCCGTAGAAGTAGTTCACCGGGAATCCGGCCAAATCCAGAAAATTTGTCATGAGTTAAAACATTTATTCAAACAATGTTTACAACGGATACGTCAGCTCTGATTTTTCATCAGCGATATTTCGGCCCTTCTTGGCAAGGGTCCTCGTCAGGCTGTCACTCTTCTTATTCAACTTACTTTGAAGTTGATTAGATGTTCGATATAGGGGTAAGGAGATACGACAAATTCGTTTTTGAGCTTTGTTATTTTGTCGGATGAACATTTCCCGAATTCGGCAGAAACCGGAAATTTGGCAGAAGTGAGGTAAGGCAGGAAGTTTCGCTTTTCAAAATAAATATGAGTTAAAGGGGTACGGTAAACACAAATGCTGAATCCATATCTGAACTTGGTTTTCTCAGATGATTAGCTATTTGGCCTAAATCTGTTTCTGATTTTTTGTAGTAAAAATGCTTAAGGAGTCTGGAGAAGACAGGACCCAATTGTCTGGATGAGATATTACATTTTTGAGATCCCATCGAAACCTGTACTGTTGTTGATTGTCGTCATGATATCCGAAAATTCAGCAAATTCTTTTTTGAGCGTTTTTTCGGCTCTTCCTGGCAATGCTTGTTATGCATAACATTTTGCATTAGGCAGAGTAAGAGCTCTGCTTTAAGATGGCAGCACTGTTCTGATTAAAGGCAGGAGCCCTGCTTTGATTGTCAATGAAAGGGCAGTAGGGTAGTCCTGTTTTAGCAACGTTAGCCTCATTGACGAACAAGGCTTCGACTAGCAACAAGACCAAAGGTTTCGATAGGATCCCAAAAGTTCAATATTTCATCCAGACAATTGGTTCGGGATCAACATTTTTACTATTAAAATTTAGAACAGATGAAGTTCAAACAGCTAATCAGAGGAGAAAAATAAGTTAAGATATGGATTTAGAATGTGTGTTTACCCCTATAAGTCATATCTATTAGCGGAATTACGGAACTACTTGTCCGGCGAAAAAATTAAGCTCAAAAACTAATTCAGCGTATATCCTTACCCCTGTATCGAACATCTAATCAACTTCAAATAAAAACTTGACTTATAACAAGTTTTCCGGTTTCAGCCGGATTCCGGGCGAACTATATGTCCGGGTAAAAACTGATTGTCACACACCGATTCAGCATTTCTTCTTACCTTTAAATTGGACATCTAATCAACTACAAATATAACTTCTGCTTTTAACAAATTTCCGGTTTTGGCCGGATTCCGGGCGAACTACTTATCCAGGTGGAAAATGGTTTCCACGTGTTCGCCAAGTGTTCAGCATGTATTCTTACTTCTAATTCGAACATCTACTCAACTTCAAATAAAACTTTTACTTTTAACAAACTTTCCGGTTTTGGCCGGGTACCGGGCGAACTAGTCCGGCGAGAAACGGTTTTCACAATCGTGTTCAGCATGTCTTCTTACCCCTTAATCGACTATCTTATTAGATGTTTAAGAATATTTTGTTTGCCCCTTCTACCCCATCTACGAACTCGACCTTTCCCTTGACCCAAAGGATCCTCACACCAAGTTCCATCAAAATATCTCATTCCCTTCGAGAGTATCCTGCTCACAGACAGACAGACAGACAGGCAGACAGACAACATTTGCGATGTCATAGGTATCCCTTCACTTACGTTTTCGATCCCAAAGACTGCTCAATTCTTTAGCGTCTTTAATGTAATTCAGAAATATTCTCTCAATGGAATACTTCATGTTTCCAAAAAAATCTCCCTTACACAGTCTTCTAGTCACTTTCCCTATCCTACTATAACGCGCTTGCGCACCAGCTCTTCCTTAAGCCTGAACAGAACCCTTGCCAAGAAGAACCGAAACATCGCTAGAACAAATCTCCGCTGACTCATCCGTTTAGCGCCATCTTCGATAGATTAGCTAGATTTATTCAATCAATCAATCAAGTTTAATCCAAATAGCTAAAAGCTACAAGTGGAATATAAATTTACGAAATACACACAGACACGAAACAAATTAACTAATATACTTACAATATTTTACCAGAAATAAATGATTGGATGAAACTACGTAAAAACTGGGCAGAAGAATTAGCAGGATATGGAGAAAACTGATTACATGTATTCCTCTCGGATTCATGTTTGATAACTGCGCTGACCTCCAGCCTTCTCGAAATAGTAACTAATGGTAGCTATTTGCTAACCAAGCTCGGGAGCGTGGTTAGTGTAGTAACTACGCATCTCTGTAACGAGATTGGTCGGATTCGCCCGTGGCATGATATTCTGCTGGAAAATAGAAAAATAGTTCCAGCCTTAACGGCAAAAAGCCAGGATTCATGACCGCATGCATAGTAACTAAGGTAAGTAGGGTGGAGCACGGAAACATTTCTCCTAGTCACCACTGAAATACTAAAAAAAAAAATTAAAAAAAAATCCCTCCTGCCGTAGTCTTTCACTCTCCGTCGATAACTCATCAGCGCATTTTTTCCGTCCTGTTTGTATCTTCAAACTTCACGAGAAGTGCCAAGAAACACAGCTTAGACCTCACGTTCTACGTGAACCTTTGGCATCATCACCTCCACTCTAACTAGCAGTGAAGAGCCTTTTCCCGATAAAGAAAACAAAATCCGAATTTTCCCCGCCGAGCGGATTCTGACCCGGGAGAATTTTGACAGGGACATTTCCGGTCTTCATATTTCCGCGCGGGAAGTTCCTGTGACAAATTAGTACGTCGGAAGCCGGAACGCCGGGCAGGAGGAACAGCGGCTCTGAAGCGTGGCCGTAAGGGACACACACTCCTATACTTTTTTTCTGGTGACGGGAACGTCGTTCCCGATTTTTTAGTTGTCATGAATGTCAGGGTCGACTAACTTCAGAGATACATGACACAGGCACACGCGAGGAGTACGTACATATAGCCTTGTCCTAGAGAACCTGACATATATATATCACCGCTGGAGCTCTGCATCTTCAGACTAGATCAGATTCGCGTATGCTATACATCTATTTGTATATACTAGTGCAATATATATTTGTTCTTTCGTACCACCGTCAGTTCCTGCATAGACAGCCTTACCACTCTACGTCTTGCCTTACCACTCCCAACTTGACAATGAATAAAGACTGGTAAGGTAAAGTAAAGGTAAGGTACAACTTTAATGGCAAATATAAATAAACCCGGTGTTTCTCAAAAGCATCAGACATGCGAGTGGTATAAACAAGACCAAAGGTGTCGATGGGATCCCAAAAATCTAAGATTTGATCCAGACAATTCGGTCTTGTCTTCGCCAGGCTAATCATCAGAGAAAACTGAGTTCAGATATTCTATCTACCTATCTATACCTCTATACGCCATATCTATTTTGACGATATTGACTGAAACTTCCTGCTTTACTACTGCCAAATTTGCGGTTTCGCCCGAATTCCGAGCGAACTACTAGTCCAGCAAAAAAAGAAAAATTCAGAAACGAAGCCCTATAAAGAAATCTAATCAACTTTAAATAAAATTTTGACTTAGAAAAAATTCGGGTACAACCGGATTCCGGACTAATTATATGTCCGGGTAAAAAATGATCATTATATACAGACTCAGCGTCTCTTCTTACCCCTAAATATATCATCTAATCAACTTCAGATAAAGCTTTTACTTTTAACATATTTTCCGGTTTTTGCCGGATTACAGGCGAACTAGTTGTCTGGCGAGAAAATGGTTTTCACCATCATGCTCAGCATGCCTTCTTACCCCTAAATCAAACATTTAATCAACTTCATATGAAACTTTTACTTTTAACCAACTTTCCGGTTTTTGCCGGATTCCGGACGAACTACTCGTCCATCGCGAAAATGGTGTTCACCATCGTGCTCAACATGTCTTCTTACCCCTAAATCCAATATTTAATCAACTTCAAATGAAACTTTTACTTTTAACAAACTTTCCGGTTTTTGCCGGATTACGGACGAACTACTTGTCCGGCGAGAAAATGAGTGTCACCATCGTGCTCAGCATGTCGTCTTACCCCGTAACCGACTATCACATTAGCTGTTTAAAAATATTTTGTTTGTCCCTTAAATTGAACCACCTCCCCCACCCCCAAATATAGGGCTACAGAGCCCATCTACGAACTCGACATTACCCTTGAACCAAACAATCCTCATACCAAGTTTCATCAAAATATCTCATTCCCTTCGAGAGTTATCGTGCTTACAGACGGACGGACGGAGAACTTTTGCGATGTCATAGGTATCCCTCCACTTACGTTTTGGGATCCCAAAAACGACGCTTCACTAATTAAGATGGGTTTGTACAAATTATTAATACAATTTTAGCCTAAAGCATTGTAAACAAAAAAACAAACTAACAAATATCACACATCAACACTAAAATTTAAGGACAACACGAGAATTTACGACGACAGACATATGACTAAAGAAAAAATGAAAAATAACAATAGCTACGAGCTCATATGGCACTTGTTACGAGTAGGCGGTACAAGAAAGTAGATGAGGACGTCGCAAAATACACCCGCCATCCAAAAATGTGGTTCGGAAGTAGAAATAGGATATTTACTTTTACTCAATTCTGAGTAGTTTCGGCATCGTCTCGGATTATCAGTAGCAAATGCGCATGAATGTTCAAACTTCCAAGTTTCAGCCCAATAAATCCACTCGACGGTCGTTTGATACCTAGACGTGTCACACAGTTTCCGGTACTCCCCCATCTCCCCTTACTTTGGCCGAATCTGGTTCGGACGCAAAGATGGATCATCAAAAGCATTTTCTTTTATACCATCTGTCAAGTTTCAATCGAGCATTTTTTGAAAATTTCGCCCCCCCCCCCCCACTACCACCGTTGTCGGATTTGGGTTGGACCCTAAAATATATCATCTAGGGTATACGCTCTCTCTACATTCTAAGTTTCATATGAATTGACGGACTCATTTGACCCCTATGCGAG
Organism: Branchinecta lynchi; assembly: GCA_023053575.1. Taxonomy (NCBI): domain Eukaryota; kingdom Metazoa; phylum Arthropoda; class Branchiopoda; order Anostraca; family Branchinectidae; genus Branchinecta; species Branchinecta lynchi. The sequence continues at coordinate 4,207,281 of JAKZAP010000003.1, read as the reverse complement.
CCTCAAAGTTTCCGGCAATCTCCCTCCAACTACCCCCACTGTCGCTGAAGAGGAGTTTGAAACATAAACGTCGTCTCTCTTAATCACATCTTCCCGTCCATCAAGTTTTACTGAAATCGGAGCATAGCCTATCTGCAAATTTCTGGTATCCCCCCCCCTACCTTGGCCGAATCCGGCCCGGACACCAAAAAACAAATCTAGGCCGCATAAACTCGGCACTGACGAACTTAATCTCATTCAGTCCATCCGTTTGGTATTTCTGCATGTCAAAATTCCCCCAATTCCCGTAACTGTGGTCGCATGTAGTTCAAGCGCATGTTTTACATGTCTAGGGCATCGATTCTTACCACCCATTAAGTTTCATTTAAATAAGACCACTCGTTCGCAATTTGCAGAAGTCAATTTCCATTTTTCCCTTCCATCGATCCCCCCCAAAATGCTGGGATCTAGAAACGGAAGTATCCGGGGGTATGTTCTGTCGGGTTCTTAAATCAATCAAGTCTGGTCAATAATATGCCTGCAAGGTTCGTTGTCTTAGTACATCTGGAACTATTCTAACTCGCGGTTACCGGAATTCCAGCAAACCGCCTCCAACTCCTCCCACAGAGCCCCGAAACCATCTGGTTCCATGAATTTCGTATCTAGGCCTAATGCGTGTTCTCTCCATTAAGTTCCGTCCTATTCTCTCTGCTTTAAGCGTTTCTAGAGTTTCCCCCCCCCCATCCCCCCACAGGTATCGGATCCGACGCTGACTTGACACTGAAAATCTGAGGCGATAGCTCTTTCCACCTGACAAGTTTCATTAAAACCGAGCACCCGTTCAAAAATTATGCCACTACATTCCGGACTCCCCATCCATCCACTCCCCCCCCTCCCCCCGATGGTCGGATCGGGGAAACCACTATTCTCAAGTCAATCTGTTCGCATCACTGACATACCTGCCAAGTTTCATCGTCCTAGCACATCAGGAAGTATGCCGAAATCGTAGTATCGCCAGAAATCTAGACCCCCCTCCCCCCCAACACCCCCGCAGTGCCCGGATCCCACCCTAACTCCCTAAATTGAGCGGATCCGTTCCGGTTATGTCAGTCACATATCTTCCAAGATTTCCGGTTTACCCCTCCTACCCCCCCCCCCCCAATGTCACCGGATCTGGTAAGGATTTAAAATGGAACGTCCAAGACACAAGGTCTTTCCATATATCAAGTTTCATTAAGATTCCGATCACCGGTACGTAAGCTAAAAATATCTAATTTTTCTTAATTTTTCCGGACCCCCCCTCCCTCCAGTCCCTTCCAGATGGTCGGATCGGGGAAGCGACTATTTTTAATTTAATCTGGTCCGGTTCGTGATATGCCTGCCCAAGTTTCTTCGTCCTAGCTTATCTGGAAGTGCCCGAACTAGCAAAACCGGGACCGACAGACCGACTGACGGACAGAAATTACAATCGCTATATGGCACTTGGCCGAAGGCAAGTGCCATAAAAAAGGTTTACGACATGGGTCTTATCTTCCTCCGAGCACAAACAAAAATGAATCAATTAAATTAGACCATGTTGATCATAGAACGCGGATTCGCATTCGCCTGGGCGAACCTGGCGTCGATTGAATGAAAAATTCGATTCGCCATGCCGAAATTTCGCGCCGCGCCGTTTCGACTCGAACTTCAATTTTTATTCGCGTCGCATCTAAATTCGTCTGGTGGGAACCAAAGTGGGCGAAATAGAAAGGGATATTATTGACAGGGATATACTTTATTGACAAATATTTGAGTGATCAGACAATTTTCTGTTTGTTAGTCTGCCGTTTCCTGGCGAATTCGGTGGGGCTATGAAACGACGGCGTCGAGCGGTAAGAAAGGAAAAAACCGTAAGCGGAGAAGATTCGCGTTATATGGGCACCAGGTTCTACGCGAATACGAAGACAAGTTTAAGTTCAAATTGGTCACGGACTGCAATTCCTGACTGACACCATCTCCAATTCGGCAAGGAACGACTGAGATTTCTTAATTTCACGATGACACGATTTCTTAAACTTCACGCCCAAATTTACTCTCGTTTAAGCAACATCTTGGTGGTTCTCAGTTTAGTTGCAGCGCTTATGTGAATCCTTTTTGGTGTATATTCGTTACACCAGTGTACAGTGGTGCAGTGTTCTTAAACAACAGTTCATGTGTTTCGTAGGGAGAGAAGCGTCGGCTTAACCTCTTTTTCTATTAATAAATAAATAAAATAATATTTGACCTGAAAGTTACCGCATATAAGAATAGCTAAAACACCGCCGGAAAAACTTCTGCTGGCTTTTTTGTTTATCATCACCATATCGGAAAAGACAGCAGATGTTGTTTCGCCTATTCTTGGCAATGCTTGGTATGCATAATTTTCCATGCACAACGTTTGAAAAATCATAACATCCCAAGTGTTTTCTGTTGAAACTGCGCATCCTTGTTTTATCTATTATGAACTTCTGACAGTGTGGTGACTTTTTCATCATTCGCCAGATCAATCGAGAGAGTTAAGATAAGAAACATACCTCGAATAATATTCCATAGCGTGGGGGTCCGGCAATTCCGTATACCCATATCCAGCAGGACCAACCTGGGTATATTCATACCCATATTGGTCGTTTCTTGACGATCCCAGCTGAAGAATGGGATCGAAAAGCTGTGACAATCGTGCGTCAACTGAGGACAGTTGAGGCGAATATTGCGCAGAGTGCGGTTGCGCATAGCTCCCTTTAGGTGTAGGGTGGTTGGGTGGACGGTGGTGGTCCATGGTGGTTCCTGGAAAACAGAAAAATTTACCATAATGACGGGGTAAGGTGAACTACCGTGTCGACGGGACTCGTTTTCGCTGACATGTGCATACCAATCTTTTTGCCTGTCAGTAGCCTACACGCAATATAATAATTCAGTATATTTGAAAAGAATACACAAAATTAAGCTGGCTTAACACTTAACTTTAAGAGCTAGAGTTAGCTGACAGTCCTGAAGAAAGGCACGTTGCCAGTCAGAGAGATTCACATCTGTGACGACCGACGACATTATATAGCACAAATGGAGAGATTCGTCACTGCTTTCACAAACCAATGATCAAACAAATGGTGAAAAGCGGACATTTAGACCAAACATATCTTGGGACCATTGCTGGATATTTATACATTAATTAAAAGCCTAAAAAAAAAAGCATGAGTCTCTGGCAGTCTGTTACGTACATTTGACCCTTGGTAAGCATACTACTAGATGGTGGAAGCGCGGTACCTAAAACAAGCAGTTCTTGATGTAGGTACTACTTAAGTACAAGTGTAGATGTGCTTAAAACTCAAGTAGTACATTTGTTGTAGACAGATATTACTTTCTTCGTTAAACAGACAACCGAGCAGGCCATAGGAAGGCTAGTTTGAGCAAATGTAATTACGGATTGGTGTAACGGTTCAACGGATCTATTTTAAATTTTCCAAATATCTTCTGCATTTGCCCACATGGACCAGTGACTCCTTCTTGACACACAAATTCCAACTGGTACTGCCTGCAAAGACTATTGACAAGCGAGTGGAATATTTCAAATCATCCACTAGTGAACTAAACCACCACCGGTCTTCCCTCTTCTTGTGACTTGTAGTTCTGTTTATGTTTTGTTCAGTGTATACTTTACTGCTTGCATTGGTTTGGTAGATGCGAGGCTTCTGTTAAGACCTTTCTTTTCAGAGCTTACCGTACTCCACTGTACTGTTTGCCACTGGTGTGGAGCACGGACTTGTAGTTCTGTTTATGTTTTGTTCAGTGTATACTTTACTGCTTGCATTGGTTTGGTAGATGCGAGGCTTCTGTTAAGACCTTTCTTTTCAGAGCTTACCGTACTCCACTGTAGTGTTTGCCACTGGTGTGGAGCACGGACTTGTAGTTCTGTTTATGTTTTGTTCAGTGTATACTTTACTGCTTGCATTGGTTTGGTAGATGCGAGGCTTCTGTTAAGACCTTTCTTTTCAGAGCTTACCGTACTCCACTGTAGTGTTTGCCACTGGTGTGGAGCACGGACTTGTAGTTCTGTTTATGTTTTGTTCAGTGTATACTTTACTGCTTGCATTGGTTTGGCAGATGCGAGGCTTCTGTTAAGACCTTTCTTTTCAGAGCTTACCGTACTCCACTGTACTGTTTGCCACTGGTGTGGAACACGAGAGTTAAGTGTCTGACAAATTTCGGTTTTATATAACAACTCGTTCCGGTGGCTACACGGACTTGCATGGAACTGTAGTGCGTCTGGCATGTTTGTGGGTGAGGGCCTTCCTTCTTTCGGGGAACTTCGGCGTCAGGCTATCTTTTCTCTCCAGACCCAAATTCTTTGCTCTCGAAACCCCATGCTCGTGATTCTTTCGAGTCCCCATTTGAGACTGACGTTGCCTGTTTGGAACCGCGAACTTTACGCGTGCGGCGTAGAAGGCTCGCAATCTTAGAATGTATTTTGTTGTTGTTTTGAAGTGTTGTATGTATAATGGCTCTAGAAGCCGTAGTCAAAATTAAATAAATAAATAAATTGTCTTTTTTGTACTCCCTCACTAGGGCTACACGCCCTCAATTGTTTTCTAACGGGCTATAAATAAACTGAACTGAATCGGATGATTTGTTTGCGATGCGAGGAGTCACGGGACCCTGTGCACTGACAATCAATGTCGCGCATCTCTTGGTTTTCACTCTAATGCATGCCAGCAGCGTGTTGTCCCAATCTACCTTCAGTTTTTCAGTTTCATTGGACCATAGGAAACAAGGAACGAGAAAGAAAGAAAACAAAAGAAAAGCAGGGGGGTCTAAAGGAGGATAACACTAAGCAATTTTCCTGTAATGACCTTTCGCTGCTCACTTAAATGAAATAAGGGTTGCTTGGTTGGTTGCACGTTGTCGCGAGCTCTCGAGTTTAAGGGAATCTTGCTGGGGGGATAGGGAGATACAGTTTCCGGATATCACGAAGAGCACATCTCCAGGTGCAATTAGTGCAGTATGTAGATTCGTACTGAATAGTGTTAAAATAAAAGTTGATCGGGCGAGTGCAGTTTAGTTTATGTAGTGTGATAACAGTATTTATTATGAAGTTTTATATTCAGATATTTGTATATGGCCCTAAGGCTTTAAATACGTTTATTATTATATAAAGACAAAAAAAATACACAATTAACATTCCTGCCAGGAAAGCACAAAAGGAGTGCTTGGCTAAGGCAGGAAAATAACCGATATTAATTAAACAACAAACAGAGTCAACTTAATAATGTATGTAAAGAAAAAGAGAGGAGAAGAAAAATATAACCTATGCTTGCAACTTTAAATAAAAAAGAGAGAAAAATAAGGGAAACAAGGAATGAGAAAGGAAGAAAACAACAGAAAAACGGGGGGGGGGGGGTTAAAAAAAGATAACACTAAACAAGCTGTAATGACTATTCGCTGCTCGCTTGAATGAAATAAGGTAGGCTATTCTAATTCCTGATATCTGACGGTAGTAGATTCGCAATAGTCGGCGAAAAAAATCGAATTAAACAAGACCAAAGGTGTCGATGGGATCCCAAAAATCTAAGATTTTATCCAAACAGTTGGGTCTTGTCTTTGCCAGGCTAATCATCAGAGAAAACCGAGTTCAGATATTCTATCTAGCCTACCTAGCTATCTATACCTCTATAAGCCATATCTATTTTGACGATACTGACCGAAACTTCCTGCTTTACTATACTGCCAAAATTTGCGGTTTCGCCCGAATTCCCAGCGAACTACTAGTCCAGCAAAAAAAGAAAATTCAGAAACGAAACCGGCGTATCTCCTTTTCCCTATTAAGAAAATCTAATCAACTTTGAATAAAACTTTGACTTAAAAGGCCATGGCAACAGACTCATCGTCTCTTCTTACCCCTAAATCTATCATCTAATCAACTTCAGATAAAGCTTTTGCTTTTAACATATTTTCCGGTTTTGGCCGGATTACAGGTGAACTAGTTGTCCGGCGAGAAAATAGTTTTCACCATCAGGTTCAGCATGTCTTCTTACCCATACATCAAACATTTAATCAACTTCAAATGAAACTGTTACTTTGAACCAACTTTCACGAACTGCTTGTCCGGCGAGAAAATAGTTTTCACTATCATGCTCAGCATTTCTTCTTACCCCTAAATCAAACATTTAATCAACTTCAAATGAAACTTTTACTTTTAGCCAACTTTCCGGTTCTTGCCGGATTCCGGACGAACAACTCGTCCAGAGAGAAAATGTTTTTCACCATCTTTCTCAGCATGTCTTCTTACCCTAAATCAAACATTTAATCAACATCAAATGAAACTTTTACTTTTCACGAACTTTCCGGTTTTTGCCGAAACTACTTGTCCGGCGAGAAAATGATTTTCACCATCGTGCTCAGCATGTCTTCTTACCCCATAATCGACTATCACATTAGCTGTTTAAAAATATTTTGTTTGTCCCTTAATTTGAACCCCCTCCATTTATTCAAACAATGTTTACAACGGATACGTTAGCTATGATTTTTCATCAGCGATATTTCGGCCCTTCTTAGCAAGGGTCCTCGTCAGGCTGTCAATCTTCTAGAGGATTGACAGCCTGACGAGGACCCTTGCCAAGAAGGGCCAAAATATCGCTGATGAAAAATCATAGCTGACGTATCCGTTGTAAACATTGTTTGAATAAATGTTTCAAAGTCAGCTTGGGCTCAAAGAATATTTATGAACCCCCTCCTCCACGCCAAAATATAGGGCTACACAGCCCATCTACGAACTCGAGCTTACCCTTGACCTAAACAATCCTCACACCAAGTTTCATCAAAATATTTCATTCCCTTCTAGAGTTATCGTGCTTACAGACGGACGGACGGACGGACAGACGGACGGACGGACAACTTTTGCGATGTCATAGGTATCCCTCGACTTACGTTTTGGGATCCCAAAAAGAACCTCTTTTGTTGAGGGCGCTTCTTCGACGATGTACATAATTCATATCTACATAAAGAAGTGACGTCCACAATTCCTCACAAATATTTTCTTCGGATCTGTCACCCTTTAAACACTTCTCAAGACCGCGCTTAAGCTATTAGCTCAGATTCTCTTTTTCTCCCCTCATTACCGCAAAAAGAACTGGCATGCTACAATGCCCGTTCTTGTGTTCGCCAGAACCGGATGGCCTAGCGCTCGTTGTGAGTCGTTCCGAAATATCTTAGGACATTTCTAAGGATCACAAAAGAACAAATAGGGTTTCCACCAGCTGGCATAATGCGGACAGCGTATTTGGGAACATTCCTGGTACAGGCTGGGTCTGTGATCGGCAGTTTACTACGACAGCTCAACTTTTTAGCTAATCCAGACTGCAGCTACAGAAACAAGACCAAAGGTTTCGATGGGATCCCAAGAATTTAATATTTACAGACAATCGGATCTTGCGGCGGTCCAGTGGTAATCATCAGAGAAGACGAAGTTCAAATATGGATTCAGCATGTGAGTTTACCCCTATAGCCTGCGTCATTTCTACTTTGACGAAAGTTCCTGCCTTACTTCAGCCAAATTTCCGATTTCAGCCGGATTCCGGGCGAACTACTTGTCTTGCCAAAAAACTGAAGTTCAAAAACAGATTCAGCGTATCTCCATACCATCCATATCTCCATAATCAACTTCACATAAAACTTATTTTCCGATTTCAGCAGGATTCGTGGTGAAATGTTTCCTGGCATAAAATGAGTGTCATACACAAATTCAGCATGCCTTCTTACCCGTAAATCGAACACATAATGAAATTCATATGAAACTTTTAGTTTTAACAGATTTTCCGGTTATGGCCGGATTCCGGGCGATCTACTTGTCCCGCGACAAAAATAATTTTCATATTCGGATTCAGCATGTTTCACGATCCTTAAATCGAACCTCTAATCAACTTCAGATTAATCTTTTATTTTTGACAAACTTTCCGGTTTTGGCCGGATTCCGGCCGATCTACTTGTCCCACGAGAAAATCATGTTCATATTCAGATTCAGCATGTCTCCTTACCCTAAATCGGATATCTAATCAACTTCAGATAAAACTTTTACTTTTAACAAACTTTTCGGTTTTAACCGGATTCCGGGTGAACTACTTGTCCGGCGAGAAAATGGTTTTCATATTCGTGTTCAGCATGTCGTCTTACCCCGTAATAAACTATCTCATTAGCTTTTAAAAAATATTTGTTTCGCCCCTTAATTTGAAAGCCCTCCCCTCCCCTAAATATTCAGCTATCGGGCCCATCTACGAACTCGACCTTTCCCTTGACTCATGAGTCCTTACACCAAGTTTCATCAAAATATCTCATTCCCTTCGGGAGTTATCGTGCTGACATACTGACGGACGGACAACTTTTGCGATGTCATAGGTACCCGTCCACTTACGTTTTGGTATCCCAAAAAAGGACAATGGCTTTGGCAAGATCCGAAATCTCATATGAATTTTTGGGATCCCAAAACGTAAGCGGAGGGATACATCGCAAAAGTTGTCCGTCTGTCTGTGAGCACGATAAAACTCGAAGGGAATGAGATATTTTGATGAAACTTATTGTGAGGATTCTTTGGGTCAAGGGTAAGGTCAAGTTCGTAGACGGGCTCTGTAGCCCTACATTTAGGGGCGGGAGAAGGGGCTTCAAATAAAGGGCAAAAACCGGGCACAAAATGTTTCGACACATTTTCGGCTATAGCAGTGCCTATCCCTTTATTCCCAAACCAATGCACAGCTCTGCGCGCGTGGATGACGACATTCATTTGTTTATTCTATGGACGTCAGAGAGATCTAGTGTATATTCAAACAATGTTTACACCGGATATACGTCAGCTACGATTCTTCATCAGCGATATTTCGGCCCTTCTTGGCAAGGGTCCGCGTCGGGCTGTGGTATTTGAAAGTAATTTGCCCTAATAAAATATTTATAGTCGGTAGAAGCTTCAATTATTTATTACAGGTTTGTTTCCTTCCCCGACGTTGACCCAGAAGATTGACAGCCTGACGAGGACCCTTGCCAAGAAGGGCCGAAATATCGCTGATAAAGAATCGTGGCTGATATATCCTAACATTTATTCAAACAATGTTTTGAACATTGTAAACATTGTTGTAAACATTGTTTGAATAGATGTTTTAAAGCCAGCTTGGGCTCAAAAAGTATAGATCTAATGTAATCGAAGGTCGAAGGGGTTGATATATAATGTTCAAACGAGGAAATATGTTCTTCAAGCAAAGATGTTGTTCAATGAGGATTCACTGGTAAAAGTACAGGTCACGTTCGTAGTCCTTCCTTTAGTCCTATCTTTAGAGGCACAGGAGGGGTTTCGAATTTACGGTAAAACATGTATGTTTTATAAGCTAATAAGATATTCATTGAGGGGGCGAGGAGGTCCGCTGAATCCATATCTGAACTTAGTTTTCTTGCTAGACATATGGTTTGTCACGAATTCGGCTGAAACTGGAAATTTGGTTTCAGCTCAAAGTTGTTTCTGAGATCTTTTAGAGATTCAGTATCGGGGCAAGGAGACATGCTGAATCCGCTTTTAAACTTTATTTTAACAGTTAAAATATTCAAGGAATCTGACGAAGACTGAATGGCGAAGACATGACCTTTGAATCAAATATTTTGGGATTCCATCGAAACCTTCGGTCTTGTTTCTGGTAGACTGCGGTATTCGGATATGTCCACTGAGTTTAATTCCAGCGATATTTCGGCCATTCTTGAGAAGAGTTCTTTTCAAGCTCAAGTTAGAACAAGAGCTACGACCTCATATGCACTTGCGGCAGGATAAATCGGGACATAATATTTCTGTCTTACGGGAGTTGTATTAATTCCCAGTTGTATCAGCTCGGAGGCCAGCACCCCCCCCCCCCCCCCCCCCCCCCTCCCACCGTCCCTCACTGAAATAATGTTAAATCCCTGACAGCTGTAATTAGAAACTTCCGGCTTTAGAAGAAAATATACAGTGTCTAATCCTTGCCAACGTCTTAGAAAACTAGAGATTCTATCTAATAACGAAGAGGTCCCAAAAGGCACAATAAGATCCCTATACAATGCAAAGAAAAGGAATTCCTTCACAGGCGTCTTTGCGCCGTTCCCAGGGGACTCGCACAGAGGAGTATCCGCGTTTTTGTTTCTACCGCGGACTCGCTCCTCGCATTCTCGCGAATCAAACTAAGAACAAATAAGAATAGACCAGAAATGACCGGAATCATACTGAATACAGTTCCCCATTTTCACCACACATTTTCAGAGCCGCGTGCTAGTTTCAGCGAAGCATCACTCCCGGTAAATCAAAGTCGTATGCGAGTTTCCAATTCTCTCCCTATTTATTCCTGGTCCCACTGATGGGGAATGCTCCGATTAATCATCATCGTCATCAACAGACCAAAGATTTCGATGGGATTCCAAACAGGAATAACTCTGGATAATTAACGAATGAAGTAGATAGATAGATAGATAGATATCGCCTTTATTCTTTTCAAACTATCATGGTGAAATCGAAATTTGTCGAAATCATCATATATACATGTAGACACTCGTATATAAATATGTCAACGTCATATATAAAAGTAAACACTAAATAAGGTTAAAAATTGTAACGAAAGACGGTAAAAAGGTCTTTCCATGCCGTAAATGGTCACATTTTACGTGTTGGAGTTTTGGGATCACCACTGAGGCCGCTCTTACAGGTCGTTCGCGAGCAGTATTGAACGGTGGCGGAAGTATATACTTATGGATAGGGTGCTCAAGCATTTTCTTACCGGAAGCCATGCACAGTTTCAACCTACGGGACTCAAGGGACTCAAGTTTAAATTTCTGAAGGAGCTTATTGTAAGGAATTTTGGGGGATCGTGACATAATTAGTAGGGCACGTTTCTATATTTTTTCGATCCGATAAGCCTGGTCTTCAGTAAGGCGAAAGTGCCAAGCATCCACCAGGTATTCTAGCCTCGAACGTGTAAAAGAAACATAAAAACGGAGCAAATCTTGTTCAGGGACCCTATTTTGTGTTCAGTGTCCAGGTGTCCCGGCTTTACCATTTCCTTCGTTTGGAGTTCCCATTTTAAATCGTTTGATATAATTAGACCGAGGAGTTTTATTTGGTTTACACGCAAAGTATCTGGAATAGGAGGCTCAAAAATTGGCCCTTTTTCAGGAAAGAAATTGTAAGAATTGCAAACTTCATTTCATTCACAGCCATGTCTGAATTTAAAGCTTCGGCCTGTATCTGTGAAATTATATTGGCCGCTTCACTACTTTGTCCTTTTCCACATATTTCAATAAGAGAAAGACCATCAACGTAGTTCCATCTTTCTGGTCTGTCAGAAGTACTACCGATACAGACAATCGCGGCTACCTGGTTTCCAGAATCCGAACACTTGCAATATAATCCTTAAAAACCCCCTACTGAGATTCACAGTTTTTACCGAAAATAACGTCAGATAATTAGGGTCATTGTTCGGCTTCAAGGCCGTATCCAGGGCGGGATGTTAGGGGGTTGACACGTTCAAAGTAACTCTCATCCGAAAGATCTTCTATTTCGCGGGACTATACCCTGTCAAGAGTATATGACCCTATACGTCATATATTCTTGGACGCAACTGATCAAAACTTCCAGTTGCCTTACTTCTGCCAAATTTCGGGTTTCTGCCGGATTCTGGGGGAACTACTTGTCTGTTTAAAAAAAGCTCAAACATGAATTAAGCATATTTCATTACCCCTATATTGAACCTCTATTGTGTCCGGCGAGAAAATAATTCACATGTATCGAACCAGCATGCCTCTGTACCACTACATCGTACAGGGGCGGATCCAGAGGGGGGGGGGGCGAGGGGGGCGATCGCCCCCCCTAGACGGGCTGTAATTTTTTGTTTTGTTTTACTGCACCTACGGAAGTCTGCATTAGCGCATGTTCTAACTACTGTAACTAGACTCTAAAATCTTTTTACAAGTGGAGCCAGGAGCTTGAATTTTTCTTGTTAACAGTTGTCAGTTGATCAAGTACAGTTTTTACCATTATTGTAATATATGAAAACCACATTTTTGTTAAATCAGAGACCGACAGGGACATTTAAAACACGAAAAAAATCAGCCTTGTGGCCGACAAAAAGGACACTACCCCCACTCTTTTCGGTAAGAATCGCCTTCCCCCCTAGAACGGAAGGCTGGATCCGCCCCTGACATCGTACCTGTTAATCAACTTCAGATAAAACTTTTACTTATAACAGATTTTCCGGTTTCAACCGGATTCTGGGCGAACTATATGTGCGGGTGGAAAATGATTGTTATATACGCATTTAGCAGGTCTTCTTCTTCGAACGAATAATCAAGTTCAAATAAACCTCTTACTTCAAACTAATGTTTGGACGGATTCCCGGCGAACTATAAATGTCCAACGAAACAAGACCAAAGGTTTCGATGGGATCCCAAAAATTCAATATCTGATCCAGACAACTGGGTCTTGTCTTAGCCAGATCCAGTCTTCGCCAGACTCCTTGAACATTTTTACAATTAAAATTCAGAAACAGATTAAGGCCAAATAGCTAATCACCTGAGAAAACCAAGTTCAGATTTAGATTCAGCATGTGTGTTTACCCCTATAAGTCATATCTGTTTTGACGAAAACTTCCTGCCACTTCTGCCAATTTCCCGGTTCCGGCCGAACTCCAGAACTACTTGTCCGGCGAAAAAAGAAAGCTCAAAGACGAAATCAGGGTATCTTCTTTCCCCAGTAATGAACATCTAACCAACTTCAAATAGAAATTTAGCTTATAACAAATTTTCCGATTCCAGCCGGATTCCGGTCGAACTATATGTCCGGATAAATACGATTGTCACACAGGGACTCAGCATCTCTTCTTACCCCTAAATCGCTTATCTAATCAACTAGAAATAAAACTTTGACTTCCAACAGTTTTCCGGTTTTGGCCGGATTCCGGACGAACTACATGTCCGGGTAGAAACTTGTTTTCACAGAAGTGTTCAGCATGTCTTCTTGCCCTAAATCGAACATCCAATCAACTCCAAATTAAACTTTTAATTTTGACAAACTTTCCGGTTTGGGCCGGATTCCGGTCGAAATACTTGTCCGTCGAGAAAATAGTTTTCACCATCGTCTTCAGCATGTCTCCCTACCTCTAAATCGAACATTTCAACTTCAAATAAAACTTTTACTTTCAACAAACTTTCCGGTTTGGGCCGGATTCCGGGTGAAATACTTGTCCATCGAGAAAATAGTTTTCACCATCGTCTTCAGCATGTCTTCCTACCCCTAAATCGAACATCTAATCAATTTCAAATAAAACTTTTACTTTCAACAAACTTTCCGGTTTGGGCCGGATTCCGGACGAAATACTTGTCCGTCGAGAAAATAATTTTCACCATCGTCTTCAGCATGTCTTCCTACCCCTAAATCGAACATCTAATCAACTTCAAATAAAACTTTTACTTTCAACAAACTTTCCGGTTTTGGCCGGATTCCGGGCGAACTACTTGTCCGATGACAAAATGGTTTTCACCATCGTGTTCAGCATGTCTTCTTACCCCATAATCGACTATCACATTAGCTGTTTCAAAATATTTTGTTTGTCCCTTAATTTCAATCCCCTCCCCCACCCTTAAATGTAGAGCTACAAAGCCCATCTACGAACTTGACTGGTCCGACGACCCAACGAACCTTCTCACCAAGTTTCATCAAAATATCTCATTCCCTTCGAGAGTTATCGTGCTTACAGACGGACGGACGGACGGACGGACGGACGGACGGACAGACGGACGGACAGACGGACGGACAGACGGACGGACAGACGGACGGACAGACGGACGGACAGACGGACAACTTTTGCGATGTCATAGGTATCCCTCCACTTACGTTTTGGGATCCCAAAAATCAAATTTTCATACACTTGTTCAGCATATCTCTTTACCCCTAGGCTGAATCTCCAATCAACTTCAGTTAAACTTTAATTTTTCACAAATTCTCCGGTATTTGCTGATTCCGGGTGAAATACTTGTAAAAAAAAAAAATATTTTCATATTCGGATTCAACATGTCTCCTTACACCTAAATCAACTATCTCATTAGCTTTTAAGAATATTTTGTGTAGTCAGTTAATCTAAAACCCCTCCCCCCACCCCTAAATATAGGGCTAAAGAGCACACCTTCAATCTTGACCTGTACTTTGACCCAAAGAGTCCTCACGCCAACTTTGAACAAAATACCTCAACTCCTTCAAGAGTTATCGTGCTCACAGACGCACAACTTTTACGATATCATACGTATCCCTCCTCTTGCGTTTTGGGATCCCAAAAACTGTCGTTTTTTTCTCGCGAACAGTCCGTGAAAAAAAACTTGGGTCCTCCCAACACATTTTGGCTAGTAACGACTACGCCAACTAGGCCTAGTCTAAGATTTCACTCAAAGCAAAACTTATGAGAAAGTCAAAAGGAAAAAAGATTAACTGGTACATTACCTTGAATCAATTCTTTATGTCTCCATCCTTGCTCAAGAACTGATGACGTCGTCAGATATATCCGAAGTATCCAATTAGTATAGGGTTTCACATAGATCCTCAAAGGATCCTATTTCAGATCTTTCCAAACGCCAGACCATACAAAATCAGCAGTTGGATAATGTTTACAGCCTTGACGTCAATGCTGAAAAAATGTAAAATTAACAATGTCTGGTAGTTTGTGAGAAAAAAAACATTTGGCCTTTTGGAGTCCTTATTCTGCTTGAGGGCTCATTGCAGGAGGTCAGTTCAAGCGCAGAACTCAGATCTACAACTCGAAATTTTGTATTTAAAGGACTCCTCGCGCTATTTCCTCGTCAACTTCCACTATTTTAAAATAACTGAATACTCTAAAGCTAGGCTCGGCTTTCAACAGATTACAAACGGGTTTGGCTGTTTTAAGCCTTTTTCGAGACCCGTTGACTTAAAGCCGAAAACAGGGAACAATTTACATAACCACTTTTTCTGATGAAAAACTTCTCGCGGACAACCGTCGACAGCGTGATACCCATCGAAGGTAGCAAAACACGGCAAGTGAGAAAATCAGCGATGGTTTGTTACAGGGGTTAGAATGTACGTACATTCGGATCTCCAGGTTTAGAAATGGGTGAAATGATTACGGAAGTTGTTCGGTTGGTATTATAGATAAGACAGGTCCTTGAAGGACCCTCTTGCTTTTCACTGTTTTCACACACCCAGTGGCGACTGGTGTGGTCAACTGAAGTCTCCCTCTTTACAAAATCCACGTGAATCACTTTATTTGAATTTTTAGCGTTTCAGCGCTATCCGAGATTTTCCTGGGACTTAGGGATCCCAAAACGTAAGTGGAGGGATACCTATACCTATGACGTCGCAAAAGTTGTCCGTCTGTCCGTCTGTCTGTGAGCACGATAACTCTCGAAGGGAATGAGATATTTTGATGAAACTTGGTGGGAGGATCCTTTGCAGCAAGGGAAAGGTCGAGTTCGTAGATGGGCTCTGTAGCCCTACATTTTAGGTGAGGGGGTTCAAAATTAAGTGACAAACAAAATATTTGTAAACAGATATGAGATCGAGGGGTTGCTCACTCTCCGCCACCGGTGTACACCTCGACACGGCACCGACACGGCACCGGCACGGCACCGCGGCACCGGCACGGCACCGGCACGGCACCGCGGCACCGGCACGGCACCGCGGCACGGCAACGGCGCAACACCGCGGCACCGGCTCGGCACCGCACGGCACCGCACGGCACCGGCACGGCACCGGCACGGCACCGCACGGCACCGGCGACAATTTTTCCGGCCACGGACAAATTTTCTGCAGATTACTCTTCGCCATCTGGTATCTGGTATCTGGCGCCCAATAACGAAGGTACTTGAATGAAAGAATTATTGAAAACATGCAACCGAAGAAGAAGCTGAACTAGATATGAGGAGATGCTGTTGACCAAATGCGCAAAGTGGTCAACCATGGTTTGGTACTGGTGCTTGGCGATACTTGGATTTTTCGATATATCGATATTTTCACTTTCGATATTATATAATCGATATATCGATATTTCCGCTTTCGATATTCAACAATCGATATATCGATATTTTCACTTTCGATATTCGATAAGCGATATATCGATATTGATATTTGCTTACCATGCTTCGTTTCGCCAAAATCTAAGAACCAAATTTTTATTAAATAGCATCTTGGATCATTTCAAACTCAGAATAAATGAGAAATGAATTAGGGAAAACATATTGTCCAATTTCGGATATATAAGTGTAGGTTAGTTCGGATTATTTACAATAATTACGATGAACAAATATCGTTTTCGATAGCGATATTTACGTTTTGATATCGATATTTGGTGCGATATATCGATCGATCGATATCCGATATATCGCATACTGGATCATCTCGAACTCCGGATAAATAAGAAAGGAATTGCGGAATACACATTGCTCCAATTTCGTATATATAAGTGTGGGTTATGTTGGATTAATTGCAATCTTTACGAATGAACAAATATCGTTATCGATATCGATATTTACTTTTGATATCGATATTTTGTCCGATACATGGATATATCGTTATCGGTATCGAATATCGCCCAAAACTTGAGTCAGCTTCAGTATATTTTGCTTCTGGTGAAGGTAATTCAGTGGCGACCAATCTTTTTTTTATATTTGTAGAGTGTGCTAAGAATGATACTTGGCAGGCATATTTAACTTGGAAAAAGTCAATTTCCCCATCAGACACTCTGGGAGTGCAATAGAGGTATGCTTATTTGAACGTTCGTGCTTCGAACTTTGCCATTTTCATGCACTTGCTGTGGCTAAATATATGTACCAGTTAGCCTAAGTAGGTAGTCAAGGAAGGAAAAGATTGGTTCATAAATTCTTTTATAGAGCCAACCACATTCCTTAAAGTACTCATCATAACCACAAAGTACAGAAAATACTTTGGAGCAAAACATATATTTTCATGATCCCCATGAGCCCATGATTATTTGTGAAACAAGGGTTTTGCTTCAAAATGAATTTCCAGCTCCCTTAAAGGACCCCTCGCACTAATCTCTCTTCAACTTACAGTATTTTAAAGTATTTGAATACTTTAACTATGCTGTGCTTTCAATAAATAACTAACTGTTTTGGCTGTTTTAAGCCTTTTCCGAGACCCGTTGACTTCTAGCGAAACAGGGAAACAATTTGCATAACCGATTTTCCTGATGGAAAAAATTCTCGTAGACAACCGTCGCGCAACCGTGTCGAACCGTCGACAGCGTGATACACATCGAAGGTAGCAAAACACGGCAAGTGAGAAAATCAGCGAGGTTTTGTTAGAGGGGTTAGAATGTACCGCACGAAATGTGGGTCTCCGGGTTTAGAAATATATGTAATGATTACGGAAGTAGGTTGCATTAGTATTATAGGTTGCATTAGTTTGAGCGAAATATACAACTACGTGATCCCCATGAGCCCATAGTCACTTTTGCCTAAAGGGTTTTGCTTTCACATGAATTTCTAGTGCCCTTAAAGTGCAAAAATAAAATACTTTTCACCAGATCATTCTCTTGATTTCCAAGGGCCCACAATCATTCTTATTTCAAGGGTATGGCTTATAATTAAACACAAGAAACCCAAGAATTTACAAATTCCTAAATTTCATCCTCTGACCCAGCCTTGCAAGTACCATATGAGCTGCTAGCTCTTGTATTCAACACACATTGCCGACTTCATTCTCGGCCAATATCTGATGAAATTTGTTTACATGTACATCAGAAATCGTGCTTTATCACAATACTGTAATTTGAAGTAAAAAAAACATCGGCACCGGCTTGGCACCGGCACGGCACCGGCACGGCACCGGCTCGGCACCGGCACGGCACCGCGGCACCGGCTCGGCACCGGCGCGGCACCGGCTCGGCACCGGCGCGGCACCGGCTCGGCACCGCGGCACCGGCTCGGCACCGGCGCGGCACCGGCTCGGCACCGCGGCACCGGCTCGACACCGCGGCACGCGCCACTTGGTGTACATCGTTTTTGGGAGTGAGCAACCCCTCGTATGAGATAGTCGATTAAGGGGTAAGAAGACATTCCGAACACGAATATGAAAACTATTTTCTCGCCGGACAAGTAGTTCGCACGGAATCCGGCCAAAACCCGAGAGTTTGATAAAAAATTAAAAGTTTTATTTGAAGTTGATTAGATGTTCGATCCAGAGGTAAAAAGACATGCTGAAAACTTAAGTGAAAACCATTTTCTACCCGGACAAGTAGTTCACCCGGAATCCGGCCGAAACCGGAAAACTGTTAAAAGTTTTATTTGTAGTTGATTAGATGTACGATTTAGGGGTAAGAAGAGATGATGAATCCGTATATGGTAATCATTTTATACCCGGACATATAGTTCGCCCAGAATCCGGCTGGAATCGGAAATTTTTAAGTTTTTAAGTTTAAGTTAAATTTTATTAGAAGTTGATTAGATATTCGATATAGGGGAAAGAAGATACGCCGAGTTCGTTTTTTAGCTTTCTTTTTTCGCTGGACAAGTAGTTCCGGAATTCGACCGAAACCACGAAAAAAGAAAGTTAAAAACAAACTCAGCGTATCTTCTTTCCCTTCAATCTCTGATGATTAGTTATTTGGCCTTAATCTGTTTCTGAGTCTCATAGTAAAATTATTCAAGGAGTCTGGCAAAGACAGACCAAACTGTCTGGATCAAATACTGAATTTTTGGGATCCCATCGAAACCTTTGGTCTTGTTGTTTTTAGACGTGAGCGAGGAGAAGCTGCCAAACCTGATTACGTCGGCCCTCGCGGTGGGAGGCGCCGTGGTTCGTTGTGATTTCTCAGCATTTATTACGACGCGAATTTGCTTTATAATTTTTACGAGAGAAACCATATTTTTTGCGTGAAGCCCGGCCGGAGTGGGCATGCGCTAACAAGAGAATCCCTTATTAACGAGGCAACCATGAGTATTTTGAAAAACAATATTTCCAGACCATCTGATCGCGAAAACGTTATTTCTAGTAAGAGCTGTGCTTTAATGTATATGCAAATGTACAAACAATCAATTAGTTGTAGTCAGTAATTTAAGGTACGGAAAACTGTAAATACAATCAGTACATTGTAAATATACACAGAACTCAGAATTGTAAATAATCACATATTTGTATATACACTTTTAACGCGCACACTTTGTCTTTCGTTATTTTTCTTTTCTTTGCATGTCATTCAATCCCCATCGTTCTTTTAGTTTTAATGAAATGTCGTCGTTTTATGGTTTGTTGTGTCGCACCGTTTTCCTGTTCGTATTGTGGTGGATTTTATGATTCAGTTTGTTTTTCGCTGAGGATGGCTTACCGGAAGTGCAACAGAAATATCCGAAATTTAATATATCCCTTGCACATTATCTTAGAGGGATAACTAGCTGATCAAGAAAAAACACAAAATCACATTTTTCTAAATTTTGTCGTGGTGCACACACCTTCTCTATTTTCGCAGTCGGATGCAAATTTCCTCCTTCGCTCCAGAAGTTTGATGCATCGCACGCAGGTTTCTCCATAGTGACGCGAATTTCGCATGCATATTTTCGCATGCGAAATCTTATCAGACTGTACGTGCACGCAGGTTTACACACGTAGCTTTACAAATACTGGGACATGGTCCTTAAAGAATCGCGGTAGAAGGTTATAAAAGAACTCGTGACTTCTTTGATTTCATAGAGTCTCAAAAGATAAATCCGTCCGGCTGTTTTCTACTTCATCTGTCTGTCTCCAGTGTTGCCACACGTCGCACGATAGTGTGAATTTGTGAAATAATTTTTTTTTTTTTTTTTTTCCTACGTAGGGCATAAAAAGCCCTCCATCTCAGAAAAGTCCAGATGTGTAATTTTTGCATCAGGGCTCCGACCAGAAGCGACTATTTCAAGTTTATTCACACACAAAAAATTAAGATGTATAATTGTTGCAGTGGTGATTCCCACGTGATGCCGAGCTAGAGTGACTAGGCTATTTCACGTTTTGTGATAAAAATTAAAATTTCACTCCCAATTCACTTTCTGTTTTGGGTCAAAAGTCAAACTCTAATTTTTTCTGGATGTGACAATCTTGTCTGTCCCTGCCTTGACAAGAAACACGGGAACCAGGATTGCTTACCAATGAACTAAACAATATTTACAGCCAAAATTCGAAAGCCCTTTTATGCATTTATTTCATGATTAAATCTTGCGGAATTCGAAAACCAGAAAACAACAAAACAAAACATTTCAAACGCAAAAGTAGAACGGAAAGAAATTACAGTACACAGTAAATTCCGTCTGTAAAAACACCAGACAATTCACTACTTGCCTTCTTGGTAACGTAATGGTTATTTCTTATTTTTGTACTTAGACTTTAAACCCCTTCCCAAAAGACAGAGTTGGGGGGGGGGGGGGTCTCATCTCGGTTATACACCTGAAAGAGAAAGCGACGGACCCCCCCCCCCCCCCCATAACGGCGGGGCCTCCCTAACCCGCCTTTCTGTCTAGGTAAATGAGCCCACTTATTTGTGTTCATATTTCATCCTTTCGAAGTCAAAACAACACAACATACTTTGGCCACCTTTCTTCTTAAAGAGTCGAAAACTTTAAAATCCGTCTATTATCTTATATCCCAACTACACACATCCAGAACACAGTGGAATGAGAAACTGTCGGCTAGACGCGTTTCTTCTCGTTAGACTGGAGAGGGTCACATTTCCAGTCCCTGCTGGAACTCAGGGGGTTGGAACTTGAGGGCTGGGAATACTCTTCGACCGGTCCGGCTTAACAGAGCAAGATGGTCTGACTACACAACGATAGCATCCTTTTTTGTGAAAAGACGAAGAACTAGCTACCTGAGAAGTTTAGATCAGATTGTAAATGTGTTTACTTGACACACCGCACTTAAGTAGCAGGCATCTTTCGTGTTTTAATTTATTTTTATATCTTTGAAGCAAGACCAGAAATAACAGTTGGTACTATTTGTGGCTATTCCTCCTTCCCTCAGTAACAATCATTTATCAAATATTCAAACAATGTTTACAACGGATCCGTCAGCTACGATTCTTCGCCAGCGATATTTCGGCCCTTCTTGGCAAGGGTCCTCGTCAGACTGTAGATAACTGTCTGCACGTCTGGGCTGTGAAAGTTCCGTACTTCGTACATAAATATTCTTTGAGCCGAAGCTGACTTTGAAACATAAATTCATAATCATTCATCTCCCCCCCCCCACACACACACAGACATTTAACTTCTTCTTTTAACTGTCTTCCGTATATATCCTTCGATATCCGCGTTACTTTTTCTTATTACTTTACTGTTCAATAAAAAAAAACTTTTTTTTAACTAGGCTATATGGAATTTCCATTTCAGTTGGCATGTTAAACAAACACAACTGAAAAGTTACACATGGAAACCCATAATCAAGAAAAAAGGAGAAAAGGAGGAATAGAAAGAAAAAAGTGTTTGCCAGCTTTAGTTGACTAGTTAAGGCCGCGTTCGATTCAACAACAGTTATCTGTTATTGTCGTCGACGGACACCCCTTGATTCCATTTTATTCAACTATGGCGTAGCGCTATTGTTGTTTTATTTAAAAGCTGTAGTCGTAGTTCTACAAACCGTCGGATAATATCTAAAATTCCCGACGGAAGTTTTTTTTTTCGTTCTAGGATTCCCTTCGAAGTTCTAGCGATGACGAAAATGGTTCGTCTGTTGTCTTTCGATTCGCTCGGCGAAAACTGAAATTTTCGTTGAGAATGACGTCATTATCCGTGAAGAAAACGACTACAGACAATTTTAGGATAATGTGGGTGGACGCTGGATGGATGACTGTTGGTGAGTCGAACGCGGCCTAAGTCGCATCAATTCTACACAACCACTTTGTTTAGGGCCACTTTATGAAGGGTATGCCTACACAATAAACTAATGCATCCGCAGATGTCTACTATGTTGTTCGTAGCCCAGCCAAACTAATGTTCTTTCCATCCGAAGTAAGCCGCACGGATCAATCTTAGCCGTAGCTGAGCGACATCTAGCGGAAACTCGGGATATTCCGGTGGGAAGCAAGACCGCCCAAAAATCATGCTTGTTGTCCATGTCCCAAGTTCACCACTTTTGAATCCTTTCAACGCTCCAGTTTCGGGAAACACATTTGATCAGCGATCTCAGAATTACAAAACCAGGAACTAGTTTTGAACAATTTAATCAAGCTCATAAATTTAATCCCTAGCCCTTAAAAACAAATCTTAATCATTCCCTTTCTAACCAAAGATAGACATAGAGCTTTACAGTTATTATGCAGTACAAGAGGGAACGAACGCCACCGCAACCGCTCCGAACTGCACAAATTTCGCGTTTAACCATTTCCAAGATAGAATTCATACGGCACTTGGTCTTTCTTTTCACGGGGGCAATATAGAAAGAAATATCCATGGTTGGTCACCGCGGTTTTCTTTAACACATGTGGTTTTTGAAGCAAATGATATCGAGAATTTTCGAATGTGATGTATCAAAAGTATCATATTTTAAATTTTCAAAATTTCTGCTGATTTTCCCATCTTTGGTTTCTGGAATTCTCAATGAATTTTTAAGAAGATCAACTTTTACTCCATAGAAGAAAACTCAACAAAAAGCCTTTGGAGCCCTCTCATCCTATCACCGCAAAATACTCCCAGCAACCGAACTGTCGACGTTAGCTTCGGATTTACCATGTCCCTCACATTATAATGGGAAGGCATCACTCCAGCCGCACAGCTTCGTTATCAATAAAGCGACTTCATAGCCGCCGTCTGCGCCGCTGATGGCTCTGGAGGACTTAATCTCTCGGGTCACCCCCCGCTCATGTTTTCCCGAAGATATGCCGGACGCGAAAGGCATACCCAATCAGTCGGTGGGCGCTCGCCGCCACTACAAGTTCAATACTTTCAGTAAGCAGGGAAAATGGATAATTTGTTCTATCAGGCCTAGTCGGACCATTGCTTTCCTCGGCGAAAGTCGTGGACTCGACTCCGATACTAAACCATCCGGCTAGGCCTAGAGAATTCGGCATATATGACTAGTTTGGAACTTTGCCACGCAGAACGGGCTGAAATTATCACTGTAAAAAGTCTCTCCGAGTAAGGATTAAAGTTAACTGTAGTATTTGCTACTGGGATTAATCTTATCTCTACTGGGATAAGATTAATCCGAGTTACAGCTAATTTGTTCTCAGTAGAGACAAGACTAATCGCAGTAGCAAATACTGCAAGGTTTTTTCTTACAGTGCGGTTCTGCGTTTACCGTATTTCTGCTCGTACAGAAGACTGCTATTACTTCAGCACATCATCACTGAATAGCTAGCTGGCTCTACCAGACGTCCTGCACTACATCGGCGCAAACACCATGTCTTAGTCAAAGGCGTCGTGAAGAGCTCCGATTGTCATTAGCTTCAGTGGCTATTTAAATATCCACCAACAAAAATGAAACTGAAGTCCTAATATGGCACTCTAGGTTGAGCATTTTAAGCACACTGGGATAACGCAACAGAATCGACTGATGCGTAATTCTTTGGATAAAAGAAGCGAGGCCAAATTAGCCTACATGAGTGTGTTCCAACCTCCTTCGAAACAGATACTACAAGCTGTGTTCCAACCCCCTTCGAAACAGATACTACAAGCTGCCTCTCAGCGATCACTCGAATCTGTGGCTGGAAAGAGTGTCTCCGCGGTCTTTTTTGTGGCCCGCAAGTATGAATAGTTGCTACAAGCTACCACTATCGACGTCTTCAGTTAACTATAATAAACAGAATCATACGAGTCGGTACTTATGGTACAGACAGGTTTCGTACAATCAACATTACAACATGGGGGGAGGGGTACGCTCCCC
Source organism: Branchinecta lynchi (assembly GCA_023053575.1). Lineage (NCBI taxonomy): Eukaryota > Metazoa > Arthropoda > Branchiopoda > Anostraca > Branchinectidae > Branchinecta > Branchinecta lynchi. The sequence continues at coordinate 4,183,412 of JAKZAP010000003.1, read as the reverse complement.
CCCCCCCCCCCATGTTGTCAGCCGCGAGGTAGAAAATAACCGAGTCGACACGAAGGCCGCGATTTTTCACGAAAACAGTCGTTTTTTTTCTTGAAAACAGTCGTTTTTTCTTCAAACAGTCGGTTTTTTGCAAAATAGTAGATTTTTTCTTAGATCAGAAACAGTCGTTTATTCTGAAAATCAGTCGTTCCGTAGCTGCCCTATGGGATTATAATCTTATCCTGCCCTTCGCCACTGTTTCGTTTTACTATTATGAGTTTTACTTATTTCGGCTGTGTCAAGTTTGTCAGTCACGGAGCGTCAACTTCGCCAAAAAGGGTCGATGTCAGCCGACAACTCTTTAAAAAACAAATGCAGCTTCAAAGTGCGATTTTAATTTTAGAAGGCTTGGTAAGCCGACAGGTCCATCTTCTGTTTTGGTTGTTTTTGGTTTTCCCCACTTTTTTATTGTCAACGGCGCGCACGTTTTTTGCTTATATTTTGTGTCCAGGCTCTGCTTTGGAGAGCGGGAAGTCTGGACAGAGTCGGTAACCGTCAACAATAAAATCGCTAATTTCGCCGGGCATGACTGTTTTCGGGGGAAAACAATATTTTGTACCATTTTCTCGTGGAAAGATAATTTCAACTTCAACTCCATCTCAACAGAGTGATGCTAAAGTGTGTCCAAGTTTTCTTTGGCTCTCTGATTCTATGCTAGAGATTAACTTATTTGCGGCCTATCAGCTATCAGAGTGGAGTTATCATCTCTTCTAGGCTTACTGTCATTCATTTAAATGACCCTTGTTTGTGGAGTGCGTCCTGCATTCCATTCCACCTCTGAGGGACTCTTGTTTCCATCTGATGAGAAACATACTTGAAGGCTTGATCCCGGAGATATTTCCCTGGTGGCCGTTATGTTAGACCACCTTGTTTACATGTCTTAGGCTTGCGTTACTAATCTGATACGGTGTAAATGAGCTCCTCTTTATTGGATTTATTATTATTGGATTTATTATTATTAGATTTATACATTGAGCGTGTTCCGCCCTTCTAACAATAGTAACTATTAGTTACTATTTTCGTTCCAAAATCGTAAAAAGTTACAACGCTGACCGTTCCAACCTCCTTGAAACAGTAAAAAAACAGCAAGAACAAATAACGAGTAAGAACAATGATCTCTCGTCCATCCACCGACTAAAAATGTTCAGACAACAATGAGCGGAGGTGGAGCCATTTCTTGTTCGCCCTTGTATACTCGTTGGTCTCCGACTCTCTGCCGTTACACACTTGAGTCATTTACGAAGAAAACAACGTAGCCACTAGCGAGGCGGATGTTCTGGCCTGTTCACACGGGAAGAAAACAGCGTTGATTTTGTTTGAGTAGACGCTGGCGTCTGATTAGTGAATATTAGTGATGCGAAAAATAAAAGCGAACTTGACGATGGTCATTCATAATCGCTTTTGTTATACCATGACCATCAATATGAAGATTGAAATCCCTTGTGACATTCCTTTTTATGTCTCTGGGGAGAACCATACAAGGCAAACCGGGATTTGAAGCACACTCACTGAAGTCATGACCCATTGAGTTTCAACATCTGTAGTATTAACTTTGCCAGACGAGTGTAAACTAAGAGTAACGTAATGAAGGCTTTCGAGGATTACTGAAATTACCGAAATGGTAGAATAGCATGGAATAGTCAAAATAATACAAGTAGGTGAGTGTATATTTTGTGTTTTTTCTTCTTTTTTTCCGAAATGTATAATTGTATACATCTCGATTTAGTGAGCTAGATTTCGATTCAGTAGTTAATGGAAAGACCAAAGTTCACCTCAACCTGGTCTATATCGTTTGTCTCTTAGTTCACTATACTTACAAATAATTCGATGTCAACGGTGTATTTTCCCATAAAATAAAGTCTTTGGTTTTCGTACTGAGGCCTTTCGACATGTGTTCTAGTTTGTCTAGGACCAACATAGAAGTCCTAGTTTTTTTTTTAAACTTAATTCATAATTGTTTCTGATTAGTTTGTCAGAGTAGAAGCCTATTCCATCTGCGTAATATTTGTTCATTTCCACTGAGCCTATTAAACCTGAAACACGGCCTTTTTTTTTTTTAAAGAATCTGCCTGTTTTCATCTGATATTCTCAGATGAGAGCAAATACCTGGAATGAAATTTATCTCTTCTTGTTCTGGATATTGACACCACTTAATTGAATTGACCCCGAAAAGATACAATTTACGTTACGTTTGCCATATATCTGACGTTACCTGTATACGGCCTTTCGGTTTTTCAATACAGATATATATACAGTTGGTCGTACTTTTAACTAAATTTGACGCATTTGTAAAATCTGCTTTGCATCAAATGGCAGTTTCTGTATATTTTGATATATTCTTAATTGCTTCGGAATTTTCTTGTCAACCCCCGAAAGCTTGTCTGAATCAATGAGCCGGCAACAGCTGTTTCAGCGCCCGCCCAGCCCAGTGTGAACAGGCTTATCGCTGCTGCCTCCATTCGATTTTTCTTCCTCAGTGGTTTACTGCGTTACACCTTCTCTGTAGAGGTAACGACTTTTGATATCCCGGGTAAGATCCACCTCCGCTCGTTTGCGTCGGGAGTCGACTCGACTCTGCTTGGTTGTGTGACAGAGATAGGGAGACAGCAGTTCTTACTCTTATTTGTTCTTGCTAACAGTAACTATTTGCTTACCATGCTCGGGAGCGTAGTAAGCGTGATAACTAAGCATCTTTGTAACGTGACTGGTGGGATTCCCCCGTGGCACGATATTCTGCTGGAAAATCGAAAAATCGTTCCAGCCTTAAAGGCAAAAAGCCAGGATTCGTGACGTCATGCGTAGTAACTACGGTATGTAGGTTGGAACACGCTCATTATGACCATGTTAACAAGGTCGTGAATAGGATTATGACTTTGGGCCTTTCACCGCGTTCCCGCAAAGTGTTTGTGGCTCGCTTGTGGCTCGGAAAGAGTATTTCCGTGTGGCCGGCAAATATGTTTCCGCGACCAAAACGGTTTTTGTAGCTTGCGGCTCGAATTCGACAAACAACTGTCGAGTGGTTTTCAATTTTGTGGCTCAACGCGGGAAAATCAAATTTAGCGGCAAATTAATTTCCTAATAAGAATATAATCTACGTTATAAAGTTGGTAGACATAAAGCTGAGGATCTAGCTAGCGCAGTATGGGAAGAACGTAAGCCGGAAGTTCTATTTATTGAGATTTTATCTTGATTTTAAATTTTATTTTGACATTTGGAATTACGGTAAAAAAAAAAAAGACAAAACGGGCTTTCCGCGAGGTTCAACTTGTAGGTAGAGTTTTTGGCACCAAATACCGTTTCCGTGATGAACACTCGGAAATGTGTGGCGCATTAATGCATAAAACATTTATCCATATTTCCAAACAATACATAAAACGAATGAACATTCGCCAACGTTCCTTCCCCGATGTTGTCACAGACATTGAACAGTCTGACGAGGACCCTTGACAAGAAGGGCCGAAATATTAGTTGCGTTCTTTATCCGAATTCTCCGTTCCGAATTCTCGCTTCTGAATTCTCGATTCTCGTACAAATTACCGTTTTTGCTCCTCTGGCTTCTCCATTCTCGCTTTTGACAAAAACATTAATTTTGCAGCTCGTCCGCAACCCCGTATACGTGTTTATGCATATTGAACACGCGCACTCTGTTTATCAATCAGGGAGGAGAACGGAGAGAGGAGAATTGTGAATTCACCACCGGAGCAACTTCTTGATTCTGCAGAATCGCGAGGCTTTCCCCGTTCTCGACTCTGACAAAACTGCAAGAAAGGGAGAATTCACTTCAGGCGTATTCTCGCCGTTCCCCGAGGACTCCACTTGAGGAGTCCCCGCGTTTTTGTTTGTCCCAGGGACTGACTCCCTGTATTCTCGCGAGTCCCCACGGGCGGGGAATGCTCCGATTATCATCACCATCATCAAAAAGGACTCCCTCTCAGATTAGGAGGGGAATAAATTTTTGCTGGTGTTGGTGCAATATAAAATTAATAAAAAACAATCAGAATAAACAAATGACAAATAAAGTGGATCCAGACCAATTTCGTCAACTGTATACTTTTTGTTCGAACAAAACCCGTTTTAGAACCATTCCCCTTATTCTCGTTGTTTTCCGTACGCGGAGTCCGCGTGGAGTGACTCCATCTATTCTCGCCGTTCCCTTCGATTCCCCGAGGAGTCCTCGGGGAACGGCAAGATCATTTAAATAGTCCAAAAACGCGAAATAGGAGAATTCGAATATCAAACGCAACTATAGCTTCCGAAGCATCGTACCTGACGTATCCGTTTTATGCATTGTTTGAATATGTGTTTCTCGGTCAGCTTGGGCTCGAGGAGTATTTCCAATATTTATCCTTTTGAAGACCGACATCAGGAGCGTGTTCCATCCTACTTACCGTAGTTACTACGCATGACGTCACGAATTCTGGCTTTTTGCCGTCAAGACTGGAACGATTTTTCTATTTTCCAGCAGGATCTCACGCCAGGGGCGAATCCAACCAATCACGTTACAGAAATGCGTAGTTACTACGCTTACTACGCTCCCGAGCATGGTAAGCAAATAGTAACTATTAGTTACTATTCCGACAAGGTTGGAACGGTCAGCGTAGTAACTTTTCGTGAGGATGGAACGGGAATAGTAACTAATAGTAACTATTGTTAGAAGGGTGGAACACGCTCCAGGTCTACGCCCTACCACACTTTACTAGAAGGATCGTCAGTTTTCTGTCTATCTGTTTGTTCGAGTAGTTACTTTTATTACTTGGAGTTCAATTTCCTCTAAATTTGAAGTTCGCGCGAAATTCGTGCCATAAAAGCAAGAATCTGCTCGAGAGTTCTTTGTCAAATCTGTGACACAGTCAGAGCCACAAAACGTTGACATACTCTTTACAGCCACCACCGAGCTACAAACTCCTTGTGGGATCGTGGAAAAACGCCCACAGTGATGATCGTATTCCCGACTTCTTGGACAGAATCAAAATGTGTTCAGCCGAAATCTCGATTGAAATGAATCATTTTACGATAGGATAAATCCATTTTATAAGTAGTGAACTGACAAACAAAAATGCTCGTCAGCCGGGATTTGAACCCAGGACCCTCTGCTTACAAGGCAGTCACTCTACCACTGAGCTACCGAGGGGCTTGTGAACAGAGTTCGCAAACCACTAGAATAGTCTGGTAGAAGCCGGCCATAGCAACAGTGATCCCGCCCGAAGGCAAATTCATCTAACCAGTTCACATCCCCAAGTCACGGAAATCAATGATATAGATGGCACTTCATACAAGGCTTGTACCGTGACCAATACGATAAACAATTTTTCGAATATAATTTAGAAGTCTAGGACTCCCTTGTCGGAGCCACGTAGACAAACCAGGACCCACAAGAGGGGGTCTCATCGTGTAAACCAAATAAAACCAAAAATTAAATTTTAATGGGGAAGACTGTTCCTATGGCCGGCTTCTACCAGACTATTCTAGTGGCTTGCCCACTCTGTTCACAAGCCCCCGGTAGCTCAGTGGTAGAGTGACTGCCTTGTAAGCAGAGGGTCCTGGGTTCAAATCCCGGCTGAGGAGCATTTTTGTTTATCAGCTCACTACTTATAAAATGTTTCCATCTCAAGGGCGTCTTCCCCATTAAAATTTTATATTTGATTTTCACCATTCTTTCACCCCGTCTTGTGGGTCCTGGTTTGTCTACGTGGCTCCGACAAGGGAGTCCTAGACTTCTAAATTATATTCGAAAAACTGTTTATGTTATTGGTCACAATAAAAGTCGCTTGTGTAAAGTGCCATCTATATTAGGATAAATCCAATAAGGAGCTCATTTAAGCCGTCAGATCAATGGTGCTAGCCTAACACATGTAGACAAGGTGGCCACAAGAGCAACCAGGGAACCACCATATCGGCAACCAGGGAAATGTCTGGAGGCCACCAACTAGGCGTAGGCCGGACCAACTGTAGCTTTCAAACCTCTTTCCATTGTTCACAGCAGTGATAGTTTGATCTTTGTGTCATCCCAGGCGTGCAGTGAGCGCATGATGGGGCTCATTCTTCTCTCTCTAGTCAACAGGTGGAAGCAACTGGACATAATCCACAAACTCCTGGACATGATCCAAAAACTCCTTGGAACCTGGCCTACCAACTCACAGAAACTTGACCCCCAAAAACTAACATGCACGCATCTAAAAAGATTCTGTAAGACAGAAGCCAGAGTCAACTTCTTCCCAAACCCTGTGGCAAATCCCTGAAACAACCTCAAAGAAGAAACAACAGCTGCAGAGTGGACATAAGCCTTCAAATGTTAACTAGATAGTGAGTGGAGGGACAATCCATTAAGGTATGACTGGGAACCTCAAGAATCTTCCACCAGAACATTATCAAGGGGTACATGTTCACCACAAGGAGCAGGGGCGTTACGACTGGGGGGGGGAGGCCCCCCCCCCCCCAATGCTGTCGGCTAGTCAGTAAAAAGTAACCGAGTCGACGCGAAGCGCCGCGATTTTTTGTCAAAACAGTTGATTTTTTTCATGAGAACAGTTGTTTTTTCTTAAAATCGGTGAATTTTTCCGAAAATCAGTCGATTTTTTCAAAACTGTCATTTTTTGTTGTTGAAAGCAATAATTTTTTCTGCAGAAACAGTTGGCAAAAATTACCAGCCAGTCGGTAAATGCATCGTCCCCCCCCCTCCCCTAAACATTTTGGCTAGTGACGCCTGTGACAAGTGGTGATGACTATCTGCTGGTGAAAGAAAAAATTCAGATAATGTTTCTGTGCTGTGTCATCTATCGAGAAAAGTGTATTTAATTTCAAAATGCCAGTTGTTGATATCTGAAGGACTGAATCCCTAAAAGAAGAAAGTCATGGCAAGGTATTTAAAAGTTGACAATGCTTAAAACGATCAGTAGCCTACAGTCTACCACAAACCCCTGATGTTTGGAAACCCTAAGCCAAACACTGCTGGATGCACTACCCCAAATGCTGGATACTCTAACCCAATAAAATACTGATGATTTGAGTGAAGCTCAGAAATCAAACAATCATAAATCATTTATAGTGCGGCAGGTCAGGGTTAGGGAACCATCAAGAATCCAGCGATTGGCATAGGGTATACAAAAATCAGGGGTTCGGTTGACTGGATCAGTCATCTGAGCTATATTTCGGCCCTCCTTGAAAATATAGCTACAGTAAAATTCAGCTGACTTATCCATTTAGCACTGTCAGTTATGATTTGAATTCAGCTTGGACTGAATGAATGAATATTTTTATTTACCCACTTCTATAAAATAGAAATAGTGGAGTACACAAAGAAAAGAAAGAAACACAACTTAAATTAGGATACAACTTTATACATCAAACAGATTACACTTCAAAGAAACGGACAAGACCGTGATGCAGGGAAAACGCGGTGACCCACAGATTCCTATGCAGCTCGTAAAGTTTAACAGTTATATTAGTTACTGAAAATTTAGTTATCATTTGTCGATTTTATACCAAATTGGCAAGTAGAGGAGGAATTTACAGTAGCGGAGGTATACTATTCGAATACCTGCTACATCCTTTTTCTTCAGCAGGGGGTAGAGTCCCTAAAGGTGAAGGACCGAGTGGTCGCAGTAAGCAGGCAGTAAGTGGCGTAGAGCTTAGCAAGAGCTCTGCTGTTATATTTTCCGCGGTTGGCAACGATTTTGGCATATCCAGACTGAATTTTGTTTTTAGTGTCAAGAACTGCTTGCTGACTGCTTGCTGTCGAAAATTTGATATGTTTTATGTAATAGAAATACCGAGCCAACATATTTTTGGATACACAAGGGATAGAAAAATTAAAACAGTTTAGGAGTTTATTGTTAGAAGAAGACGAATTAAAGGGAGAAATTCACATTTATCAAGGTTTAGAGACAGACCGATTTGAAAGAAAGACAATGAAACTTTTGGAACCATCAGAGAAAGAGTGAGTTTAGATCTTGTAATTAGTGATTAGCAGCAAATCGTCAGCATAGGCAATGTACGAAATATCAGAAAAACCCATGAAACAGGTTGAGGTTATATCTGATAGCATATGGGAAATGCAAATTTCGAAAATACTGTACACCCCCCTGCCGGACGCCCTGGCGTACTGCAACAGTTTGTAAAAAAATACTGTTTGTAAAAAATATTAGACTATCTGCTCGAAATGGTCAAACTCTTCAAGTAAGTGTAAACTGAGCTTATTTTTACCTTAATATTTTGTGGTCTAGGAGACTGTCTTGAGATTTGAGGTTCACTTTTCAAATTTGAACACATCCACAAAAGAGCAAAACTTTACTGTTTTGTTTGCTTCTTCTTCTTCAGGAAAATCAAGAATGAACCTGTAAAAGCAGTCGGTAAATGTTCGGTATTTGCGCCTTCAACGGTATCTAACGGCTAATTGCCGACAACTTCAATTCCTAAATTTCCTAGATGACACAAGCTAGGTCGACATTGTTTACTTTCGGCGCGGCATTGGAAAAGTCGAGCTGAGCCATCAACATAAAGTGATCCTCATCTTGGTGACTCTTCACTTCTTCAGTCCTCAGATAATAGATAAGCTGGGTTGGGCTGTAGGGTAAAATTCAACTTAATCTTGTTGATATACAGTTATTCCACTTTACGTTGGAAATCTGTTAGAAATCCAGCGAAACCGGGTCGTTCGCCAGGACTGTTTAGAAACCAGAAGAAAACAATGGTGCCTTTTGTTGTAACATTTGTCTATAAAAATTTTATATCTGTCTTCTATCTAGCTGTTTATAAGATTGTTGTACTGGATTTACCCTCCCCCCCCCCCCCCCAAAAGAAAAAAAAGTATTTGTTATGTCTTTTGCTTCTTTTCTTCACTTTCTCCGCTTTTAAAACTAAGGTTATATAAAAAATACTTATATACTTACTCTGATCTATTGGGTATTCTTTCAGCCCAAGTTGACTGCGGATCGTATTTGACGGTGCAAAACGGATAAGTCAGCTACATTTTATTAGAGCTATATCTCGGCCTTTCCTGGTAAGGGACCTCTACAGGCTCAAGCTGGAAAATGAACTTTTCAAAGACAAGTTTAATTTTCAGACAAGACAATTTCAATTTGAAGTTCATGCGTAGGAACGATCAGCATATTAACTTTTCGTGAGGTTGGAACGAAAATAGTAACTACACTGTAAAAAGTATCTCCGAGTAAGGATTAAAGTTATCTGCAGTATTTACTACTGGGATTCATGATTAATCTTATCTCTATTCGGTATTAATCTTATCTGGGTAGAGACAAAAACAAACCTAGTAGCAAATGCTGCAGTTAACTTTAATCCTTAGTTGCGTTTTTGCTGATACCATGGTATCTGTTACCACGGTAACTGGATGTGCAATAAGTCGTTTTTGCAGTTATCGTGGTACCTGATATACGGTACTCTGCAAAAACGACGATTGCCAAAATTGCAATTTTCGAAGTCATCTCAAAAGAAAAACTGAAATTCAGCTACATCACTAAGTGCTAAACTTCTTTCTCACCAATCCCTGCCCCAATCTCACAACATTTGATGAAAGTGAGATTTTTTTTTCCCAGATACCACGACCAGATACCACGGTTGGGCCGTAGTATCTGAATATCTGATACCAGGATTACTGGCCAGATACCACGGTAACTGCAAAAAGGACTTTAGGCCGTGGTGTCAGATACCATCGTATCTGTTACCACGGTAACTGGATCTGCAATTAGTCGTCTTTGCAGTTATCGTGGTATCTTATATACGGTGCTCTGCAAAAACGACTATTGCCGAAACTGCACTTTTCGAAGTCATCCCAAAAGAAAAACTGATATCCAGTTACATCACTAAGTGCTAAACTTCTTTCTCGCCAATCTGACAAAATTTGATGAAAGTGAGATGACCTTTTCAGATACCTCGACCAGTTACCACGGTCGGACCGCAGTATCTGAATATCTGATACCACGATAACTGGCCAGATACCACGATAACTACAAAAACGCCTTTTGACCGTGTTATCAGATACCACGATAACTGCAAAAACGACTTTAGACCGTGGTATCAGATACCATAGAATCTGCAAAAGCCGCAACTATTGTACTATAGTTACTATTGGTAGAAGGCCGGAAAACGCTGTCTTCCGCGTCTTTTTTTAAACATCGACGCCCTGTCGACGCCACTAAAAGTCTGCTAAAAGCCTGGCCAAGCCGCCTAAAGCATTGTCCAAATAGGTGTTGCAAGGTGTATTACGGCGTATAATGCTTATTACAGATTCGTCTTTTCCTCGGGGCGCGCTGTAATAAGGCGAAAAACAAAAATAGAGCTCGGCTCTATTCTTCCTTATGCAGAGCCAATCAGATCGCTTGGTTGGATCCGCCAGAAGGCCGAGGAAAGGCGCAGCCTCGTCAAGGTTGCCAAAGAAAGCACAACAGTACTACTTTGTCGGAAGCTAAAGAAACAACTTTTCTTTAAAAAAAACACGTTTTTGTTCTATTACGACTGCTTTTCGTCAGTTCGAGGATCAATGCTGTCCGTCCGTTATTTGAATAGCTTTTTTCAGTATAATCTGGGTTATATTGTACTCGTGTACTTCAAGTAGTACTAAGAACCTTTTCGGATATTTTTAGAGCTCGAACACCGAACGCCGCATTGATCAGAACCACTCGGGTTGTATTTGAACAGGCGCTATAAACCTTATTGACAATGCTTAACCTTACAGAGTCGTATTTTCTCCGTTTACGACTCCCGCAAAGGAGTCCTTGCGATTTTTGTTTGTAAATAGTCAACCACATAGTAAAGGAACCAGAATAGAGAAAAGTACAAGACCTAAGGTTTCGATGGGATCCCAAAAATTTGATCTAGACAACTGGATCTTGTTTTCGCCAGATCCAGTCTTCGCCAGGCCAATCATCAGAGAAAACCAAGTTCAGATATACCTCTATAAGCCATTTCTATTTTGAGGATACTGACCGAAACATCCTGCTGTACTTCTGCCAAATTTCCGGTCTCGACCGGATTCCGAGCGAACTACTTGTCCATCAAAAAAGAAAATTCATAATCGAATTCACCGTATCTTCTTATCCCTACAAAGAACATTTAATCAATTTCAAAGAAAACTTTAACTTGTTAAAAAAATACTGTTACAAGCGAATTCCGGACGACTTATATGCCCGATTGAAAAATGATTGTCATATGACAACAACAGACTCAGCCTTTCTTCTTACCCTTAAATCTGTCCATTAATCATCTTCAAATAAAACTTATTACTTTTTAACAACTTTTCCAATTTTGGCCGTATTCCGGGCGAACTAGTTGTCGGGGTAGAAATACTTTTCACGAAAGTGTTCAGCCAGGGGTGGCCCGAAGGGGGGGGTGAGGGGGGGTGACTCACCCCCCCTGCCTTCTGTTAAGTCGTATCAGTCGTTTATTTTGGCCTTTTGCTAAGTTGTATCAGTCGTTTATTTTGGCCTCGCCGAGGTCCCGGACATTCATTTTAATAAAAAATAATCCGAGTCGTTTAAATTTTTTTTTAAAATTGTGTCTCTGCACAGCTTCAGTCGTAAGCCAGTCCCCGAAGAAGTCGTTTAAACCAGGTTTTGTAACCCGATAGGTCGCAGACATGATTCATGGGGGCAGCAATGCGGCTACCTGTTCTACTCCCATGGGATTTGGATCTGCTTAACTTCGGCCTTTCAGGTTTTAGCCTGTCAAAATTACAATAGGTTAGTTGTTAAAGTGAAGTCTGACTGGTAACAAGGTTATGTGCATTGATTTTTGGTCTTCTTTGGCTATAAGTGAAAAAAGAAGGATTAGAATTTATAAACAGAATGGAAAAGCCATCAGAATAGTCAGAAATAAAATGACAGGAGACCCGCGAAAGAAGTGCGCCAGAACAAATCGAAAAATGTCGATTACAAAGAGAGTTTGAGGTGGGAACAACGCTTGAAAAGGACAAGGAGGATTTTAATATACACCCGAAATTCGTTTCTCAGGACAGGAGGGGTTCCGCAGACGCTGGAATAGCTCATTCTAGTCGGGAGGTAAATTTTTGGCCTTTATGCTAGCAGAGGCGTTACTATCAAAATGTTTGGGGGGGGGGGGGAAGAGGAGCAAAAATATTCCTTCAGCCAAAGCTGACTGCAAATCGTATGCATCACTGCTGGCTGCGAATCATAGCACTATCAAATATGGGAGGAGCAAGGTATTTACCGACTGGCTGGTCATTTTTACCGTCTTTTTTGCGGGAAAATCGACTGGTTTAAAGAAAACCGACCGTTTTTAAGAAAATTCGAACTGTTTCCCAAAAAAATCGATTATTTTTACGAAAAATCGTGAACAATCTATTTTACCGGCTAGCCGACAACATCGGGGGAGGGGGGGGGGGTGCATCCCCCCCCCCCCTACGTGACGCCCCTGTATGCTAGTGTTAAAGCACATCTGAAAAGACTTCGTAAAATTCAGGATACTCATACAACTCGAAAATGATCTCTTTTATGTTTAAGATATTCTAAAAGCGAACTTCTCGTCTTCATTTGCTGTGTATATAGCATCTTCTGTCGCGTAGAATCAAATTCTGCAAACCAGTTTTAAGTTGCAATTCTTCAGATTTAGCTTTACCTGCTTTAGTTTTCGGCATGAAAGTACAGTGTGTCGAGTAACAAATAAAACGGTACACGGTACTTTCATTATGAAACAAAAGTACATCAAATCACCGAGAAAAAAACGCAACTCAAGTCTCGTCGGCGAACCTGGCGTCTTTTTCTATATCTGTAAACTCCTGTCAGGCCAAGACCAAAAGCTCGTTACGTCCGTAAATCCGGATTTTTTTTTTAACGCACTGGCAAATCTGTTTTCCTCGTTTCGTTTCTGAGGAAGTGTGTTCTGAACGTGAAAATTACTTTTTTTGCTATTAGTTCGGAGCAAATCTACTTTCTTTTCTATGGGCTTTATTTTGTCACTTTTTCGATGGACAGAGGCGTGATTTCATAGCTATTCTTAATTTTTCATTGGGATCGCAAAATGACGCTCTGCTCCTCGGGTTACGTCCATAAATCAGGATTTTTTTATTCAGGAATTACTTTTTTTGCTTTGATACGGAACAAATCTACTTTGTTTTCTGTGGCCACTATTTTGTCACTTTTTTCGACGGTCAGATTTGTTATTTCAAAGCTGTTTTTTCCTTTTCAATGGGATTGCAAAAAGATGGTCTCCTCGGCGTTTCACAAAATTTCGCCTGTCGCACATTTCATAGTATTCTCTACTTAGAGGAACGGTGTGTCATTTACTTGACGATTAGGCTTGGAACTTTTTAGATTTGATACACATTAAAGGCTGACTAGAACCTTTCTAGACAGAGGCAGATTAAAAAAAAATCGCCTGCGGCGAATTTTAATTTGTCCCGGGTACAGGCGTTGACAGCTTGTCTCTTATGCGAAAGTTGACATGTAAAGTTGAGGCTATGAAGGTATGTATACACAAATTTTGATTACAAGAATAATTTCAGCTAATGCATTACAGCTAGTTTTACACCGGCTCTATTATTTATTGGTGGGGAATGTGCGCCTTTGCCGCATAGTCGCAACAGTTCATTTTTGTTGGTACCTGCGAGTCGTAGATTACGATCCATGAGTCGTTGAAATGAGGGGTCTCACCCCCCCTGGCCTGAGTGCTTCGGGCCACCCCTGTGTTCAGCGTGTCTACTTACCCCTAAATCGAACATTTAGTCAACTTCAGATGAAACTTTTACTTTTAACCAATTTTCCGTTTTTTGCCGGATTCCGGACAAACTAAGTGTCCTGCAAGAAAATGGTTTTCACTTTCGTGTTCAGCACGTCTTCTTACCTCCAATCGAACATTTAATCAACTTCAAATGAAACTTTAACTTTTAACCAACTTCCGGTTTTTGCCGGATTCCGGGCGATCTATTTGTCGGACGAGAAAATATTTTTCATATTCGTATTCAGCATGTCTTCTTACCCCATAATCGACTATCACATTAGCTGTTTAAAAGTATTTTATTTGCTCCTTAATCTGAACCCCCTACCCCACCCCTAAATGTAGAGCTACAGAGCCCATCTAAGAACTTGACCATACCCTTGACCCAAAGAATCGTCACACCAAGTTTCATCAAAATATCTCATTCCCTTCGAGCGTTATCGTGCTGACAGACCGACGGACGGATGGACAGACGGACAATTTTTGCGATGTCAAAATTGAAGTTTTGCCACCTGAATAATTATTTTTCGAACAAAATATATGAGAAAAGGGATGATTGACAAGTTGTGACTAAGAAGATATCTCGAAAACGGTAAATGATAGAAACGTTAGATATCGTACTTACAGCAAAAAATCCAAGAAGATAGGAAAGGGACAGGAAAGGGAAGTCGGAAGCCTCAGACATAATTGCTACTGTGCATCTGCTGTGTTTTCATCTTTTATACTGCATAAACGCTAATTGAGCGCGACATTCGAATTTTATATTAGTGGTTAATCTTCAGCCTGTCTTCAGCTGGAGCTGGACTCTGACTGGACTCTCTAGTTGCTAGCTTAGTGGAGATGGAAGAGTACATCCAGAAAAACATAAACTGTCTTAAAAGTCTGCCTTTCTTTTCTTTGGAAAATCAGCAGCAAGTTTGGCTCAGAGACAAGGAAAAAGATATCAGTTCGCTGTTACAGCCTGAACTTCTGCCATCGCCAGTTAAACTGAAAGTATGGATACCTAATGTTGAACAGCTTTTTGTTGTTAATGGAGTTGAGTTTTGGAAAATGGTGGAGAATTGTTTCCAGTTACAGGAGGGGTATCCAAACTCGACTTTATATAACCTCGAACTTTGCTTTGGCCTGAAAATATTAAAAGGAAACTTCTGTGCAATCCAAAAAAAGTCCTAGGTCACTAATGGTTTGCTTGATAACAGTTAGGACCTTGTTAGGACTCCACTGAAGTTTCTTTTCAACCTTTTTAAGGCAAGTTCGAGGTTGTATAAATTCGAGGCTGGAAACCCATCCTGTAATAATGGATGATAATTAGCCAGCATTATTTGCAAATGGCAGTCTATATCCTTCCCAGACCTGGAACTGAAACCTCAAATGCTAAAAGTACTCAACCGGTTGATTATGCTTCCACACAGGAGCTAATCGTACCCAACTAGTCGGGTAACAAGGGTCATGGGACCTATTAATACTCAACCAGTCAAGGAATCGAGCCTCCTGTCGCTGTCAGTACTAGACTGGTTGAGTACGCGTGTGTTGGGAAGCTAAAAGTACTTGACTATATGGTATTTGCAGTCAGAAAGGAACAGGTAGAGTAATTCCTACCATAGGAGCTATCTTTCCTCAACCATACAAACGAAATCCGTTAATTTATAAGTTCCAGTAACCAGCCCCCCAGGGACTAATAGTCAGGGGCGTTGCTAGCCAAAACTCAAGGGGGGATGGCATTTTAACTTTCCAGCGCATAATAATGTAGTAATAAAACATGCGCGAGTTTCCAGAAATAGAGCCTACCAGCCCTACCACAAAAGGTGCTGCTGGCAAAATAAAAAAAAATCCTGTATGATCAGAACACATCTTTTTGGATCCAGAACAAAACTAAGGGCCACTTTGCATGGATCTTCCCGTGTGTCTTCATTTGCAACAAATACAGAAAATGTGAGACATTTAGCTGGAAGTTGGTAATGTACTTCAGTCTGATCCTTTCCGAAAAAGAAGTAGCCTACTGATCATACAGAAAAAAAAACTTGAAACAGAGCAGACTTGTTCTGAGTTTCCAGTTAAAAAAACGAAGAAAATACAAATGAAATGACATGTTGCAATAATCAGGCCCGTCAATACAGCGTCACAGTGGAGGAAATTGTCATCAAATTCTATTCTGTTAAGGAACTAATCTGATTTTGACATGTATTGAGAGATATTGGCACATAAAAGATTATTTTAAAACTGTCAATCTGGCAAGCTCGAAACATGCGACTGAGAATCCGATTCCTGAAGTCTGAAACGCTTGAGAACCCATTTCTTTTCTTTGGTGTCATTTGGAGTCAAATATCTGCAAGTAAACTTTAAAATCTAGTTGTCATGTAATCAGAGTTGATAGATGACTGGTTATTTTTGCTCAGATGAGAATTACTCTGTTCCCTAACCCATTCAAGCTCTCGCTCTATGTCTGTGACACTTTTTTTAGTTCAAATATGATCTGAAGAGTGGTAAACCTACTGCAGTCCATGAAGCTATCAGCTCAGAAGTTGGTTTAACGAATAGAAACTCCCTATCGCTCCAACGAGCCCCAGGTCCACCGGATGAGCTTGTGAGAGGAAGTGTTCGAAATATGCCCTTCCTACCAGCTGGTATGCTCATCAAGGATGAATTGAAAGAAGTCAGAAAAGTGTCTGTTGACTTTGAAGGTAAGTGCGATGTCAAGGGATATATAAACAAGGATGAAAGAAACGATGTGTGGTCCATGATTATACACTGTTAGAAGATTCATAACAGACAACAGAAGGATGCACTGTTTTAGCAGATACTGCATAACAGACAGCTGTTGTCTGTTGTGTTTGAAAATGCTGTGTATAACAAGCTTTGCCATCAGGAAGAGCCGAAAAATCACCAAAAAGCATCTGCTGAATTTTCAGACATCATGACGACAAAGAAAAAAGGCAGTAGATGCTTTTTCGCTGTTTTTTGGCTCTTCCTGGGAATGCTTGTTATGCATGAAATTTCATGTACAACGTTTTCCAATACGACAGATAACATCCTAAGTGCTACGCAGTGTCTGTTGAAACCGCGCATCCTTCTGTTGTCTGTTATAAAACTTCTGACAGTGTAGTACAGAGGATAAGTCCCTTCCCCATTCCTCGGCTCTCCCAATTATTCTGTTACAGTGTTGTGAAACTCCCCACCAGGTCCAGTAGTCAATGAGTCAGAGCAGTACAGACATGTTGAGGCTGAATGTCTAACCAATGACCAGGAAGAAAATGCCAGATTCACAGGTTACCTCCATTCTCTTCTTGTACAGGTCTAGAAATGTTTTAGTGAACTTATGAAAGACAGTGAATGAAATCAGATGTCAGTTTCTGAACTTCATGCTGAGCTGGCTGAAGGCCCATTCACAACGGGTTTTAACTAATACTCGGTACCAGCCAGTTCCGGAAATCGCTCTGAGACCGAGAATTAGCTGGGTTTCTACCGTTCGCAATCGATACTGGTGCCAGTTTCGGGTACCAGCTAGTTTCGCACCCAAGTTGAAATCAGTCAACTTTTCAGGGTACTAGCCAATCACATTGCTTAGGGGAATTCTCAGGTATGTTCCGATTGGCTAACGGTGAACCACGTCAGACCGAAGAACAATGACCTAAATTCACTTTCAGTTTTCAAGGCAGCAAGGAGTGGATGTGATTTTATCTATTGGGCTTGGTTCGAAACTAGCCAATCAGAATATTCCTCAATATTCCCCAAAATAATCTGATTGGCTAGTACCCTCGAAAGTAGAACTGATTTCAACTCGGGTGCGAGACTAGCTGGTACCCGAAACTGGCACCAGTATCGATTGTGAACGGTAGAAACCCAGCTAATTCAGGGTGGGGAATGTGGTCCACCAGTCTCACGGCCGTTTTGAAAATCGAACACACCAGTCTCACTGTTTCGAACCACCAGTCTCATAAAAATGGCGCCGGGAACCAGCAGTCTCGGAAACGAGACCAACAGTCTCCAATTCAGACCAACAGTCTCATCTAATTTCCAATTTTTTTAAAGTAAAAAAGTGTTTTCTTTGTTTTTCTCTGTCAGTCCCTTGAATTACGCGCTTGTGTCAGCACTACAGGTAGAGTGAAGCTTGGGCTTTCAATACATGTATTCATCTCTGCTATTGGCTTGGTACTTCTCAGTGAATAGGGCTCTGAAAAAGCAAACCAATTTTTTTTTTTTTTTCTGTGTTGTTTAATAGAATTCTGCTACTCTGCCAACTACAACAGGTAAAGTGAAGCCTGGGCTTTCAAACGATATATGATTCACTGTTACTGGATTACCAAGTGTCACATTGGGTGGCTTTGAGAAAACTGTTTTGGTAAACAAATGTAATTTCTAGGCTGTCTATGAGATTTCTTGGAATTTTCTAACTTTGCGACCAGTTTTGGTAGATTTAAGCATGAGTTTTCCACAAATCCATGTATCTCTGATACTGGCTTAGTCAGTTTGTTGCTGGGTTCCTATGGTAAACTCATTAGCTGTTTTTTTTAACTGCCCTGCTTAATACTGTTGAATGTTTTGTCGCCTCACTGTTCAGTTCACCTGACTGACGGTATTAGTTTGTTCCATTCTTTTTCCATGCATTTTCCATGCTTAAAATACTATTCTGAGGCTGTCTCTACACAACTACAGTAAGAGGTTAAGTATCGCTCAATGGAACCTATTATCGCTCACCAGAGCTGCGTTTGATTTGCCTTGACTGATAGCGTTCGATTTATCCAGTCGACTGAGATTTTGGACTAAAATTTGACTTTTGACAACCGAGAATAAATGGTCATTCGTTCCATGGTTAAGCGGTTAATCTACAGTAAGCGGTCAAGTAACGCTCAATGTACCTATCATAGCTCACCAGAGCTGGGTTCGATCCGCATTTCCAGTCGACTGAAATCATTTCGCTGTTTCATTTGCTATTCTCAATTGACTGATAGCGTTCAATTTATCCAGTCGACTAAAGGTGACTTTTGACAACAGAGAACAAACGGTAATTTGTTCCATGGATAACCGATTAAAGTAAGCGGTCAAGTATCGCTCAATGGAACATTTTATCTCTCACTAGAGCTGCATTTGATTTGCATTTCCAGTTAACTTAAATCGTCATTTTGCAGTTTTATTTCCTATTCTCAGCTGACTGATAGGTTCTATTTATCCAGTCGACTGACATTGTCCACTAAAAGCTGACTTTGGACGACCGACAACAAATGGTCATTCGTTCCATGGATAACCGGTTAACCAACAGTAAGTGGTCAAGTATCGCTCAATGGAACATTTTATCGCTCACCAGAGCTGTGTTTGATTTGCATTTCCAGTTGACTGAAATAATCTTTTTGCTGTTTTATTTGCTATTCTCAGTTAGCATTCAATTTATCCAGTCGACTCAGATTGTCTTTCTTGGGATTTTCTAACTTTACAACCAGTTTTGGTAGATTTAAGCATGGACTTTCCACAGATATGTGTATCTCTGATATTGGCTTAGTCAGTTTCTTGCTCATGGTGTCCTTTGATAAACTCATTAGCTGTGTTTTTTTAACTGACCTGCTAGACCCTGTTGAATCTTTTGTTGTCTCACTATTCAGTTCACCTGACTGCCTGGTCCGGTACTAGTTCGTTCAATGCTTAAAATACTATTTTGGGGCTGTCTCTACACAACTACAGTAAGCGGTCAAGTAACAGTCAATGGAACCTATTATTGCTCACCAGAGCTGCATTTGATTCACATTTCCAGTTGACTTAAGTTATTAATTTGCCGTTTTATTTGCTATTCTCAGTTGACTGATAGCGTTCAATTTATCCAATCTATTGAGATTGTCCATTAAAAGTTGACTTTGGACAACCGACAACAAATGGTCATTCGTTCCATGGATCACCGGTTAACCAACTGTAAGCGGTCAAGTATTGCTCAATGGAGCATTTTATCGCTCACTAGAGCTGCATTTGATTTGCATTTCCAGTTAACTTAAATCGTCATTTTGCAGTTTTATTTCCTATTCTCAGTTGACTGATAGGTTCTATTTATCCAGTCGACTGACATTGTCCACTAAAAGTTGACTTTGGACGACCGACAACAAATGGTCATTCGTTCCATGGATAACCGGTTAACCAACAGTAAGTGGTCAAGTATCGCTCAATGGAACATTTTATCGCTCACCAGAGCTGTGTTTGATTTGCATTTCCAGTTGACTGAAATAATCTTTTTGCTGTTTTATTTGCTATTCTCAGTTAGCATTCAATTTATCCAGTCGACTCAGATTGTCTTTCTTGGGATTTTCTAACTTTACAACCAGTTTTGGTAGATTTAAGCATGGACTTTCCACAGATATGTGTATCTCTGATATTGGCTTAGTCAGTTTCATCCTCATGGTGTCCTTTGATAAACTCATTAGCTGTGTTTTTTTAAGTGACCTGCTAGACCCTGTTGAATCTTTTGTTGTCTCACTATTCAGTTCACCTGACTGCCTGGTCCGGTACTAGTTCGTTCCATGCTTAAAATACTATTTTGGGGCTGTCTCTACACAACTACAGTAAGCGGTCAAGTAACAGTCAATGGAACCTATTATTGCTCACCAGAGCTGCGTTTGATTCACATTTCCAGTTGACTTAAGTTATTAATTTGCCGTTTTATTTGCTATTCTCAGTTGACTGATAGCGTTCAATTTATCCAATCTATTGAGATTGTCCACTAAAAGTTGACTTTGGACGACCGACAACAAATGGTCATTCGTTCCATGGATCACCGGTTAACCAAATGTAAGCGGTCAAGTATTGCTCAATGGAGCATTTTATCGCTCACTAGAGCTGCATTTGATTTGCATTTCCAGTTAACTTAAATCGTCATTTTGCAGTTTTATTTCCTATTCTCAGTTGACTGATAGCATTAAATTTATCCAATCTATTGAGATTGTCCACTAAAAGTTGACTTTGGACGACCGACAACAAATGGTCATTCGTTCCATGGATCACCGGTTAACCAACAGTGGAACATTTTATCGCTCACCAGAGCTGCGTTTGATTTGCATTTCCAGTTGACTGAAATAATCTTTTTGCGGTTTTATTTGCTATTCACAGTTAGCATTAAATTTATCCAGTAGACTCAGGTTGTCGACAAAAAGTTGACTTTTGCCGATCGAGATAAAATGGTAATTCATTCCATGGTTAACCGGTTAACCTACAGGAAGCAGTCAAGTATCGCTCAATGGAACCGATTATCACTCACCAGAGCTGCATTCTATTCGCATTTCTAGCTAACTTAAATCATCATTTTACTCTGTTATTTGCTGTTCTCAGTTGATTCATATTGTTCGATTTAGCTCTTGGCAAGGGTGTGGAAACTCAAGAAGGTAAGGGAACATCACTAAAACAATATGACAAAGCGACCTAATCATGTTCTATAACATTTAGACAATTACTAAAATTACCCTTTGCTTGTCTCCATGATGATGCTGTACGTAGCAGCTTCAATTTGAAGGGTCTCATGAAGAGACCTCTTACGTGGACCAATTTATAGTACTTCAACCTACAAACAATAGTATGTTTGTAACATACAATAGAATGCTCCTATAGCAAGAGCAACATCTGTAGAGGAGATAGTACTTCAACAATTAGAAAAAGAGTGAGAGGAATATTCATGGAGGACTAGTAAAACATATGGTATGTGAAAAAAGAATCACCAAAAAGTTGACTTTTGACGATCGAGATAAAATGGTAATTCATTCCATGGTTAACCGGTTAACCTACAGTAAGCAGTCAAGTATCGCTCAATGGAACCTATTATCACTCACCAGAGCTGCATTCTATTCGCATTTCTAGCTAACTTAAATCATCATTTTACTCTGTTATTTGCTGTTCTCAGTTGATTCATATTGTTCGATTTAGCTCTTGGCAAGGGTGTGGAAACTCAAGAAGGTAAGGGAACATCACTAAAACAATATGACAAAGCGACCTAATTATGTTCTATAACATTTAGACAATTACTAAAATTACCCTTTGCTTGTCTCCTTGATGATGCTGTACGTAGCAGCTTCAATTTGAGGGTCTCATGAAGAGACCTCTTACGTGCACCAATCTATAGTACTTGAACATACAAACAATAGTATGTCTGTAACAAACAATACTATGTTCCTACAACAAGAGCAACATCTGCAGAGGAGATAGTACTTCAACAATTAAAAAAAGAGTGAGAGGAATATTCATGGAGGACTAGTAAAGAACGTATGGTATGTGAAAAAAGAATCACCAAAACCAACAAAACAAAAATTACCAGAGTGGGTGCGTTAGTTCATGTAGGTTAACTTGAACACTTTTAGCTAGGACTTCCATAGCCAGTGTAAAACATTAAGAATAAGCTTATTTTTTATTTTTTTTTTACCATCATTGGATAGGTAGCGTACTCTGTAGCACCAGATTTGTTAGAACATGAAAAAATGTCGGCCTCATGGCCGCAATTTGAAATGACCAGTAAAAGGTGACCGGTTGGTTGGATTCCGCAATCTTTTTCTCAACCTACGCTTATATTCTCGGTTAACCATGGAATGAATGACCATTTGTTCTCAGTTTTCAAAAGTCAACTTTTAGTCGACAATCTCAGTCAACTGGATAAGTTGAATGCTATCAGTCAACTGATAATAGCAAATAAAACAGCAAAAAAGATGATTTAATTCAACTGGAAATGCAAATCGAACCCAGCTCTGGTGAGCGATAATAAGTTCCATTGAGCATTACTTGACCGCTTACTATAGCTTAACCGGTTAACCATGGAACAAATGAAAATTTGTTCTCGGTTGTCAAAAGTCAACTTTTAATCGAAAATTTCAGTTGACTGGATAAATCGAATGCTGTCAGTCAACTGAGAATAGCAAATAAAACAGCAAAAAGATGATTTAAGTCAACTGGAAATGCAAATCGGACCCATCTCTGGTGAGCGATAATAAGTTCCATTGAGCGTTACTCTTGACCGCTTACTGTAGCTTAACCGGTTAACCATGGAATGAATGACCATTCGTTCTTGGTTGTCAAAAGTCAGCTTTTAATCGACAATTTATGTCGACTGGATAAATCAATCGCTTTCGGTCAACTGAGAATAGCAAATAAAACGGAAAAATTATGATTTAAGTCAACTGGAAAGGCGAATCGAACGCAGCTCTGGTGAGCGATAATAGGTTCCATTGAGTTTACTTGACAGCTTACTGTAGGTTAACCGGTTAACCATGGAACAAATAACCATTTGTTCTCGTTTGTCAAAAGTCAACTTTCAGTCAACAGTCTCAATAGATTGGATAAGCCAAGAGCTAAATCGAATAATATGAATCAACTGAGAACAGCAAATAAAACAGTAAAATGATGATTTAAGTTAGCTGGAAATGCGAATAGAATGCAGCTCTGGTGAGTGATAATAGGTTCCATTGAGCGATACTTAGCTGCTTACTGTAGGTTAAACGGTTAACCATGGAATGAATTACCATTTTATCTCGATCCTCAAAAGTCAACTTTTAGTCAACTGGATAAACTGAATGCTAACTGAGAATAGCAAATACAACAGCAAAAAGGTTATATCAGTCAACTGGAAATGCAAATCAAACGCAGCTCTGGTGAGCGATAAAATGTTCCATTGAGCGATACTTGACAGCTTACTGTTGGTTAACCGGTTATCCATAGAACGAATGACCATTTGTTGTCGGTCGTCCAAAGTCAACTTTTAGTGGACAATCTCAATAGATTGGATAAATTGAACGCTATCAGTCAACTGAGAATAGCAAATAAAACGGCAAAATAATAACTTAAGTCAACTAGAAATGCGAATAAAATGCAGCTCTGGTGAGCGATAATAGGCTCCATTGAGTGTTACTTGACCGCTTACTGTAGTTGTGTAGAGACAGCCTCAGAAGAGTATTTTAAGCATGGAAAATGCATGGAAAAAGAATGGAACAAACTAATACCGGACCAGTCAGTCAGGTGAACTGAACAGTGAGGCGACAAAACATTCAACAATATCAAGCAGGGCAGTTAAAAAAAAAACAGCTAATGAGTTTACCATAGGAACCCAGCAACAAACTGATGTCTATCTACCAAAACTGGTCGCAAAGTTAGAAAATTCCAAGAAATCTTATAGACAGCCTAGAAATTACATTTGTTTACCAAAACAGTTTTTTCAGAGCCACCCAATGTGACACTTGGTAATCCAGTAACAGTGAATCATATATCGTTTGAAAGCCCAGGCTTCACTTTACCTGTTGTAGTTGGCAGAGTAGCAGAAGTCTATTAAACAACACAGAAAACAAAAAAATAAATTTGTTTGCTTTTTCAGAGCCCTACTCACTGAGAAGTACCAAGCCAATAGCAGAGATGAATACATGTATTGAAAGCCCAAGCTTCACTCTACCTGTAGTGCTGACACAAGCGCGTAATTCAAGGGACTGACAGAGAAAAACAAAGAAAACACTTTTTTACTTTAAATAAATTGGAAATTAGATGAGACTGTTGGTCTGAATTTGAGACTGTTGGTCTCGTTTCCGAGACTGGTGGTTCCCGGCGCCATTTTTCTGAGACTGATGGTTCAAAACAGTGAGACTGGTGTGTTCTGCGAATGAGACTGGTGGACCACATTCCCCACCCTGTAATTCTCGGTCTCAGAGCGATTTCCGGAACTGGCTGGTATCGAGTATTAGCTAAAACCCGTTGTGAATGGTCCTTGAACAAGTATAATCTTGATTCACATGTTCTCTTTATACCTGAAAACTTATAGGTCAGGCTGACAAATATTTGGTACAAGTCAACTGTACAGCAGTTCACTCTAGGTCGGATCGCCCAGGTTTTGAAGTTCAAATTCAGTTCAGTTTCATTGGACTATATTAAAGACAAAAAAAATACACAACTAACATTTCTGCCAGGAAAGCACAAAAGGACTGCTTGGCTAGGGCAGAGAAATAACCGATATTTATTAAACAATAAACAGAATCAACTAACTGAATACTGAACAAAAAAGGACGGAGACGAACAATATTACCAATGGTTCAACTTTAAATGAAAAAGAGAGAAAAATAAGGGAAACAAGGAACGAGAAAGAAAGAAAAAAAAAAAAAACAGGGGAGGGGTCGAAAGAAGGGTAACACTAAACAACTTTCCTGTAATGACCTTTTGCTGCTCGCTTGAAGGAAATAAGGTTATTCGAATTCTGGATAATTGTGCCAGTACAGTGCAGATTTTTTAAATTTTCACGCCCAGATAGGTTTCAATTCAATTCAATTCAGTTTATTTCTAAAACGTGAAGCGGACAAGTCGAATATTTGTTTGGTCGTCAATAAAAATGTATATACAATTTACTGTCAACACTTATGAATTAATTTAAAATAAAAGTAATCACCAAACAAAAGGTTTGGATTTGAACTGCGGGTAGGTAGCTATGACCCGCTAGAATGTAGTGCAAATGAAAATCCTTCAATACCTTCAAGACGAGCTCCGGTGTTATGTCTGCAGTTTCGAGTTACCGACCAATTGCGCTGGCTGCAGTTGTGTCAAAGGTGTTCGAGAAGTGGCTGTATACTATTCTTGAAAACCAGCTTCGTTCTTCACATTACCAGTTTGGGTTTAAAGAAAAATCATTGTGTGTTTTATTGACGCCAAGGCCGCGTTCGACAGGGTTATCCACGAGAAGCTTCTGAATAAGATGGTGTCGCGGGGTATTGACCCTAGGGTAACTGGAACCCTAGCTGCTTGGTTTGAGACACAGCAGTTCCGAGTAAAGTGGAGTGGTGTAATTAGCCAGCCATTCGCAGTGTTGAATGGGGTTCGCCAAGGAGGTGTGCTGTTTCTGTTATTGTATAACCTGTATGTTGATGATTTGAATTTGTTGTTGGCTAGAACTGGAGTTGGTTGCTTCATACAAGGGCTGTGTTTCAACAACCTTAGTTATGCTGACGACCTTGCCGTTCCTGTCCCAACAGTAGCAGCACTAAATAAGCTACTGGCTGTTTGTGATGAATTTGCTTTGATGCATGATGTCGTCTTCAACACGAAGAAAACGCTGTTGGCATTCATTCCACATGGACTTCAGTTGAAGATTATTCCAGATGCTGTACTATCTAGTTCAAAGATTCAAGTCGTCCAGCATTTCAAATACTTGGGTTTCACGTTTTCATCTTCGATGACTGCTGAAGTGCATGTTTCTTCGCTTATGAGGTCTCTATCTATTAGAGCAAATATACTGATAAGGAGGTTTGGCAGCTGCGAGGCCCCGGTAAAGAGTTTTCTTTTCAAGGCTTACCGCACGCCACTTTACTGCCTTCCTGTTGCTTGTAATGTCAGTGTGAAATGTGAGAATTCTTTTCGGGTTATGTATAATAACTCGTTCCGGTGGCTTCATGATCTTCCTTGGAATTGTAGTGCATCGGGAATGTTTGTTGGTGAAGGGCTTCCATCTTTTGGTGAACTTCGGAGGCGGTCAATTCTTTCCCTTCAAACCAGGATCCTCCGATCCCCTAGCCCACTTCTTAGGATCCTTTGTGGGCCTCAGATGCGGCTTTCTCTGCCTGTATGGCTTGTGTGGACTCGCGAGTTGTACGCAGGGCTTTTACGGGAGTCACGTAAGGGACCTAGTACTTAGATTTGTTTCTTTGTTTGTTGAGTGTGTTTTGTTATATCAAATAAGGCCCATGTTGGCCTTATTTGAAATAAAATAAATAAAATAATATAAATAAAATAAGACGTATTAGCTTGTGTCTAGGTGACATGTTTTCAATGTCAAAGCTTCGTATATCACTGATCATCATCATCTTATTTATTCCTGAATATCTGTTTCACAACATGATAACATAGGAATTGTCAACTTAAACCAAATATAATTGGTTTATACAGTTCATTTTAAAACTTATCAATCAACTACAATCGGAAAGCTTTAGGAAATTTATACAGCTCTTTTTGTGCTCCATCCATTTTATTTCACTCTGCTGTCGCACATGTTCTATGGGACAAGGAGTTGCACAAAATGAGAAGATGCTATTTTAAAGCACAGCTGCTACTAGAAACGAGCGTTGCACTATGAAATGGATCAGAAAAAACTTTCTCGAAAATACCGTTACTTTCCATCTGAATTTAGCGATTTTCTCGTTAGCAATAGACAACTCCGCACAGTCTTCCTTCTCTCCTACGCGGCGGCTGGGCGCAAAAGATTTGAAAACTGAACGCGCCAAAAAGTACGAAAACTAAGCAAACAAAATGAGTCGAAAACAGAAAATTCTCATATCCTTGTGTGTGAAAGAGTTGTCAGGGGACGACGGTGATTCTGGCAAACTTTGCGTTCTGTAATGGGTAAAACACTGACAATTCGTAGACACAAAGCGAAACGAAAAATGGGGATTTTAAAAGCTATCCATAAGTGAGCTAGGTATATCATAAAAGGCAGAATAAGCAAGATGGTTCTTTAAGTATGCGAAGCACTATTTGCCAAAGTTGCACCACATAGCCACATGCTAACGCAGCGTTTCGAAGTCAAAGATGCAAGCGTCACACTTTTGGAAATTTCGTCGGCTCTATAAAAAATCCCGGAAAACAGGGCCCAGCCAGCACATGACACTCTACAATCTTTTCTGGCCGAGGAATGAAAAATTGTATATTGTATTTGTTGTGTTTTATTTAATTCTTTTATTTTATTCTACAGGCTACGCTTTTCAAATGGCGGGTCCGAAATAAATTACTTACTTACTTACTATTGTTTAAATTGCCAAATTACTACTTACAACAATTACTACTGCTCCATTCTCCATTCAGATTTGCTGACCGTCCCTCCCGGTTTTGACAGTGGAATGGATTTTCCAAAGGTGGCGATTCTTCCTGCAGAAGTTAAACCAGCGAAGCAGCCAGCTGGGAAGGTAGAACCATTTAACAACAAGAAACAAGATATCAAAATCGTTGAGGTAAGAAGCTTTATCGCCCCTCCCCCCTCCTCTGCGCGGGTTCCGGCAAACAAAAAAAAATTGCCCCCCCCACCCGGCGAATCCCCCGGAGAATATAAGGTTTGAAGCCAAGCTGACCATTCATTACGAAAGAAATAGAAAACCGTGATTTTCGAGGTTATTTCTTGATCAGCTAATTATCCCTCTAGGATGATGTGCGAGGGATAAATATAAATTCGGATATTTCGGTTGCACTTCCGGCAAACCGTCCTCAGCGAAAAACAAAACAAAACTAAATCATAAAATCCACCACAATCACAACAGGAGAACGATGCGGAACCAACAGACAATAAGACGAGATGTGACTAAAAACCAGAAGAAAACGGTGGGGATGCAGATAAAAATAAAATAACGAAAGATAAAATGTGCGTGTTAAAAATGTATATGTACAAATCTGTGATTATTTACAATTCTGAGCTCTGTTTATATTTACAAATTTACCATCCGTCTGGGAAAGCGAACAAATCACGGTTTTCTATTTCTTTCCTACCCCCCGGAGCTACCCCCCGGAGACCCCCCCCCCCCCTGTATTTGACGGTGCAAAACGGAGAAGTCAGCTACATTTTCTTAGAGCTCTAAGAAAATGTAGCTGACTTATCCGTTTTGCACCGTCAAATATGATTCGCAGTCAGCTTGGGCGGAAGGAATATTTACCCCCCCCCCCCGGCCGAACCCCGCGTTACCAAGCCCTTCCTGGAGAAGATCCCGACGGTCGATCCTCCCCCTGGTACCAAACCCCCTCCGGTACCACCACCACCCTCCGGTACCCCCCCCCCCCCCCTCCCCGGTGAATACCCCCTCGCATAAATAAAAAAGACAATCCCAAAAGAACCTCATTGGTTCCATTCGGGAGATAGGTGGGCTGAACTGGTCCCTACCTATGGATTTACTCGTTCGCCCTAGTTTCAGTCGCACTACGCAGACAGGCCACTTTTAAATTTTACGTCTTTTTATACGTCTACCTCTACCATGTCGCTGGAGTCACGCATTAAGGGGTCGAGTGACAGTTTTTGTGAAAATGAGTTATTAATGCTAGGGCCATTGATCTTAGCTCCTGTGTTTGCTGCAAATTTTCCTACGACACGGCTAACGGCTCGTTCCCGAGATACATGAGTTGCTCGAAAGATCTAACCTGAACAAGAACGGTCAAATAGAGATAAGGGACAACGGTCAAAAAAAAGGTAAGGGACATAAAAATCATTAGTACATCGGGGCAAGTTTTTTCTTCTTCGCAACGTTCTTAAAAATGCCGCTTGTCCCCTTTACGCGTGACAGTGAATATGTATTTGATAGTGCAAAACGGATACGTCAGCTGAATTTTATTAGAGCTAAATTTCGACCCGTCTTGGCAAGGGTCCTCTTCAGGCCCAAAACCTATAACTATAAGAGAAGCTGTTAAAATTATGAAAAACCATTCAGGGATCCAGTGAGACACAGCCGAATACTCACTACCAGAAACATGGAACGGCATCATCAGCGAAAGGAAATTCAGACCCCAAGCTCTTCTCTATAACAACCAAAGTCAACCCAAATCCAGAAGAATCTCTACCCGGTCAACGACCCAATCGAGCAGCAAAAACAGCAACCATGTCCAGAATGAAATTACAACACCTTTTTAACCACAAGCAACTCCCACAAAGGATTTATCGTTAAGCCAGAATCTTTTGTTTGTTTTTTCCAGCTAGAGTGATCTTGAGCCTGGCCCTTGCCAGGAAGGGACGAAATATAGCTATAGTGAAATTCAGCTGACGTATCCGTTTTGCAATATCAAATGTGATTCGCAGTCAGCTTGGGCTGAAGGAATATTATAGTGACGATGTGCCCCACTCTTTTTCCCCGTAAGGTCCATCTCAGGAAATAAGTAATATAACGATATAGCGATGCGAACAAGTGATTCGAATAACGATAGTCGCATTGCTTGTCCCACCCCTCCGCCCACCCTGAACCATAGGCTGCCTTATCTTATGTTTTCGAACGTGATCCGCTCAGCTTTTGCCCGAAACGCCACCAAATGCAAATTGTCAGTCAATTGTTCATAAGTATTCACTGTAAAAAGTTTCTTCGAGTAAGGATTAAAGTTGACTGCAGTACTTGCTACTAGGATTAATCTTATCTCTACTGGGATAAGATTAATCCGAACTAGAAATAATCCTATCTCAGTAGAGACAAGATCAATCCCAGTAGCAAATACTGCAAGATTTTTTTTTACAGTGTAGTCTCATACTCAACGTTAACAACATGTTCATCAAAATCCTTAGATTACAATCTTGTGCTAAGGCCTGAAGAACAGACAAATTTGTATATATATATATATATATTTTATTTATAACCCGCCAAATACAGAATGTGGTAGCGGAGTAAAGGGAATAACGCGAAATAGCACAAGATAAATAACAGTATAAACACACAAAATTTAGACATAATTACTAACTGGGCCTGAAAAATTCATGAAAAACATCATGTACTCGAAGACCAGGATGACGAGATGTAGATAGTAGTGACGCTGACGTTTTCTCGAGTGAGCGAATCACATCTTGGACGCCGAACTTCTGAACTAGTTTGTGGTTGCGGCAGGAACGAGGAAGGTACATAAAAAATGTACAATGATTATAATAACACGTCTTCAAAGCTTTCATGTCTTTTTTTCGCAGAATGTGTGTTATGCCTCTAGCGCATGCAAACCTTACCTTAGCTCTCAAGACCAAGTACCAAAGCTTTAGATGGGTATAGTTTTTTTTAGCGTTTTTTCGCTGTGTTGTTTTTGACTGGCTTCCTACTTTTTTTTTTGACGAAATGGTAATTTTAGAGCCCTCGCTGACCGTTCGAATGACCTGGTTAATTTTTCTTTTATTTTAAGGAGTTGGACATAGCCGACTTACTACTACCCATTAAGCCACCGCAGCCTAAATCAACCGCTTGGGCAGAGGTGATAGATGTAACAAAACCTCTGGAAAATTTCCACGAATTGGTGCCGAATCCAGCGTTTACATGGAAGTTTGAATTGGACACTTTCCAGAAGCAGGTTGGTAGCGTCAGGTTTACAAAGCACTGAGATAGGGATTTATCCGGAACTATATTTGTGTGTTGCCCCCCCCCCCCCCCACACACAGACCATTGAAATTTAAAGTCAAATTATTGTACATTTACTGGACATATCTTTTTTAGAAGTATTTGAGTTAATTTCCAGAAATGGACTTTAAATTTTATAAGGGCAAAATTTTATGGAAAATCAAGTGTAACTAGCTTATTTATTATTAATAAAAGTGATTAAAGTCTGTATCCAAACCTGGACTGGTTAAACGTGATCGAATCGTCATATTTTGCTCCGTACAAACCCACACTCTGTTGTGACCCACCGTGACGAGGAGACAAGATTCCATGCATCAAAGTACTGCTGATGACTAACTCTCCTTGCTGATCAGTACTTGCTGATGCAAAATCGCTGGGTACCTAGCGGAAGAGCCAGAAGCGGTATCACCTCGGGTATCACATCTGCCGCCAAAGGTCGCCGTGATTGTTTGACACAGGATTTGAGTTGTTGAGTTTGAGTCGTTCGGGAGACGTTTTCTCGTTCGTCCTGTTTTGGACTTAGTCATATAGAGTATTTGTGTGCTACATTAGCAACCTAATCTGCCATAACGGAAGTTTGATGGTTGTTTTCTTGATCTAAATCGGAAAAACTACTCAGTAGTTCGTATTTGATCTGAATAATTTTAAGTTCCTATTTCTCGTACAAATTACCGTTTTTGCTCTTCGCGCTTCTCCGTTCTCGCTTTTGACAAAAACACTAGTTGCGTTTTTGCACATACCATGGTATCTGATACCACGGTCTAAAGTCGTTTTTGCAGTTATCGTGGTGTCTGATACCACGGTCAAAAGGCGTTTTTGCTGTTATCGTGGTATCTGGTCAGTTATCGTGGTATCAGATCTCCAGATACTACGGTCCGACCGTGGTAACTGGTCGTGGTATCTGAAAATACATCTCACTTTCATGAAATTTTGTCAGATTGGTGAGAAAGAAGTTTAACACTTAGTGATGTAACTGGATATATCTGTTTTTCTTTTGGGAAGACTTCGAAAAGTACAATTTCAGCAATAGTCGTTTTTGCAGAGCACCGTGTATCAGATACCACGATAACTGCAAAAGTGACTAATTGCAGATCCAGTTACCGTGGTAACAGATACCATGGTATCAGCGATAAGGCAACTACTAATTTAGCAACCGATCTGCAATCCGTTAATACTATTTTATAACGATTGAAAATCCACCCTTTGTTGACCAATACCAATCAAAGAGCAGGGCGGAGAACAAGAGTCGAGAATTGACTAAGCAACTTCTCGATTCTGCAGAATCGCGAAGCTTTCCAGGTTCTCGATTCTTACAAAAACGCAAGAAAAGGAGTATTGGGGTGTATCCTCGCCGTTCCCCAAGGACTCCTCGAGGAATCGAACGGAACGGCGAGAATAGAGGGAGTCACTCCACGCAGAGTCCGCGTACAGAAACAGTGAGAACATGGGGAATGATTCCAAAATAGACATTGTTCGAAAAAAATATAAAGTTGACGAAATTAGTCTGGATCCACTTTATTTTTGGTTTTGTTGATTCTGATTTTCTTAATTCATTTTACATTGCACCAACACCAGCAACTGAAAGGGAGCCCTTTTTGTTGATGATGATGATAATCGGAGCATCCCCCGTCCTTGGGGACTCGCGACAATACGGGAAGTGAGTCCCCGGGACAAACCAAAACGCGGGGACTCTTCAAGTGGAGTCCTCCGGGAACGGCGAGAATACGCCTTTGGTTTCATCTAAGTAGGCAAACAAGACCAAAGGTGTTGATGGGATCCCAAAAATCTAAGATTTGATCCAGACAGTTGGGTCTTGTCTTCGCCTGGCTAATCATCAGAGAAAACCGAGTTCAGATATTCTATCTACCGATCTATCTATACCTCTATAAGCCATATCTATTTTGACGATACTGACCGAAACTTCCTGCTTTACTACTGCCAAATTTGCGGTTTCGCCCGAATTCCGAGCGAACTCCTAGTCCAGCAAAAAAAGAAAATTCAGAAACGAAACCGGCGTATCTCCTTATTCCTATAAAGAACATCTAATCTACTTTAAATAAAAATTTGACTTAAAAAAAATGCGGGTACAACCGGATTCCGGAACTAATTATATGTCCGGGTAATAAATCATCATCATATGCAGACTCAGCGTCTTTTCTTACCCCTAAATCTATCATCTAATCAACTTCAGATAAAGATTTTGCTTTTAACATATTTTCAGGGTTTGGCCGGATTACAAGCGAGCTAGTTGTCCGGCGAGAAAATGGTTTTCACCATCGGGTTTAGTATGTCTTCTTACCCCTAAATCAAACATTTAATCAACTTCAAATGAAACTGTTACTTCGAACCAACTTTCCGGTTTTGGCCGGATTCCGGACGAACTACTCGTCCAGCCAGAAAATGGTTTTCACCATCGTGCTCAGCATGTCTTCTTAACCCATAATCGACTATCACATTAGCTGTTTAAAAATATTTTGTTTGTCCCTTAATTTGAACCCCGTCCCCCACCCCCAAATATAGGGCGACAGAGCCCATCTACGAACTCGACCTTACCCTTGACCCAAACAATCCTCACACCAAGTTTCATCAAAATATCTCATTCCCTTCGAGAGTTATCGTGCTTACAGACGGACGGACAACTTTTGCGAAGTCATAGTAATCCCTCCACCCAAAAACGCGAAATAGGAGAATTGAGAGGAGAATCGCAAGGAGAATTGAGATACAAAAACGCAACTAATGTGTTATTAAGTTAGCCAACTCAGCATTTGTCATACTTTAATTACCTTAATTTGTATGTCGGTCCCACTCACTTTAGTGGCCCACTTTTTTAAAAGTTCCAGCTCCTCTTGTATGCTTCGGGAGTGGGCGCTGACATTGTTGCTTGTGATAATCTGTTCCAAAGGCTTACCACTCTGTTAGTGAAGAAGTTTTTTCTGGCCCCCGTTTCAACCGACCGTTAGAACGACTTTTTTGAATGCCCTCGGGTACACTGAGAGGGTCCTAACTATCCTGGGCCCTAGTCATGGGCGTCACGACTGGGGGGATGGGGGGAGAAGGGGACGCCCACCCCCAATGCTGTCGGTCAGTCGGTAAAAATAACCGATTCGGTACGAAGCGCCGCGATTTTTCGTCAAAACAGTTGATTTTTCGTGAAAACAGTCGGTTTTTCTGAAAATTGGTCGATTTTTCGTCAAAATAGTCGGTTTTTCTGAAAATCAGTGGATTTTTCTGAAAACCAGTCGATGTTGTTTCAAAAATGTCATTTTTGTTGTTGAAAATAGTCGTTTTTTCTGCAGAAAAAGTCGGTAAAAATTACCAGCCAGTCGGTAAATTCATCCCCCCCCCCCCCCAAACATTTTGGCTAGTAACGCCTCTTCTGGCCTTAGTAGTTGCTGAATTTAGGAGATAGCCGACGCTTGGAATAGCCTTCGCACAGATCAGAGATTTGTGGTAGACTAACATAGCCTAGCCTGTAAGACTTTGACAACTAACATTTTTGTTTGTAGTTTATGCTGAAGTGAGATTATTTGCAGGCTATTGTCCGCCTTGAAAAGAACGAGAGCGTCTTCATTGCAGCCCATACTTCAGCTGGCAAAACTGTAGTGGCAGAGTACGCCATTGCTCTGTCGCAGAAACACATGACAAGGTAGGCCAAATTAGTGTGGTAATAAAACAGGTAATAATAATAATAATATTGTATTTAAAGCCTTAGGGCCATATACATACAACAAAACAAAAAACTTCATAATTACTTCTAATATCGCACTACATAAACTAAACTGCACTCGCCCGGTCAACTTTTACTTTAACACTTTGCAACACAAATCTACATAGCGCACTAATTGCTGCTGGAGATGTGCTCTTCAATATATCAGGAAACAGTATCTCCCTTACCCCCCAGCAAGATTCCCTTAAAACGAGAGTTCGCGACACAGTGCAACCAAATGGGCTAGGTCATCATCGCCTTCACCGCAGAGGTAATATGTGTAACACTGGTGATTATGTAGACCCATTTCTGCCATCATCGGCCCAGCGGAGCCCTAGGTTTTGTTCATGGCCAAGGTTAAAGCACAACTCTTCCTTGAAATGATCTTTTCAGAATGAACTGGCTCAGGAGTATTAGTTGCGTTTTTGCTGATACCATGGTATCTGTTACCACGGCAACTGAATCTGCAATTAGTTGTTTTTGCATTTATCGTGGTATCTGATACACTGTGCCCTGTAAAAACGACTATTGCCGAAATTGTACTTTTCGAAGTCATCCGAAAAAAGAACAGATATCCAGTTACATCACTAAGTGCTAAACTTCTTTCTCACCAATCTCACAAAATTTGATGAAAGTTAGATGACTTTTCAGATACCACGACCAATTACTACGGCCGGACCGTAGTATCTGAATATCTGATATCACGATAACTGCAAAAACGCCTTGGCATCTGCAAAAACGCAACTATTGTTTCCGAAAATACAGTTAAGGCGTATTCTCGCCGTTCCCCGAGGACTCCACTTGAGGAGTCCCCGCGTTTTGGTTTGTCCCGGGGACTCACTCCCCGTATTCTCGCGAGTCCCCACCGACGGGGAGTGCTCCGATTATCATCACCATCATCGAAAAGGACTCCCTTTCAGATTCGGAGGGGAATCAGTTTTTGCTGGTGTTGGTGCAATGTAAAATTAAGTAAAAACAATCAGAATAAACAAAACCAAAAATAAAGTGGATCCCGGCTAATTTCGTCAACAGCATATTACTTTTTCGAACAAAATCCATTTTGGAAGCATTCCCCGTGTTCTCGCTGTTTCTGTACTCGGAGTCCGCGTGGAGCGACTCCCTCTATTCTCGCCGTTCCTTTCGATTCCCCGAGGAGTCCTCGGGGAACGGCGAGAATACGCCTTTAGTTGCCATGTCAAATTAGCGATTTTCTTGCTAGCACTTCCAGGCTCTATGCAGCCTTCCTGCTCGCCGACGTGGTGGTGGACGCAGTTTATTTGAAAACTGAAGGGGCCGTGGTAAAAAAAAGTGTCAACACCAATCAAAAGAAAAGAAGTCTACAACAGAAGATATGCCTGATGGTCTACCATGCCTTCCAAAATCTAGTTCAGGTTTTTATGGTACTTGTAGCTTCTGGCTCAAGTACCATATACCGATCGCAATTCCATCTGTCAGTCGGGTGGTCTATCACACTTTTCGATTTAGGGTTCTTCCGTCAGGGCGATGAAACTTGGCAGGCATATCAAGGACCGACCAAACTATAACT
This sequence comes from Branchinecta lynchi, assembly GCA_023053575.1. NCBI lineage: Eukaryota > Metazoa > Arthropoda > Branchiopoda > Anostraca > Branchinectidae > Branchinecta > Branchinecta lynchi. The sequence continues at coordinate 4,147,405 of JAKZAP010000003.1, read as the reverse complement.
TGGAAATAATCAGTTTCCCGGTCCTACCATCTGGTGGTGGAGGGCGGGGGAATCCGGAAAATTGTGTAGCGTGCAACTTTCGAACGGATGATCGGATTGGAATGAAACATAGTAACTTAATAGACTATATCTCCAATGTCCCATTTGAAGTCCGGACCGGATTCGATAGCTATGGGGGAGTTTGGGGAGGGGGGGGGGGGGGCGGAAATCTCGAGAGACGGTTCGAATTGAGGGATCGGAGTGAAACTTGCTGTGAAGAACAAGCATCTGCTCTAGATAAATCGTTTACATAATTGAACTGGGTCCGGGCACGGGGGGGGGGGATGCGGGGTGTAGGGTGGTTTCCCGGAATTCCATTACTGGTGGTTTTGGGATTTTCACTACGAAACTTGACAGGCATATCAGGGACCCGATCAAACTGACTTCGAATTAAAACAAATCTCGATCGGATAATCGTGGGGTGAGTAGAGGGAATATCCGGAATATTGAGTCATGTGTAACTTTGGAACGGGTGATCGGATTTAATTGAACTGAGGATATGTCTCTGGTGATTTTTCATGTCCCGCCAGATCCGACAAGTATTGGGGGGGGGGATACGTGACCGGCCTTAGGCTGGAGAGATCGGGGTGGCTGGAATATTAAAGATTCGATAAGATTGGCTTAGAAGTCGACTATTCCTTAAAGTTTGACCGCTAAGTAAAAAAATTCTTTTAAGCAAAAAATACATTTTCATGATCCGCATAAGCCCATGATCATTTTTGCCTCAAGGGTTTTGCTGACAAATCAAGTTGTATCTCCCTTAAAATGCGCATCTTAACCGCAACATCGAAAAGTACTTTTGATCAAAAGATACATCTCAACCAATGATCATATGTGCCACAAGGGTTTTGCTTAAAAATTTATTTCTAGCACCCTTAAAGCGTACATCTTAACTGAAAAGTGAAAAAATACTTTTGACCAAACGGTATATAGTAATGATCCCCAAGGGCCTGTTACCGTTTTTGCCTCAAGGGTTTCGCTTACAGATAAATTTCTAGCGCCTTTAAAGTGCGCATCATTACAGCCAAGTTCAAAAATAAAATACTTTTTACCAAAAGATACATTCTCGTGATTTCCAAGTCCATGATCATTCTTATCTCAAGGGTTTTGCTTACAAACGATCAGAACAAACAGACGAAAAGTCAAATTCTATATTTCACCTTCTGAACCAGCCTTGCAAGTGCCATATGAGCTTCTAGCTCTTGTTTAATTTCTGACACTAAGCTACAAATACATACAAATTCGTACATTCAGTGATTGTTAATATTAATACCTTAACTACGACAACTTCGTACCATTAAATCTGTAATAAATCTAACAAAATATAATCTAACCTAATATGATTGATCTATATAATATAACCTACCATCTACCAAATAGGGAGGGGGTCTCTCCTCTGAAAAAAACAAAAAAAAACAAACGACAAACATTTTTCGTGAGTAAGCGAGAGTGTGTACAAATGAAAACCAATAGTTATGTTTTTGCAGATATCGTGGTATCTGTTACCACGGTAACTGGATTTGCTATTAGTCGTTTTTGCAGTTACCGTGGTATCTGATATAGGGTTGCTCTGCAAAAACGGCAATTGCCGAAATTGCGCTTTTCGAAGTCATCCCAAAAGAAAAACTGATTTTCAGTCACATCACTAAGTGCCAAACTTCTTTCTCACCAATTTGACAAAAATGATGAAAGTGAGATGACTTTTCAGATACCACGATAACAGCAAAAACGCCCTTTGACCGTGGTATCAGATACCACGATATCTGCAAATATGACTTTAGACCGTGGTATCAGATACCACGGTAACTGCAAAAACGACTAATTGCAGATCCATTTACCCTGCTAACAGATACCATGGTATCTGCAATAACGCAACTACTAGTTGCGTTTTTGATATACGTATCCGATATACGGTGCTCTGCAAAAACGACTATTGTCGAAATTGCACTTTTCGAAGTCATCCCAAAAGAAAAACTGATATCCAGTTACATCACTAAGTGCTAAACTTCTTTCTCACCAATCTGACAAAATTTGATGAAAGTCAGATGACTTTTTCAGATACCACCAGTTACCATACGGTCGGACCGTAGTATCTGAATATTTGATACCACGATAACTGGCCAGATACCACGATAACTGCAAAAAGGCCTTTTGACGGTGGTATCAGATACCACGATAACTGTAAAAACGACTTTAGACCGTGGCGTCAGATACCATGCTATCTGCAAAAACGCAACTATTGACTCGTAGCGCTGAATTGGCATTTGTCGACCATTATATTTGACGGGTTAAAATAACTTGAATATATACCACCGTGACGAAAACAAATGTCACTTGGAATCCACCAGTTTTTTTGTAAATTGTCTCTAACGTAAGATACAAAAAAATTCAGATACCGGTTTATACGACCGTTCACTAGCAGCAAGAGGTGCTGGGACCGCGTCCGTCCTGTCATCGGTGCTGGTTCGGTGCAATGTCTCTGTGCTTTTCATTGACAAGGATTGAGCGGCCAAAGCGTAGGATCAGATCTTCGTACTAAATCGGTGTGACTGGAAAGCGTTTATCATGGTTTGAATCTTCTTTGAGTGACCGGAAACTAATTGTGGTGAATGGGTGTTTTACTTCTGTAGCTAGTGGGATAACTTGCGGAGTTCCCCAGGGGTCTATACTAGGTCCGCTTTTATTTTTAATTTTTATTGATCGGATTAAGTATTATTTGTCAGAGGCTGGCGTAATCCTTTTTGCAGACGATACTTTTTTACTTGTAGCTGCTCCATCAGCTGATCTACTTTTTGATAAAATGAGAAAGGCAGTGAGTGGGCAGATTTCAATCTTTTGACATTAAATTATACCAAAACTAATTACATTTTATTTTCTCGGATATCTAGTATTGAAACTAATTTAGAATTAATAGTAAACGGAAATCAGATAAAAAGAGTAAAGGAGTATCTGGGTTTTATGATTGATGAAAATCTATCATGGAAAACACATTCAAATATTATAGCTTCGAAATTGTCAAGGTCTCGGGGAGTGCTTCGCCGATTTAAAAACCTACTCTCACAGAAATTCTTCGATTGCTTTATTTCGCTATTTTTTACCCATACATTTACTATTGTTGCTCTATATGGGCAAGTAATTTTGTGTCATGTTATACAAAAAATCCAAAAATCCAAAACAAAGCCGTTAAACTTTTGTCACCTAAAACATTGATTACTCTTAATATTAATGAACTTTAAATTAAGAATCAACTACTTGATATCTCAAAAACTAGAGATTATCAAGTTAGTATTTTCACATGTAAATTTCTCAATAATGTACTCCCCTCTTCTTTTGAAAATTTGTTCTCCATTAATAGTGATCTCCATAGTCATGATACACGAGGGGCATCAACCATTTAGAAGCACGACTAGAGCTCCTTTCGTGATTAGAAATTTTGCCCCCTCTGTATGGGATATAATCCCAGTTGAAATTAAAAGTTCGAGTCATCTGGTATCCTTCAAGGCTACAGCGAAAAGATTTTTCCTTGCAAAAGAATAGTAATGGTGCGTGAGTGTTTTTTGTAAGCAGAATGTTTGTTGTGTATGTATGAACCGTGTATGAATGGCATGTAGAATAATGTAAAAATAGTGTTACCACATTATGTAGAATAGAGAAGACTGCCACCTAAGGCCAACAAACCCTTTGGTGCTTTCTTAGCAGGTGATGGAAAATGTTTTGTATACTTGTGTAAAATAAAATCTAATCTAATCACAGCATTGGATTGCCGAACATGCCGCTTTTGTCCGGTACATCATAACTACATAACATCATAATAAGGTGATTATAAATAATAAGGCAGTAGTCATACATAAGAAGGTAATAGTCAATAGTCATAGCCAATCAAAATAAAACATATATAGAGAGAACATATATATATAAAACATGAATAGATTTTAGTATTATGTTTAGTGCGTGTATATATTTGCTTTAGTTTCTTTTCTTCTTCTTTATGTACGGTACACCGCTTTTTCCCTTTTGTAAGCGGGCAAAAATAAATATATTTAAAGAGTAAAACATTGTGGGGGATACGTTTGTCACTTGTTCAAAACTTCGACAAACGCTGGTACAAAGCTCTTTCTGTAACGCTCGGTTCTTGTACTGGCGGACATGGAGCGAGCAGTGGAGACTGACTGGCAAAACTCTGCTTTGGTCAAATAGGTCCTCTTTTCCTCAGGGCGCGCTGTACAAGGTGTATTAAGGATTAGACCTGTGTTCTATTTTGACTTATGTAGAGCCAATCAGGTTGGTTTGGCTAGCGGTCTGACGAAAGAGCAGCGTCGCCAGGGGTACACTAAAGTCCTACTTTGTTGGAAGTTGAAGTAACAACTTTTCCTCAAAAGAACACGTTATGTTCTGTTACGACTGCTTATCGTTAGTTCGAGGACTGATTAGAGAGAGAGAGCGGTTCATTATACAACTTTCGTAGCTCTTTGGCTAATTTGCAGCTGCAAAACATCACGTACAAAAATTAGGCACTGTTAAACATAGACGTAAAAAGGCACAAATGAATTAGAATAACGGTTTGTCCGCGCAAGTATAGGGTTCAGTTTGAGTTTCTGTCTGGTTCTGCTGTTTGGTGCGGTGTCTGCGGATAGATGCTGTCGATCCGTTAATTTAGTAGTTTTTTGCTACATGGTGGGCGTCAAATTGTACCCGTGTACTTTAAAGTACTAAGAACACTTTTGCTGTTCTTTAGAAGCTCGAAAAATTGCATCAGTGTGACCAAACGCTCGTTGCATTGGCAAGAACGTTTTACTTTCAGCAAGAATAAATAAGTGTTATTTATTCTTGCTTTCAGTTTGAACAGGTGTGTGTATTAATACGTAAACATCACGTACAGCGCTATGCAGCTTGTTATACATATTTGAACAATGCTCGATAATAATTTTATGTTCTGTTGCCCTGTGTCGATGACGTATCTTAGTTGCAAGTCTAGAAGCCTTTTAATATTCTGGTGAAGAAATAAATGTATATTTATTTGATATTCCTTGTATATTTAGTATTCCTTGGACAGATTGTTTTTTTGTGGTATTAGATATTGGGCCAATTTTGTTGTATACATTTCATTTTATACTCTCAGATCTTGGAGGATCAATGTGACTGTTAAACTAATATTGGACTCTCTTTAAATGTAAAAATATGCGAATATCTGTCTTTTAACTATGAGACATCCGCGTCCTAAATTGCTTAAAGTTTTCTATTCGAATTATTGATTCTATTCGGTGGTTTGGTATTACCATTACTAAAAATATTCGTTGTTCCGATCCTGGAAGGTTTCCGGTTGTAGACTGAAATATCAACTGGATTATTCGAAATTGTTGCTAACAGGAGGGAATACAGTCGGAAAACTCTTGGCACTCTTCCTTCTGTGACCATTATATTATTTTTCTGTCTGATATTTATCCTGTTTTAAAGAAAAATTATATTAAAGCTATGCGATCCTCTTACTTTCGTTTTTGTAAATTTCTTCTTTTCTCAAATTCTAGAATTATTAGGTAGTACTCACTACTGGATATCACTGAGAAATTATCTGTTTTCCACAGAAAACTATCCGAAACGGCCTACGCGCGTGTGTCGCCCTCTCATGGACTTATTCGCCTGTTTGACTCTTCAATAGATTTTACGTCTTCTTATTTTCTTTTGTACTCCGCTGCTTTTGTGGGTTAAAAATAAATAAATAAATTATTAATTAATTTATTTAAATGCTGGAGTACTTGAAAGACTCTTGCTGAGCCCTGTAACTTGAGTGTCCGAGCAAGGCGATCTAATCTGATTTTTGAACTAGAGAGGAAGGGATTGAGGAAGGGATTTGTCAGAATGAGAGAATGCAGAGAAAATCCAACTGTTTCATTCCCATATTGTATTTCCTTTCCCGGATTTGTCCAATTTAATGTTTACAGAAAGTGGTATTATGAATATTATGATCCTCTTCTCTTCCTCCGTGATAATTATTTCGTTGTTTCAATTGTACTATTTGCATGCAGCCTACAGGATCTGTTCCTGTCTTTCGAAGGGAGAACTCAATTTGGGTTCCGTAAGGGTCTGTCGACGGACCTAGCTATGATTAAACTTGTAGACTGGATTAACGAAGCTTTTGAAAATGGATTGATTCCAGCTGCTATATTTTTGGACCTAAAAAAAGCATTCGATAGTGTTGACCACAATGAACTTTTAAATTCTCTCCAGTCGATTGGAATAAGGGGCAAAACACTAGAGTGGTTTCGGTCGTACCTATCCGGTAGAAAACAAGTCGTAGTAAATGGTAATAGCACATCGGAGCTGTGCGCAATTCATTGCGGAGTGCCACAGGGATCGATTCTGGGGCCACTACTTTTTATTATTTTTATTGATGCGGTTAAATACTTCTTGTCTGAAGCTGGGATTATTTTATTTGCTGATGACAGTCTTCTTTTTTTGTCTGCTCCTTCTATACCTGATCTATACGAAAAACTAAAAATAGCACTAGTCGAATTTACTAATTTTACTAATTGTCATCTGTTAACCCTGAATTTTCTAAAAACAAACTACATGATATTCTCAAGAACTTCTTCCCAACCAAGCCCCGGCCAGATCTCGACGGGCATTTCAGCGATTAAGAGAGTGCAATCGACTAAATACCTTGGATTTCTACTAGATGAGAATTTGTCGTGGAAAGGGCATGCTGATGTCTTATCGTCTAAACTTTCCCGGTCACTTGGAGTAATAAGGAGAGTCAAAAACACTGCATCATCTAAAATTCTAAGAATGATATATTTTGCTATTTTTCATTCTTATTTGATTTATGGTTGCTCAGTATGGGCCAGCAATTTTGTTTCTTGCTACAAGAAAGTTCAAAAACTGCAAAACCGTGCTATCCGTACAATCATGTCGCATGACCTCCCGAAGGATCTTAGCCATATTGAACTTTTAAAATCTAATAAAATAATGGATGTCTCTACAATAAGAGACTACCAAGTTGCAGTATTCACTTACAAGTATTTTAATAATCAGTTAAATTCATCTTTTCAGAATTTATTTTCGCAGAATCAGGAGTTCCACGAGTACCTTACTCGAAATGCCCGACAGTTAGCGAGTGCCCACCGAAAAACAACGAGAGCTTCTTTTATTATTAAACACTTTGCACCGGGGGTGTGGAATTCACTACCTGAAGAGATAAGGGTTGCGCCGAGCTTATCTGCTTTCAAGTCACGGGCGAAGTCCTTTTTCTTGGCAAAGACATAATTTTTTTTTTTTTTTTTTTTTTTTTTTTTTTTTTTTTTTTTCTGATCCCTTTTTCGATGGAAGATCATTCGCACACCTGTGGATTTTTTCTTGTTAGTTTTTCCTTCTTCTTTTTCTCCTTTAGTTTGTTTTCTTTTCCTTTTTGCTTTCCTTCTGCTTTGTCTGATTTGATTCTATGAATAAGCTATGAATTAAAAGTGAGCCCCACCCACTGCCAGGCGGGAGCCTTATGGTGAGGCTGGAAGTATTATGATGTTTTTTTTTTTATTATTAAACGAAATTGAATTGAAATTGAATTGAATTGAATTGAAGGAAATAAAATTTTCTGATAGGTGTAGATTATGTATGTTAATAACTAATAATTAGTTATATCTTTATAGGACGATTTACACATCACCGATCAAAGCCCTTTCCAACCAGAAATTCCGGGATTTCCGGAACACCTTCCAAGATGTCGGCCTTCTAACGGGCGATATCCAGCTGAACCCCAAGGCTACCTGTCTCATTATGACGACAGAAATTCTAAGGTCTATGCTCTACAATGGGTCGGACCTCATTCGGGACCTTGAGTGGGTCATCTTCGACGAGGTTCATTATATCAATGACTCTGAGGTAAGGAGTTTAACCTTTTGTACGTGCTTTTAAATGTATATGTTATAGACAGTACTCACCAATTTTGGTTTTGTAACCGTGAGAGTGTGAGCGGAAAATTACTATTCTATTCTGTAATATAAACGTCGAATGTGCGGGTCCAGAGGCGCG
>JAKZAP010000003.1:4106513-4139244 GCA_023053575.1 Branchinecta lynchi | reverse complement strand
ACATTAGGGGAGGCCCCCCCCAGTCGCGACACCCCTGCTTGTAGATCCTATTAGGGCTGGGAAGTCACTTTTGTGTTCATGAGCAACTGGGTCCAAATTGCCTAGGAGTCAAGTTCGTTACCCGCGACAGGAATCAACAGGCATCAAGTTGAAACTAGGTAGGCTTGTGAGCATTGAGGTCTGTTATTCCTCTTTATGCCCCCCCCCCCTTCTTGGTTCAGGGACAATTAGGCCTAATTTTGCCCATGGGTTAAGTTATTTTCCCGACACTGGAATCAAACTCTAAGATGGTATAGTCGAGGATGTTTAGTTCTAGGTATATAATTTGACGGGTCTCGCCCCCCCCCCCCCCGCTCCCACTCCCGTTCATGGTTAACTGGCCCAGATTTTTCATGAGTAAAAGGACCCCTCGCGCTATTTAGGCTACTCTTCAACCTTCAATATTATTTTTGAAGACTTTAAAACTAGGCTGTGCTTTCAACAAATAACCCACGGTCTTGACTGTTTTAAGCCTTTTCCGAGAACCGTTGACTTGTAGCGAAAAAAGGGAAACAATTTACATAACCGGTTGGTCTGATGGAAAAACTTCTCGAAGACGACCGTCGACAGCGTTACATCGAAGGTAGCAAAACACGGCAAGTGAGAAAATCAGCGTGGTTTTGTTAGAGGGGTTAGAATGTACCGTACGAAATTAAGGTGCCCGATTTCGAAATATATAAAGTGATTATGGAAGTAGGCTGCGTTAGTATTATTTTTGGGTAAGACAGGTCCTTCTCGAGTTATCCTGTATACTTGTGGATATATATGTAAAGATGCGGGTTTTAGCGTAACAGCTAAATGAACACCGCGCGGCGTACTTCAATTCTTAATGAATGGGTTGGAAACTGTTTGACAAAACAGTTTCCAAATTAGTCTGCTACGATTTGGTTTATTTCGTATATTGCTATTGCATATATGTAAATTCCTTCTTTATCTCCCCCCTTGGCATCGGAATAGACTAATTATTCGTAAGTTCGGTGTTCCAGATATTTCAGAGAAATTACTAATGCTACACAGGAAGCTGTCAGGTTCAGCCTACTTTCAGTTTTCACCACACCACCCCCTTACCTGTGCTAGTGTTTTTTGTGTATAGTTATTTTAGTGTTTTCTTCCTTTCTTTACTTTATTGTACTCCACTTGTTTTTCCTCTGGAATTTGTGGGTAAGAAATAAATTATTATTATTTATTATTCTATTAAAAGCTGTTAAACGGAGATGATTTCAAATTAGGTTATTTCAATATTTTTTGTGATTGGGATGTGAAATTTCTTGGTTCTAAAGCTGTTTATTGTTATCCCAAAACGTAAGATAGTTTGATGAAACTTGGTATGAGGACTCTTTGGGTCAAGGGTAAGGTGAAGTTCGTAGATGGGTTCTGTAGCCCTACATTTAGGGATGGGGGAGGGGGTTCAAATTAAGGGGCACACAAAATATTTTTAAACAGCTAATGGGATAGTCGATTATGGGGTAAGAAGACACGCTGAACACGAATATGCAAAACATTTTCTCGTCTGACAACTAGTTAGCCCGGAATCCAAAAACCGGAAAGCTGGTTAAAAATAAAAGTTTCATTCGAAGCTGAAGACGATGGTGAAAACCATTTTCTCGCGGGGCGACTAGTTTGTCCGGAATCTGGAAAAAAACGGAAATGTTGGTTAAAAGTAAAAGTTTGATTGAAAGTTGATTAAATGTTCGATTTAGGGGTAAGCAGACATGCTGAACACTTATGTGAAAAGCATTTTCTACCCGGACAACTAATTCACCCGGAATCCGGCCAAAGCCGGAAAATTGTTAATAGTAATAAGTTTTATTTGAGGTTGATTAGATGACAGATTTAGGGGTAACAAGAGACGCTGAGTCTGTATATGACAATCATTTTTTAACCGGACATACAATTCGTCCGGAATGCGGCTGTAACCGTTGTTTTTTTGGAAGCTAAAGTTTTGTTTGAAATGGATTAGATGTTCTTGATAAGGAGGTGCCATACGCTGAATTTGATTCTGAATGTTCTTTGTTCGGCTTGACAAGTTGTTCGCTCGGAATTCGGCCGAAACCGGAAATTTGGCAGAAGTAAAGCAGGAAGTTTCGGTCAGTATCGTCAAAATAGATATGGCTTATAGAGGTATATCTCAACTTGATTTTCTCTAATGATTAGTCTAGCGAAGACTGGATCTGGCGAAGACAAGACCCAGTTGTCTGGATCAAATATTAGATTTTTGGGATCCCATCGAAACCTTAGGTCTTGTTTTGTAAGATGTGATAAACACGTCACTTTCACACTCCACGTCTCAGCGCTTGCGTGCCTGTTTTTTTATTGAAACTGTTCAGTTCAGTTTGGGTCAATCTCGAGGAATCGAGTTTTAATTTCAAGTCGGCGAGTGGACGGCTGGGTGCTCCTCTTTTAGGAGGAGCTATCCGTGCAAAAAAAAGAAATATTGTAAAACAGTCGGTAAAACCTATTTGACAAGGCTCAAAGCGGAATACCTAGCCTACAACCGCTGTGGACAAAATACTTTTTTCCATAATTCATCGTAAGTCTATTGTTTTCTTTTCGTTCGAGAATTAAGTATTTTCGGTCTTGTCTATTTATGATTCACGTTAAAGAATGAGAAGCAGCCCCGGGAGGAGAAATAGCCGCCCCCCGGCAGCTGGGATTTCAGAGAAGTTCAGGTTTATACATGGTGTCAGATGCAAGTCCCGAGGGGTTGCCCTCTGTCGATTTAGTGTACAGCAACTGCACGGTGCAAGGCCGAGGCCGGCACCGGTTCCCACGTGTTAGAACATTAAAATCAGAGAAGCGGGAATCGCCAAATTTTTGGCCAGCACTGCTGTTTTCGGCCGGTGCCAGAAACGGGTGTATAGCAGGTGCCGGGAAGTGGTAACCCCTCGTTAGGTCCAAAGGATGAACAGACGGACGAAAAAGTTTCTTACCGCTGCCGTTTCGGGTTTGAAGGTCAACTTGACTTGACTTGCTTTATTTACTACTAAATACAAAATAAACTATATAAACACACAACCGCCCGGGGAAGGCTCAAATAGCCTGATGATGGACGGCTATAACAAATTTCTTCAAAAAAAAGAAAAAAGGACAAGAACACTCACTCAATTAACCTTTAATACCGAAAGAGAAAAAAAGAAAGAGAAAAAGAAAAGAAAACTAACTCCCCTCTCCCAATAAATGTTTTTCAAGTTTTATTTTAAATGACCCAATGTGTTCAGCCTCCGGAATGCCGCCAACAGTGCCGCTAACCAGAAAATGTCTACCACGACCCATCTTGAATTTCTCGGGATAAAACACACAGTCTGACTATAAGGGATATGCTGCTTTAAAGCCTATAAAATAACCGATCTGAATTGTATTTACCCTTCTGAACCTGTTTAGATTCTGAGAGTATATGACACCCGCTCGGGGTACGGGAGGGGTGTGTCGACCGAATGTGTATCATGCAAGGCCGTATCCAGGGGGGGGGGTTAGGGGTTTGACCCCCCCCCCCCCCCCCCGAGACGTACAAAAATACTCATTTGTATAGGGTTTTCCCTCTAATTTATGTCTGTTTTGTACTTTTTTGTCCGACCCGCAGGCAAAAACTCCCCCCGAAAGGCAACCCCCCCCCCCCCTGAAATGAATTCCTGGATACGGGCCTGGTATCATGTATATACCTGCAGCTGGTATTGTACTGTGATAAAACGATGCCAGAATTAGACGGGCTCATTTGTTAAAGTTTAAATGAAATGGTAGCTTATTTTTACATTTGATGTTTGAATAACTGAAACATTTTGGCCCGATTTTGGCCGATTTTGTGTTCTTTCACCAAAGCCATCGAAGTGCGTAAGGAAAAACCGCGACGCTCAAAGCAGCAAAAGTCAATAGTTGCATTTTGCAGTTACCATGGTATCTGATACTATAGTTGCTTTGCAAAAACGGCAATCGCGAAATTTACGCTTTTAGAAGTCGCCTCGGAAGCAGGGGCGTCAGGACTAGTTGGGAATTGGGGGGACGCACCCCCCCCCCCCCCCCCCCCCGAATGTTGTCGACCAGTCGGTAAAAAAATAGCGCGATTTTTCGTAAAAACAGTCGATTTTTTCTTGCGAACAGTCGATTTTTTTTTGGCACTTGAGCTTACTCAAGTACCATATAGCGATCGTAATGTCTGCCTGTCTGTCGGTCTCTCCGCATTTTGCTAGTTTGGGCACTTCCACATGACCTAGGACGATAAAACTTGGCACGCGTATCAGGGACCCAACGGGATTAACTTTGAAATAAGCACTTTCCCGATCCGACCATCAATGTGGGAGTGGCAAGATGGAGAATCCGGAAAGTAGTAACATTCATAACTTTGGAACGGATAATCGGGCGTGCATTAAACTTGACAGGTATCAAGAACAAGTCTTGGATGTTCATTGTCAAATTCGGATCGGATCCGATAATTGGGAGGGGGGGCTGGAGGGGGACACCCGAAATCTCTTGAAACACTTTTTCTAGTTTTGTCAAACCCTTACCCCTTTCTTCGCACTACTATAGCTCTGCGCCTGGATTAGTCATTTTTTCTTCACACTAGTATAGCTCTGCTCGTGGATGAGTCATTCTTTGCTTCAATTTGTTTGGAGAGAGCTAGAGCAATCGAAGGTCGAAGGGGTTGGTATAATATGTTGTTGAACCTTAGTAGGGGTTGATATAGATTATGGGGTGCTAGTATAATGAAACTTGGCAGGCGTATCTGGGACCCGACCAAACTAACCTGGCAATAATCAGTTTCCCGATCCGACTATCTGGGGGGAGTGGAGGTTGGGGGAATCCGGAAAATTAGTGGTGTGTAACTTCCGAACAGGTGATCGGATTGAAATGAAACTTAATACCAGAATAAATGACATATCTCTAATGCCAGCTATGGAGGAGTTGAGGGGGGGGGGGAGACCCGAAATCCCGAGAAACGCTTAGAATGGAGGGATCGAAGTGAAACCTGTGGGAATAACAAGCATCTGCTCCAGATAAATCGCTTACACATTTGGACTGGATCCGGACACTTTGGGTGAGGGGGGTGGAGAGGTGTTTCCCAGAATTCCGGTGATGGCGGTTCTGGGAATTTTCACGACGAAACTTGCGAGGTGCATCAGGGACCCTATCAAACTGACTTGTAAATAAAATTTACTCGATCCGATAGCCGTGGGGGAGTAGAGAAAGGGGGAATCCGGAATATTGAGTCGTGGGTATCTTTGGAACGGGTGATTGGGTTTGGGTGAAATTTTGTAAGTGAACAGAGGACCTGTCTCTGGTGATCTTTTTCATGTCCGGACCGGATCCAACAACAACTGGGTGGGGGAGGGATACATGACCGGCTTAGACTGGAGAGATCGGGATGGAACTTTGTGGGAATAACTAGAATAACTAACCGATGCTCCGGATAAATCATTTACAGAACCGGATTGGCTGGATTGGAAGAGGTCCGTCTCCTCGAAACGGGAAATTACGCAGCAACAATTCAAAGAAGAAACATAATTAACATTTTTGTAAGTAGTGAACTGATAGACAAAAATGCTCCTCAGCCGGGATTTGAACCCAGGCCTCCTGTTTACAAGACAGTCGCTCTACCAACTGAGCTACCGAGGGGCTTGTGAACAGAGTTCGCAAACCACTACAATAGTCTGGTAGAAGCCGTCCATAGGAACAGAGATCCCGCCTGAAGGTAAATTCATCTAACCAGTTCACATCCCCATGTCACGGAAAATAATAATATAGATCACGGTACAAGTCCCTTGTGTAAAAAAAAGTGCCAAAGATACTATGATATCACGTCTAAGCTTATCCTTGATTTGTTAGGATGCAATCCAGCATCATTCGTTCTACCATCCGTTTGTCCTAAACATCAAAAAAGGCAATGTTGCCACAGCATTGGCCGAATCTGAGCACGTGATGGAAGGCGAGATCAGGATTGGTGGACAGGAACATTTCTACTTGGAAACAAACGTTACCATTGCTGTTCCAAGAGATGGTGAAGAAATGGAGATACATTGTGCAACCCAAAACCCAAACAAAGCTCAGGTACGTCTAGAATGGTAGGCTGGTTTTTAGAAAATCAAACTGTTTTGATGATTAATCGACTATTTCTGAGTCATTCGACGTCATTTCTGAGCAGTTCCGGCATCGTCTCGATTGTCTGTAGCAAATACACATGACTGTTCAAACTTTCATCCCAATAAATCCATTTGTTTGATCCCTAGACGTGCTACACGATTTCCGGTACTCACTCTATCTCCACCTACCGTGGCCGAATCGGTTCGGAATAAAAAAAAATCGACCACCTAAAGCATCTTCTTTTATACCACCTATCAAGTTTCACTCGAATCTGAGCATTTTTTGAAAGTTTCGGTACCCCCCCCCCCCCCTCCCACCAACGTTGTCGGAGCCGGTTCGGGCCCAATCTCTTAATTCCCTGTTCCTGTCCATCAAGTTTTACTGAAATTGGAGCATAGCCTATCTGCAAGTTTCCAGTACCCCCCTACCTTGGCCGAATCCGGCCCGGACGCCAAATAACAAATCTAGGCCGCATAAACTCGGCACTGTCAAATTTGCATCTTATTCGGTCCATCCGTTTGGTTTTTGTGCATGTCAAAAGTCTCCCCACCCCCAATTCCCCTAATCGTGGTCGCATATGGTTCGAACGCATGTTTTACATGTCGAGGCCATCGATTCGTATCACCCATGAAGTTTCACTCGAATCAGACCACTCGTTTGCAATTTATAGAAGTCAATTTCCATATTTCTCTTCTCTTGCTCCCCAAAAAATTCTCGGATCTAGGAACGGGAGTTTCCGGGGGGTATGTTGTGTCAGGTTCTTAAGTCAAGATAATTCGGGTCGCTAATATGCCTGCAAAGTTTCGTTGTCATTTTACATCTGGAACTATTCTAACTCACGACTACCGGAATTCCAGGAAACCCCCTCCAACTCCCCCCACAGAGCCCCGAAACCATCTGGCTCCGGCAATTTCATCTAGGCCTAATGCTTGTTCCATCCATTAAGTTTCGTCCCAATCCCTCTGCTTTTAGAGTTTCTTGAGTTCCCCCCCCCCCCATCCCCACAGGTATCGGACCCGACCTGGACGTGACACTGAACTTCCGAGGCGATAGCTCACCAGACAAGTTTCATTCAAATCCGATCACCCGTTCAAAAGTTATGCACGCCACTAGATTCCGGACTCCCCATCCACCCACTCCCCCCACGATGGTCTGGTCGGGGAAAACGGCTGTTCTCAAGTCAATCTGTTCGGATCCCTGACATACCTGCCAAGTTTCATCGCCCTAGGACATCAGGAAGTATGCCGAACTCGCGGGATCGCTAGAAATCCGGACCCCCACCCCAACTCCCCCACAGTGCCCTGATCCGGTCCGGTTATGTCAATGACGTGTCTAGGACTTGTGCTTGTTTTTCCCACCAAGTTTCATCCCGATCCCTCCACTCTAAGCGTTTCTCAAAATTTCCGGTTCCCTCCTCCAACTCCCCCCAGTGTCATCGGATTCTGCCCGGATTTAAAGTGAGATGTCTGAGATACGAGGTCATCCTAAATATCAACTTTCATCAAGATCCGATCACCCGTTCGCAAGCTAAAAATACCTCAAATTTTGGCTTCACCCTCCCTCCACTCCCCCCCCCCCCCCAGATGGTCAAATCGGGGAATTGACGATTTCCTATTTAATCTGGTCGGGTCCCAGACATGTCTGTCAATTTCCATCGTCCCAGCACATCAGGAAGCACGGAACTCGCGGGATCACTACAAATTCGGACTTCTCCCCCCCCCCAACTCCCCCAAAGTGAGCGGATCCGTTCCGGTTATATCAGTCACGTATCTAGGACTTTTGCTTGTACTTTCCACCAAGTTTCATCCGGATCCCTCCACTCTAAGTGTTTTCCAAGATTTCCGGTTTCCCCCTCCAACTCACCCCCAATGTCACCGGATACGGTCTGGATTTAAAATGGAGGGTCTGAGACACGAAGTCCTTCCATATATCAAGTTTCATTAAGATCCGATCACCCGTTCGTAAGCTAAAAATATCTAATTTTTCCTATTTTTTCCGGATTCCCCCTCCCTCCACTCCCCTCCAGATGGTCGGATCGGGGTAGCGACCATTTCTAATTTAATCTGGTCCAGTTCTTGATATGCCTGCCAAGTTTCATCGTCCTAGCTTATCTGGAAGTGCCCGAACTAGCAAAACCGGGACCGACAGACCGACAGACCGACTGACGGACAGAAATTACGATCGCTATATGGCACTTGAGTAAGCTCAAGTGCCATAAAAACCGACTGTCTTCATGGACAAAAATCAACTGTTTTGACGAAAAAGCGTCAAAGGCTGGAGTCAAGGCTTCCAGATGAGACGATATATAAATATAACGTTACCGGGGAGTCGCACACACTTCGTGCACAGTCGGGCACACTTAATTGTCGGGCACACTGTTTAGATCCTATTCATCGGTTTTTCTGCTGTGTCTGTGGGGGGGGGGGGGGAGGGGGTGTATTAAAACTATAATTTCTGCAGCGAACAACGTGCATAAACTGTCATCCGCAAACTTCTGCAGCATCCTCTTCCTCCACCGAAAACGAGAATTCACAGAATTCAGCAACAGCTTTTCCTTTGATGGTATGCAGGAATCCTTTATTGCTTTTAGAAAAAAGAAGGAAAAGAACAAAAGAAAGAAGGAAAAAATTGGTAACTTATAGCTTTAGGTATACTGACGTTCTAAACGGAACTAGCCAATAGTGACTTAGGCTATCATCTTTGGCACTACACTGTCAGAAGTTTCATAACAGATAGCGTATAACACTTTCAAGAATAACACCTTCTCACTTAGAAAGAAAGTGTTATGAGCAATTTAGAGCGTGTTTCACCCTTCTAACAATAGTTACTGTTAGTTACTATTTCCGTTCCATCCTCACGAAAAGCTACTACGCTGACCGTTCCAGCCTTGTCGGAATAGTAACTGATAGTTACTATTTGCTTGCCATGCTCGGGAGCGTAGTAAGCGTAGTAACTACGCATCTCTGTAACGTGATTGGTCGGATTCGCCCGTGGCGTGAGATCCTGCTGGAAAATAGAAAAATCGTTCCAGCCTTGACGGCAAAAAGCCAGAATTCGTGACCTCATGCGTATTAACTACGGTAAGTAGGATGGAACACGCTCTAAGTTTACACTATTTCGTGCCTAGATCTCCAAAAAACCTTCAATTGTTAAAAATACCAACCGGAACGAAAGAAACATAGCAGATAACGTCCCAAAGTGTTATCTATTGAAACCGCGCATCCTTCTCTTGTCGTTATGTAACTTCTGACAGTGTAGTATTTTTATGGCACTTGCCTTCCGGCCAAGTGCCATATACCGATCACTTTTCCGTCGGTCTGTCGGTCGATCGGTTAGTCCGGTGTTTGCGAGTTAGGGTACTTCCAGATATGCTAGGACGCTGAAACTTGGCAGGCATATTAGAGACCCGACCAAACTAAGTTGAAAATGGTCACTTGCCCGATCTGACCATCGTGGGGGGAGGGAGGGGAGCCAGAATCCGGAATTTAGTGGCATGCATAACTTTCGAACGGGTTATCGGATCTTAATGAAAGTTGATATTTGGATAGACGTCATGTCTCAGATGTTCCATTTCAAGTCCGGACCGAATCCGATGAATGTGGGGGGGGGCGCAGGGGGGACCGGAAATCATATGACAAGCTTAAAGTGGAGGGATCGGGATGAAACTTGGTGAGAGGAACAAGCACAAGCCCTAGGTACATCATTGGCAGACGCGGACGGGATTCGTGCACTGTGGTGGGAGTTGGAGGGGGGGGGGGGCGGGATTCCGGTGATACGGAGTTGTTACTTTTAGGTGGGCTGGGACATTGAAACTTGGCAAGCGTACCAGGGACCCGACCAAACTAACTTGGAAATAGTCACTTCCCCGATCCGAACACCGTGGGGGGAGTGGAGGGAAGGGGAATCCGGAATCTAGAGGTACGTATAACTTTGGAACGGGTGATGACATCTTAATGAAACTTGATATTTGGAAAGACCTCGTGTCTCAGATGTCCCATGTGAAGTCCGAACCGGATCCGATTATTGTGGGGGGAGTCAGGCGGGGAGCCGTAAATCTTGTGACACGCTAAGAGTGGAGCGATTGGGATGAAACTTGGTGGGAAGAACAAGCACAAGCCCTAGATTCATCAGTGACAGAACTGGATCGGGTTCGAGCACTGTGGGGGGAGGAAGGGGGGTCCGGAATTCCGGTGATCGCCAGTTAAATTACTTCCAGATGTGCTAGGACCATGAAACTTGAAAATTAGAGACTTGACATGATTAGAATATTTTTGCCTCATGGGTTTTGCTTGCAACTGAATTTCTTAAAGTACAAATGATACTTTTGATTAAAATATACATTTCATTCTCCCGATGAGCTCATCATCATTTTTGCTTCAAGAGTTTTGATTACAGATGAATTTCTAGCGCCCCTAAAGTGCGCATCATCACAGCCAAATGTATTACCAAACGATACGTTCTCGTGATTTCCAAGGACTCAAGGGTTTTGCTTACAAATAATCACAACAAACCCACGAACTGAAGAATTCCTACTTTCATCCTCTGACTCAGCCCTGCAAGTGCCATATGAGCTTGCAGCTCTTGTTATCTATTGAAGGTGTTGTTGGAGATCTAGGCACGAAATAGTATAAACTTAATTGGTCATAACACTTTATTTCTAAGTGAAAAGGTGTTATTCTTGAAAGTGTTATGCGCAATATGTTATGAAACTTCTGACAGTGTATGTTCTTCATTTTCATACTATGTTTTACTTTCAGCTTCTTGTGGCGTCAGCTCTGGGAATTCCTGCAAATCGGGTCGTCTGTTACGTCAAACGTCTGGGCGGGGGTTTTGGCGGCAAGGAAAGCAGATACGCAGTTGTGACCTTACCCGTCGCTATTGCTGCTCACCGGTGAGTCCTCCGTTGCCTTTTCAGATTGCTCCCAGTTGGACGTACTTTAAACACAAGCCGCAGTACATACAGTTGTTCTTCCATTATTCTGATATTTTACTTGGTTTTACGCAAGGGGTAGAGAGCCACAGGGTCGCTGTCACTACTTCTGCACGTCAGTTCGCACAAACGTCAGTTCATCCACAGGTCAGTTCGATCACCGCCAGTTTATCCACTTCAAAAATCCGTCAGTTCACCCACACCTGAGTGGAACAAGAATGCGGAATTCGGAACAGGTATGAGGTATAACAAGTGTTTAGTGGGTGTCCCATGCCTGGACATAAGCTTAAGCAGCTGATGTCCAGCATTCCCTCGCTTTATCATGCCAGTTGTTTGTGCTTCCCATTTTAAGTCTTCAGTTAGGATTATCCCTAGGATTAAATTTTTTCTACTCTCGATGAATCAGGAGAAAAAGTAGCGTAGGGTTATAAGATTAAAAAACTAAAAAATGTATAATAGTATACGATTTAATATCATTCGTGGTAAGATTCGATTTCAAAACTTGCATTTTTAGTTGCAAGTTTTACTCAAATTACTCAAAAATAAAATTCCTAAGATGGTATCCTGGGACACACCACGAAGTACTGCTTCTGGTTTAGAGTAAACATCCACATTCTTTAAAATCTGTGATCTAATTGGTTAAATTTTTTTATTACTCTGGTATCAACATGAAAAGATTAGGAATTAAAATTTTGTGGTCGATACTACAAATTTTGTAGTTTTGTAAGAGATAATACATGTTCGGGCACCCTTGTGCTAAACCTTATGGGAATATATCCGTTATAACCCTTTTAAGTGTCACGTTTCGAGAAAAATCTTCTGTTATGATCACAGATAACATAGAAAGATAACATTGAAAACGGTCGTAACAGATATATCTTTGTAAATTTAACACAAGGATGCGCAAACATGTGTTATCTTTTCTCACATTTCTAACAGTGTAGGAGAGCGACGTCACACAAAAGCTGCATTCGATTTGAGTCCCCTTGTCTCGGTCTTGTCTTCTTGTTACTGCCCAGTGTTTCCACTCGGAAATTTTCAAAATCATGAGCAGGAGCTAAAAAATAATGAGATACGCATGAGATTTGTGCTAGAAAGTCATGAGAAGAATCATGAGATTTTATGATGAAGATAGAATAGAAAATCATAAGATTTTCGAAAAGGCGTGCGGATTTTTAGCTACTTAGCAGACAAAAATTGTAAAAGTGATCTTTTAACTTCTTCTAAAACATAATAAGGATTCACCGGGGACAAGACACCAAGATTTTGTCGCTCCCCCTGCTGGAGAGCAACAGCGGCTTCTGACGACATACAGGACAAAAGGAAACTGAGCGCCGCAGGCAATTTTTTTTAAATCAGCCTTTTTTCTAGTACAACTTTCTACTTTTCATATAGTGCAAACTTCTAACTTCCTGAGCCCAAAACCTCAAATCTGCTTTTCAAGCCACAAAAACTACACCATGAAAGGTTAGGCGAAATTTTTGTTGGCAAAGCTTTTATTTTGATCTCGAAGATAAGTAAGGACCAAGGTGAGGGCCACCTATAATATCACATTACCGCCATATTTACGAGATGACAAATAAAAACAGTGCGAGCAGGTCACGCAGCGATAGGTTGAAGTCACTGTGCTCGCGACGAAATTAACCTGGAAGCCGCAGGAGTTTCTTTTTACTTTCAAATTCGCTTTTTCTGTGTCAAACCTCAACCTGCTAGCATACAAATTTTTGCTTTTTATGTGAACAGACAGTCTAACCCCAGGCACTACATAAATGGCGCGTACTTCTACTTATATTTAGCCTTTCCAACAAATGAAGACTACTACTGAAGGCACCGCATACAAAAATTTTCAAAATCATCTATGTCTGAGAGCTTGGTTTTCGGATTCCATACGACCCCTGTCACCTAATGAAATACAAAAGCATCCAACCATGAATGAAAGCTAACAAACGAGTTTTATGAAAACTAGAATTAAGAAGAAATCCTGAAAATCATGAGTTTGTCATGAGATCATGAGACTGGAAAAAAAATAATGAGATTGAAAAAAAACATGAGATCTCATGTGAAATCATGAGAAGTGGGAACACTGTTACTGCCCTGCGAGATCATATCAGCATTCACGGCGCCTTGTCTGACAGGGCACTGACAATACTCTATATGACTAAGTCCAAAACACGCCAATGATCCTCTGGAAGAAGGAGTAAACGTGTCCGTAACGACTCATACTCAACGACTCAAATCGTGTGTCAACGAATCACGGCGATCTTTGGAGCAGATGTGACACCACTTCTGCCTTTCTTCCGATAGGTACCCGGAGAGGCTGGTGATTTTGCACTGGCAAGAAGGGATAGTCATCAAGAGTATTGTCAGCTGACAGACAAATAAAACGGCATTAAGCGGACAAGGTAGTTAAATAATCAGTTTGAGATGATAGATGGCAATGCGCCTCGTACGGCATTGCAAACCATCTATCAAGTTTAGCTTTAAATTGTGCCTGACAAAGTTTTCGTGCGAAGATGAAAACTGTGTCAACTAACAGAGCGATTGTCTGCTATTTTTGCTTATTCGAGTTCATTTGTGCCATATTTTATTGGGAAAATTAACAAAAAATGAGTGAATGATTTATTTTCTTTTTTTGTAATAATTGTATATATTAAATATTGTAACACATGAAATGGAATGGTCGACATATTTAGTGCCATGTCGGCGCTACGAGTTAGATCAATGCAAATATCTATCTATCTATCTTTCTATAAAACGGGAGTTGGCTGACAGGACCGAGACAAGGGTAATACTCTTGATGACTATCTCTCCTTGGCGATGCAAAATCTCCGGTCTCTCCGAGTAGCTAGCGGAAGAAAGGCAGAAGTGGTGTCAAAGCTGCGCCCAAAGATCGTGGTGATTGATTGACACAAGATTTGAGTCGTTGAGTTTGAGCTGTATGGACACGCTTACTGCTTCTTCCTGAGGACCACTGACGTGTTTTTGACTTAGTCATATAGAGCGTGTTCCATCCTACTTACCGTAGTTACTACGCATGACGTCACGAATTCTGGCTTTTTCCGTCAAGGCTGAAACGATTTTTCTGTTTTCCCGCAGAATATCATGCCAAAATCAGACCAATCACGATTGAGAGATCCGTAGTTACTACTCTTACGACGCTCCCGAGCGTGGTAAGCAAATAGTTACTATTAGTTACTATTTCGAGACGGCTGGAACGGTCAGCGTAGTAACTTTTGGTGAGGTTGGAACGGAAATAGTAACTAATAGTTACTATTGGTACGAGGGTGGAACACGCTTATAGAGTATTCGAACGCGGCCTAAGTTGTGTACCCATAGGGGTTCAGATGGTTGGACGTGCAGAAAACAAAGTTTCGTCGTTCCAGGCTGAACAGACCAGTTCGATGTATGCTGGACCGAGATGAAGATATGGTCACAACCGGGTTCAGACACCCGTTCCTCGGGCGGTACAAACTGGGTAGTAGGCCGGACGGCACGATAACGGCACTTGAAGTGGACCTGTTTTCCAATGCTGGACATACGTTGGATCTCTCTTGTGCGGTAAGATTCTAAACTTTGCGACAACCCAAGGAGATGTCATTATTTATTTATGACCCGCTTTTTAGTTACAGTGGAGTAATACAAAAACAAAGTAAAAGGCACGAATAAGAAGACCTAAGGTTTCGATGGGATCCCAAAAATCTAAAATTTGATCCAGACAATTGGGTCTTGATTTCGCCAGATCCAGTCTTCGCCCCGCTAATCATCTGAGAAAACCAAGTTCAGATATACCTCTATAAGCCATATTTATTTTGACGAGACCAACCGAAACTTCCTGCTTTACTTCTGCCAAATTTCCGGTTTCGGCCGAATTCCGAGCGAACTACTTGTCTAGCAATAAAAGAACAATTCAGAAACGAATTCAGCGTATCTCCTGATCCCTATAAAAAAAACAACTAATAACTTCCAATAAAACTTTCCGGTTTCAACCGGATTCCGGACGAAGTATATGTCCAGGTAAAAAATTATTGTCATTCAAAGACTCAGCGTCTTTTCTTAGCCCTAATCTGTCATCTAATTAACTTGAAATAAAACTTTCCCTTTTAACAAATTTTCCGGTTTGGCTGGATTCCGGGCGAACTAGTTGTCCGACGATCAAATGGCTTTCATCATCGTGTTCAGGGGGTATATTAACCTTACTTTAATTTAAGCTTTGAGGGAAGGAACGAAGAGCCAATGTTTAAACGTACCAGAGGCAGGGGTTCTGGTATGGGTGGGGAGTTTGGGGACGCCCCCTTCCCCGCATATTGTCGGCCAGTTGGTAAAAAAAAAAATAGCCGAGTCGGCGCAAAGTGCCGCGACAGTAGTTTTTTTTCAAAACAGTAATTTTTTCTTAAAAACAGTATTTTTTCCTAAAAACAGTCGTGCATGTCTTCTTACCCCAAAATCGAAAATCTAATCAACTTCAAATAAAATTTTTAATTCTAACCAACTTTCCGGTCTCGCCGGATTCCAATCGAACTACTTATCCGGCAATGACTATCGCAGTAGCCATTTAAAAATATGTTGCTTGCCCTTTAATTTAAACCTCCTCCCCCACCACTAAATGTAGGATTACAGAGCCCATCTACGAACTCGATCTTACTCTTGACCCAAACAATCCTCACACCAAGTTTCATCAGCATATCTTATTCCCTTCGAGAGTTATCGTGCTGACAGACGGACGGACAGACGGACAACTTTTGTGATGTCATAGGTATCCCTCCACTTACGTTTTGGGATCCCAAAAACACTAAACAACGAACTAATTAAACATGTTGGCGTTCCTTAAATACATTTAAACACGGTGCCATAAAATTTGAAATTAACACTAAACGGGGTTCTGGATGAAACAAGAGTTGCAAGCTCGTTGGGCACTTGCAAGGACAGGTAGCATCAGATAAGGTTCGTTTTGTCAAAGTCGTGGAGGAAAAGAATAGCCTACCATACTCCCTCCAACTCCGGGCACCCGAATCATATGATAGTTTTGTCCATCAAGTTGACACAAGATTTCGAACAACTCCCGAACTTTAACTGCTCCCTCAGTGTCCGATCTTGGCCTAACAGGCTTTTTGACTTTACAAAAACCAAGAACAAATAATCAGATAGAACCTCAGTCTCCCTATCTCTGTAATATGACCATGCGGAGTCGATTAATTCCCCATACCCTGCCTAATGCAAACGAGCGGAGGTTAGGAGCTACGAGGCAGATCACGTTTCTATTTACCTCTACAAATAAATATATCGTTGAGAAGCCTTAGGTCTGTGATGAGCAACGGCGAATACAGAAGTAGACAGGTATCAATTCAAAGCTAGAGCAATTTCGAGCAATACCTCTAGCTCCGCTCAGTTTTGTCGGGGTATTCATAGTCGCTGCATGGGACCAAAGACGGAGGTTCAGATCTGATTATTTATTCCTGGAAAACTCTTCTCGTCGAGTCGCACACTCACATTTTTGCACTGTGTGGGAAAGACGCACACTTTAAGGGGGCTAGAAATTAATTTTCACGCAAAAACCTTGAGGCACAAGTGAAATTTTCGTTTCGCCAAAACACATTTTGCACCTCGCGGATAAGATGTACACTTTAATGTGAGCAGGAATTCATTTGCAAACAAAACCCTTCATGCACAAGTGATCTTGTGCCCACGAAAATATCTTGTTTGGCCGAAAGTCTTTTTTTTTTACCGTCCGGTGAATATGCACACTTTTAGTGGGCTAGGAATTCATTTGTAGACAAAAGCCTCGAGGTACAAATGATCACTTGCTGTTGGGGAACATGAAAATGTGTCGGTTAACCAAAAGTATTTTTTCACCGTGCGGTAAAGATATGCACACTTTAAGAATGTTCGAAATTAATATGAAAGCAAATTTATGAGGTACAAACGATCATGGGCCCTTGAGGATGACGAAAATTTCTATTATGGCCAAAACTTCTTTTGCAGTGTCCGGTTAAGGTGCGCACCTAGGAATGCATTTGTAGGAAATCCTTAAAGGACCCCTCTTACTTATTCTGCCTTTTATAATATACCTAGCTCCCATGTACAATCACAAGCTTCTAAAATCCCCACCTTTCTCCATTGTTTCGTTTTGTGCCTACGAACTTTTAGCGGTTTTTCGGATGTGCCGAGTTTTCCCGTCACACAACGCAAAGTTTGCCAGAATCTTGAATGTCCGCTGACGACTCTTTCACATATAAGGATATGAGAATCGTCTGTTTTTTACTTCTTTTATTTGCTTGCTTTTCCAACTTTTTAACCACGGCGCGTTCAGTTTTCAAATGTTCTGCGCTCAGCCGCCGCGTTGAAGAGCAGGAGGGCTGGATAGACTCGACAAGCTCTAACAAGAAAATCGCTAATTTCAGATGGAAAGTAATGGTATTTTCGGAAAGCATTTTTTCTGATCCGTTTCACGGGGAAATGAGCATTTCTAGTAAGAGTTGTGCTTTAAAATTGTAGGAGCGTTTCGACATCTCATTACGTGATTGACTTGACCGACTACGTTCTGCGTTTGACGGACAAGAAGGGGAGAGCTGCCGCGATTGTCGCAATTGACTTGGCTAAAACTTTTGATCTGGTCGACCATACCCTTCTACTTAAAAAACTTAGAGAACTTGAACTACCACGGCACATCAGAAGCTTCCTCTCAGAAAGAAACCATTATGTCAGGTTTGGAACTGAAGATGGGAAAGACATCTTATCGGAAGAGAACAGAGTCTATTGTGGTGTGCCCCAGGGAACCAAACTCTGCCCACTTTTATTTACTCTGTTCGTCAACATTATTCCAGAAATCGTACAGAAACACACATGTTTCCAGTATGCGGACGACCTATCAATAATAGTAACCTCTGATGACCCAGAAGGCTCGATCACGGAACTTCTCAGTGTACTCGAAAACTGGGCATGTGAAAATAAAATGAAAATCAACAGAGATAAAACGCAAGCAGTTGTCGCTGGCTTCGGACGTGAATCGTCAGACCGCCTTAGGCAAGAAATAGAAGACTGCGGCATCCAGTGTGAAAAAACCCTGTCAATCCTCGGGGTTAGCCTTGAAGACTCTATCAAATGGGCCAGAAACACCGAAGAAATAACCAAGAATGGGTCTAGACGGTTGTTCTTGCTGCACGCCCTTCGCAAGGCTGGGCTGGAGCGAGAAATTAAGCTCAACGCAGTCCTGGAATACATGTCTGTTGTGTGGCACTCATCCCTAGACAACCAGCAGTCACAGACCATTGAGAAAATCCAAAAGAGAGCCTGCAAACTGATCATCGGAAGTGGTTATCGTGGCTACGAGCAGGCACTGCTGGAACTAAAACTGGAAAGACTCGACGGTAGAAGACTTCTGCATTATTTATTTATGACCCGCTTTTTAGTTACAGTGGAGTAATACAAAAACAAAGTAAAAGGCACGAATAAGAAGACCTAAGGTTTCGATGGGATCCCAAAAATCTAAAATTTGATCCAGACAATTGGGTCTTGATTTCGCCAGATCCAGTCTTCGCCCCGCTAATCATCTGAGAAAACCAAGTTCAGATATACCTCTATAAGCCATATTTATTTTGACGAGACCGACCGAAACTTCCTGCTTTACTTCTGCCAAATTTCCGGTTTCGGCCGAATTCCGAGCGAACTACTTGTCTAGCAATAAAAGAACAATTCAGAAACGAATTCAGCGTATCTCCTGATCCCTATAAAAAAAAAAACTAATAACTTCCAATAAAACTTTCCGGTTTCAACCGGATTCCGGACGAAGTATATGTCCAGGTAAAAAATTATTGTCATTCAAAGACTCAGCGTCTTTTCTTAGCCCTAATCTGTCATCTAATTAACTTTAAATAAAACTTTCCCTTTTAACAAATTTTCCGGTTTGGCTGGATTCCGGGCGAACTAGTTGTCCGACGATCAAATGGCTTTCATCATCGTGTTCAGGGGGTATATTAACCTTACTTTAATTTAAGCTTTGAGGGAAGGAACGAAGAGCCAATGTTTAAACGTACCAGAGGCAGGGGTTCTGGTATGGGTGGGGAGTTTGGGGACGCCCCCTTCCCCGCATATTGTCGGCCAGTTGGTAAAAAAAAATAGCCGAGTCGGCGCAAAGTGCCGCGACAGTAGTTTTTTTTCAAAACAGTAATTTTTTCTTAAAAACAGTATTTTTTCCTAAAAACAGTCGTGCATGTCTTCTTACCCCAAAATCGAAAATCTAATCAACTTCAAATAAAATTTTTAATTCTAACCAACTTTCCGGTCTCGCCGGATTCCAATCGAACTACTTATCCGGCAATGACTTTCACCATCGTGCTCAGTATGTCTTCTTACCCCATAATCGACTATCGCAGTAGCCGTTTAAAAATATGTTGCTTGCCCTTTAATTTAAACCTCCTCCCCCACCACTAAATGTAGGATTACAGAGCCCATCTACGAACTCGATCTTACTCTTGACCCAAACAATCCTCACACCAAGTTTCATCAACATATCTTATTCCCTTCGAGAGTTATCGTGCTGACAGACGGACGGACAGACGGACAACTTTTGTGATGTCATAGGTATCCCTCCACTTACGTTTTGGGATCCCAAAAACACTAAACAACGAACTAATTAAACATGTTGGCGTTCCTTAAATACATTTAAACACGGTGCCATAAAATTTGAAATTAACACTAAACGGGGTTCTGGATGAAACAAGAGTTGCAAGCTCGTTGGGCACTTGCAAGGACAGGTAGCATCAGATAAGGTTCGTTTTGTCAAAGTCGTGGAGGAAAAGAATAGCCTACCATACTCCCCTCCAACTCCGGGCACCCGAATCATATGATAGTTTTGTCCATCAAGTTGACACACGATTTCGAACAACTCCCGAACTTTAACTGCTCCCTCAGTGTCCGATCTTGGCCTAACAGGCTTTTTGACTTTACAAAAACCAAGAACAAATAATCAGATAGAACCTCAGTCTCCCTATCTCTGTAATATGACCATGCGGAGTCGATTAATTCCCCATACCCTGCCTAATGCAAACGAGCGGAGGTTAGGAGCTACGAGGCAGATCACGTTTCTATTTACCTCTACAAATAAATATATCGTTGAGAAGCCTTAGGTCTGTGATGAGCAACGGCGAATACAGAAGTAGACAGGTATCAATTCAAAGCTAGAGCAATTTCGAGCAATACCTCTAGCTCCGCTCAGTTTTGTCGGGGTATTCATAGTCGCTGCATGGGACCAAAGACGGAGGTTCAGATCTGATTATTTATTCCTGGAAAACTCTTCTCGTCGAGTCGCACACTCACATTTTTGCACTGTGTGGGAAAGACGCACACTTTAAGGGGGCTAGAAATTCATTTTCACGCAAAACCCTTGAGGCACAAGTGAAATTTTCGTTTCGCCAAAACACATTTTGCACCTCGCGGATAAGATGTACACTTTAATGTGAGCAGGAATTCATTTGCAAACAAAACCCTTCATGCACAAGTGATCATGTGCCCACGAAAATATCTTGTTTGGCCGAAAGTCTTTTTTTTTTTACCGTCCGGTGAATATGCACACTTTAAGTGGACTAGGAATTCATTTGTAGACAAAAGCCTCGAGGTACAAATGATCACTTGCTGTTGGGGAACATGAAAATGTGTCGGTTAACCAAAAGTATTTTTTCACCGTGCGGTAAAGATATGCACACTTTAAGAATGTTCGAAATTAATATGAAAGCAAATTTATGAGGTACAAACGATCATGGGCCCTTGAGGATGACGAAAATTTCTATTATGGCCAAAACTTCTTTTGCAGTGTCCGGTTAAGGTGCGCACCTAGGAATGCATTTGTAGGAAATCCTTAAAGGACCCCTCTTACTTATTCTGCCTTTTATAATATACCTAGCTCCCATGTACAATCACAAGCTTCTAAAATCCCCACCTTTCTCCATTGTTTCGTTTTGTGCCTACGAACTTTTAGCGGTTTTTTGGATGTGCCGAGTTTTCCCGTCACACAACGCAAAGTTTGCCAGAATCTTGAATGTCCGCTGACGACTCTTTCACATATAAGGATATGAGAATCGTCTGTTTTTACTTCTTTTATTTGCTTGCTTTTCCAACTTTTTAACCACGGCGCGTTCAGTTTTCAAATGTTCTGCGCTCAGCCGCCGCGTTGGAGAGCAGGAGGGCTGGATAGACTCGACAAGCTCTAACAAGAAAATTGCTAATTTCAGATGGAAAGTAATGGTATTTTCGGAAAGCATTTTTTCTGATCCGTTTCACGGGGAAATGAGCATTTCTAGTAAGAGTTGTGCTTTAAAATTGTAGGAGCGTTTCGACATCTCATTACGTGATTGACTTGACCGACTACGTTCTGCGTTTGACGGACAAGAAGGGGAGAGCTGCCGCGATTGTCGCAATTGACTTGGCTAAAACTTTTGATCTGATCGACCATACCCTTCTACTTCAAAAACTTAGAGAACTCGAACTACCACGGCACATCAGAAGCTTCCTCTCAGAAAGAAACCATTATGTCAGGTTTGGAACTGAAGATGGGAAAGACATATTACCGGAAGAGAACAAAGTCTATTGTGGTGTGCCCCAAGGAACCAAACTCTGCCCACTTTTATTTACTCTGTTCGTCAACAGTATTCCAGAAATCGTACAGAAACACACATGTTTCCAGTATGCGGACGACCTATCAATAATAGTAACCTCTGATGACCCAGAAGGCTCGATCACGGAACTTCTCAGTGTACTCGAAAACTGGGCATGTGAAAATAAAATGAAAATCAACAGAGATAAAACGCAAGCAGTTGTCGCTGGCTTCGGACGTGAATCGTCAGACCGCCTTAGGCAAGAAATAGAAGACTGCGGCATCCAGTGTGAAAAAACCCTGTCAATCCTCTGGGTTAGCCTTGAAGACTTTATCAAATGGGCCAGAAACACCGAAGAAATAACCAAGAATGGGTCTAGACGGTTGTTCTTGCTGCACGCCCTTCGCAAGGCTGGGCTGGAGCGAGAAATTAAGCTCAACGCAGTCCTAGAATACATGTCTGTTGTGTGGCACTCATCCCTAGACAACCAGCAGTCACAGACCATTGAGAAAATCCAAAAGAGAGCCTGCAAACTGATCATCGGAAGTGGTTATCGTGGCTACTAGCAGGCACTGCTGGAACTAAAACTGGAAAGACTCGACGGTAGAAGACTTCTGCCTGTATGAAATGGTCAAAGTCTATCACGGTCAGCCCGGTTCCACGCCCTGCTCCCAAAACGCTCCGAACAAATCCATCAGTACGAAACTCGCCAGCGGGCAGGCTTCGAACTGGTGAAATGTAACACGGAGCTTTATTGCCGCTCGGCACCGCCGTTCATGGTTAGAATAATTATCGAGGGCTTATTCGTGTTCCTTTTTTTGTACATCCCTTTCAGTGTCTCACAGCCGGTTCTTTGCATTAAACCCGTCTCTGTCTCTCTCATCCCTTGAGATGAAAATGATAATGAAAATATATCATGACCAGTCCGGGCATGAAACGGAGCATTTGAAATAGATGTTCTGTCTGTTATTAGGTTTCATTCAGACCCGACGACTGGTTCGAAAGTCATGCCTGTCACAAGTTTCCGCATAGCCCCTTCCTATTTTCCCCTCGGTAAGGTCGGACCCGATAAGTGACAAATTATGGGTCAGTCTGGTCGGGTCCCTAATATGCCTGCCAATTTTCATCGTCCTAGAACATAAGGCGATTAGCAGAATTCGGGGACCCCTCCAACTCTGCTCACAGTGTCCGCATACGGCCAGATTCTGTAAATGAGGTATCTAGGGACAATGCTGTTTTTGCCCAATCCAGTTCTATCCCAGTCCTTCCACTCTAAGCATGTAACAAGATTTCCGGTATCCCCCTCGTCGCAGTTATCGGGTCCGGTTCGGACTTGAAATGAGATGTCTGGGACACCTGCTGTTACCATTATTATCAAGTTTGGTTCTGATCCGATCAGCCGTTCGAAATCATGCATGCCACACTCTCC
Source organism: Branchinecta lynchi (assembly GCA_023053575.1). Classification (NCBI taxonomy): domain Eukaryota; kingdom Metazoa; phylum Arthropoda; class Branchiopoda; order Anostraca; family Branchinectidae; genus Branchinecta; species Branchinecta lynchi. Next base: position 4,116,188 of record JAKZAP010000003.1, on the reverse strand, counting down.
GGATTCCCCCTCGCTCCAATCCCCCACGAGGAATTAACTACGTCTGCGTCAACCTGGTTGAGTTCCTGATATGCCTGCTAACTTCCATCGTCGTAGAACATCTGGAAGTAACCAACCTTAGCTCGGGATCGCCGGAATTCCAGGCTCCCCCACAGTGCCCGGATACGGTCCAATTCCGTAAATGATGTATCTAAGGCTTGCGCTTGTCCTAATTCTCACCAAGTTTTGATTCAGTACATCCATTTTAAGTTTGTCATTGGATTTCCTATGCCGCCCTCCAACTCCCTCCACGACACAGTTACGGGATCCACTCTGGTCTTAAATTGGGACCTTTGAGACACGTGCTCTTTTCAGATATTAAGTTTCGTCCAAATCCCATCACCCATTCGAAAGTACCGTATTTTGATCGATGTTTTAACTAAAGAGTGTGGACTGTGTAATATGTATTGACGATACTACGCTAGCTAGTGTAAGCCATTCTGGAAATAAACTAATATTATTACTAACATATTATTATTATCCGCATCCGTCGTAAAATTTAACACAAATATATGCGCAACCATGTGTTAAATGATGTTAAACGTCTGACAGTGTAGTAACACCTTACGAGGAGCTTCAGCCTACTGAAACATTAAATTTCATAATTACAGGTGATGGAACGCGCATTATTAAACATCGACAACAGCTATCGTATACCTTACATTCGAGCAACTGGAGTATGCTGCAAGACCAACCTCCCCTCAAACACGGCATTCAGGTTAGACTTGGGTTTTGGTATGCTTATTAAGGGTCACCTCACAGTGAACGGTCACCGAAGAAAAAAATAAATAAAACCAAAACTTAGAATTTTTTTACTTCAAAATATTTTATCCATTCATGTTTTTGTCATGCTTCACCCTTTTTTTCTGAAAACGCTGCTGTTTAGTCCACTAACTGCCATCTGGTTTTCCTTTCACAATTTAAATCTTTTGCCAAATGGAACGTACCTCCACCAAAGGCTTATTCTCGCCGTTCCCCGAGGACTCCACTTGAGGAGTCCCGCCTTTTTGTTTGTCCCGGGGACTCCCTCCCCGTATTCTCGCGAGTCCCCACGGACGGGGAATGCCCTGATTATCATCACCATCATCAAAAAGGACTCCCTTTCAGATTTTCAATTTTTGCTGGTGTTGGTGCAATATAAAATTAATTGAAAACAATCAGAATGAACAAAATAAAAAATAAAGTGGATCCAGCCTAAACTCGTCAACTGTATATTTTTTTCTTGAACAAAATCCATTTTGGAAGCATTCCCCGTGTTCTCGCTGTTTCTGTACGCGGAGTCCGCGTGGAGTGACTCCCTCTATTCTCGCCGTTTCCTTTGATTCCCCGAGAAGTTCTCGGGGAACGGCAAGAATACGCCTCAAGAAGATGGTGGTTCAAATCAACTATCTTAGATAGAAAATTTACGTTTGTAAATGCAGAACAAAATCAAAGCTAAAAGTTTGTGCCAGGACAACCCTGAAATAGTTGGCTGTTAGCTGGTACCAATTTTGTTATTTTCCCTTTACATTTGACTGTTTTATATGTTTTGTCTACCTTGCAAAGATCATTGATAAAAGAGTGGAAAATCTCACATCTTGCGCTAGTAAACTGAACCACCAGAGGTCTTCCCTGTTTGTGAGGTCTTCCCCCGCTAGTGTGAGGTCTTGTGTGAGGTCTTCCCCCACTTGTGTGGGCTTAGTGTAAAAGAATTCTACGTGCTGTGTCTTTTATTTCTTTGTTGTTTTTGTTTTACTCCGTCACTTAGGGCTACACGACCTCCATTGTTTTTTGATGGGTTAGAAATAAACTAAATTGAATTTGATAAGCGATAACAAAACCAGCGTGGTGAAACAATTAGAGAAGTGTTCAAATAAGCATATCTTTACTATGCCTGGATCTGTAACCTTCGGAGTTGTGCATTTATTGCTAAGGGAGCAACCAAAAGAGGGAACGGTAATAACGCTTACTAAATAGGGAACGGTATATTAAAAAGAGGAATGCTGCACCAGGAGGAAGTTACTAAAAAGAGGAATGATGCACCATCCCTTCCCGTAGTTTAGTCGATCGTTTAATCAACATTTTTGGAGGATGACAAGGGGCAGGACTCCTGTTCTGTTCCGTTTTTTAGTCGGTCGGTTGCCAATCGGAGCCGATCAGACCGGAAGTCATTATTCTGAGTGTGCTCGGTCGAATAGGAGTCCATTCTCGCCCCTCGAGATTTTTTGTGTGGTGCAGATAGAGTAAAAGAATGAACGGAACTGCTAGAACCCGGGTCCTGCCACTCACAGCTCTCAACGCTCATTATATCGCTCTTATATTTTGTTTTTAATTTGTTTCTTTATTTCTTGCTCAATAAGTTGTTATTGACCTGAAGAGAGGCCACAGTGAAATTAAGTTTTCAAAATTTTGAAAAATTTCCAGCTTTACGTTTGTTCCGCTACTACGGACAGCGAACTCTGTCTTAAACCTTCTTTTCGTCTGCTTAGGGGTTTCGGCGGCCCTCAGGGTATGATGGTAACAGAAGCTTTCATTGACCATCTCGCACGCCATCTAGATTTGGACCCTGTTGAAATAAGACGAAAGAATTTGTACAAGGAGGGCGACAAGACACATTTCAATCAGACCCTCGATGAATGCAGCCTCGAGCGCTGTTTCGAAGAATGCTACACACAGAGTGCCTACTCGAAAAGAAGGGCAGCGGTTGCAGATATGAACAGGTACCGTGGGTTTCACTCTAGGCGTGTTTCAACCTTCTATACCGATAGTAGTAGTAGGATAGTGTTATTGAGAATAATTAATTTCCATAACAAAAGGGGAGCTTGCGATGATGAACTTATTAGAAAATAAGATAGAATATGGAGGATGACGTGAGGCCATGTAGCAGAACCAACCAACAACAAGAGCAACGAGCTCATATGACACATGTCACGAATAGGTGGTAGAGCAAAGCAGATGAGAAGGTCATAAAATACCCCGCCGTCAAAAATGTGAGACACAGCGTTTCCAGGACTCCCCTTCCGACTACCCCCACTGTGTCTAAATATGACTCGGAAATATAAACGTAGCATCTCTGACATCTTCTATTCCCCTCTATCCAGTTTGACTGGAATCGGAGCGTAGCCTATCTGCAAATTTCCAATTCCCAGTTCACCCCCCTCCCCTGACGTGGCCAGATCCAATCCAGACACCAAATAACAAATAAAGGCCGCATAAACTCAGTACTGTCCAACTTGCATCCAAATCAAATCAAATCATTTAATGTAAACCAGATACAGTCTCTCATAGGCATAGCCCAAACGAGGGGTTGCGCGCTGGTGCCTCATGGTGTACAAGTTCCCTGCCTCATGCCTGCCTCAAGTGCCTCATGCCTGCCTCACGTGCCTCATGCCTGCCTCACGTGCCTCATGCCTGCCTCACGTGCCTCATGCCTGCCTCATGTGCCTCATGCCTGCCTCACGTGCCTCATCGCCCGTTCTGGTGACACGTTTAGGGATTTTTGAAAAATTTTCGCTCAGCTACGAGATCTGTGATGAATAACAAAAAGAGAGGGAGCTTCTTATCCCTCGGGAAATTTGAACTTTGTTGTCCATGCGGATTATTTGAAAGGTAAAATAAATATTTCTTGTTAGTTGATTAATGCCTTTAATAAACCCTGGTAAATTATCTCTGACAGACTTGGGTATACTCAGGACTATTCAAAAGACTACTCAACGACTATTTTTAAGGCAGTCTGTTCGTGTCGCTGATATGCCTACCAAATTCCATCGTCCTAGTACCGAACTCGCGGGATCACCCAATTCCCCCCCCCCCAAACTCCCGCCACAGTGCCCGAATCCGGTCCGGTTCTCTCAACGATGTATCTAGGACTTGTGCTTGTTCTTCCGACCAAGTTTCGTCCCGATCCCTCCACTCTAAGCGTTTCCCAAGATTTCCGGTTCCCCCTCCAGCTCCCCCCAAAGTCACCGGATCCGGTCCGGATTTTAAGTGGGTCGTCTGAGGCACCGAGATCTCTCCAAACATCATTGTGTTGCGAGAGCAACACTTTGGTTTTGTCCTGTTTTTTTGTTGTTTTTTTTCCTATGCCGCCGATTTCATTTTATTCCTGGTAATTGGTAAGGGTCTAACTGTGCGGTTTTTACGGAAAGTGTGGACCTTAGGCCGGATTGATGAATATGACATTACATTTTGGAAAGCTCCGTAGAACTCTTGCCTGGGGCCAAAAAGGATGGTTTTTACTTGTCCTCGAGCCAGAGCCTACGGTGTGCGAAGTGAAGAGGAGTTATATAGCATATGCCAGAGAGGACTATCTGAAGTTGTGCAGCCAACCTTTCGTTTCATCAAACCATGTTTCTGCTTTCGAGTGGAAAGCTCCGCTCTAGCACGCAAGCAGGCAGGCACCAGTTTCAAACTGAAGATGGATTAAAATCTGGTGTTAAATATAGTGTTAGATATGGTTAAAAATCTAAAAAAGATCTGGTAAATATAGTGTTAAAATCTGGTTTAAATATAAGTGTTAAATATATGCGTTACCCGGCCCCATAGCCAACATATCTTCTTTGAGTGATAAATAGAAAAATCTAGAGCAAACCAAAAAGTGGCCTTTTACCACGGGTCCGAAAGTGGTGCTATCTATTTTTTCTATCCATTTGTGTTCGCGATTTCAGCTGAGTTTATCATTCGTTTTTTTGCACTTGGGTGTGCGGTAGAGAAATGGTATCAGATGTACATCTTAAACTTTAGAACTTCTATCCTTGCTAAAAAAATTGGAGATTATCCTTTGCTCCTTTCTAAGTGGTGACGTTAGAAAGTTGGCCTACGGCAAAAAAGTCAACTTTTGAACTAAGACAGGTAGAATTATTTTTTCAACGGCAATCGATAGCCGTTGATGAGCTGATCAAAGTATATGGCATTCGTTTTTTGGTACAAAGATTCCTTCGTAAGATACACCAGTTTGAAAGTTTCAAGGGGTTGACAACTTCAGTAGGAATGTACACACGAAACCAACAATAGGCGATACCAGCTGTGAGACATGTAGGGGACTTATAGGCGACAGTCGATATATGTTAGCTCCTAATCATCTTCGGCAATGAGGGGTTTGCAGCTTTTGCCAGTTGGTGTATCTGTGATTTGTTTCCGGTGTATTCGATGGTAAGAACAATTTGGTTCCCAATTGTAAAACATGCAAGGGACTTTGTAAGTAATAATCTCCTGTTATGCTACAAAAATCTTCAGCGATGAGGGGTTTGCAACTTTTGCTACCTGGTGTACCCATTATTTTTATCCGGTGAACTTTATGTCTATCATGGGAGACGGACTTGTAAGTAAGAATCGGTTCACGAGGGGCTACAATTTTGTGCAAATTGTTGCATCTTGTATTCGATTTATATAAATCTGACGGTACGAAAGTTTGTATCGATGGTCTATCGCTGTAACCTAGGATTAACTGTTTCCCCAACGGGTACAAACGATAATGTAAAACAATGAGGTAGTTTCGTAATAATTAATAGTGTCATCTATGGTATTTTAATCCTGAAAAGTTACGGATAGCTTTATAATACCAACTAGATTATATGAGATATTGTTCCAAGTTTTCATCCGTCACGATGTCTACGATTGAAAAGGATAAAGTTCAACTGACTGCGAAGTCAATTTAGTCCCTTTTTCTGATATTCTTTTGTTGTTGTTAGGGCAATCGATAGCCCTTGATGAGCTGATCAAAGTATATGTCATCCATTTTTATGGCACTTGAGCTTACTCAAGTGCCATATAGCGATTGTAATTTCTGTCCGTCAGTCGGTCTGTCGGTCCCGGTTTTGCTAGTTCGGGCACTTCCAGATAAGCTAGGGCGATGAAACTTGGCAGGCATATCAGGAACTGGACCAGATTAAATTAGAAATTGTCGCTTCCTCGATCCGACCATCTGGAGGGGAGTGGAGGGAGGGGGAATCCGGAAAAAATAGGAAAAATGAGATATTTTTAGCTTACGAATGGGTGATCGGATCTTGATATATGGAAGGACTTCGTGTCTCAGACCCTCCATTTTAAATCCAGACCGGATCCGGTGACACTGGGGGGAGTTGGAGGGGGAAACCGGAAATCTTGGAAAACACTTAAAGTGGAGGGATCCGGATGAAACTTGGTGGAAAGTACAAGCAAAAGTCCTAGATACGTGACTGATATAACCGGAACGGATCCGCTCACTTTGGGGGAGTTGGGGGGGGGAGAAGTCCGAATTTGTAGTGATCCCGCGAGTTCCGTGCTTCCTGATGTGCTGGGACGATGGAAATTGACAGGCATGTCTGGGACCCGACCAGATTAAATAGGAAATCGTCAATTCCCCGATTCGACCATCTGGGGGGGGAGTGGAGGGAGGGTGAAGCCAAAATTTTAGGTATGTTTAGCTTGCGAACGGGTGATCGGATCTTGATGAAAATTGATATTTAGGATGACCTCGTGTCTCAGACATCTCACTTTAAATCCGGGCCGGATCCGATGACACTGGGGGGAGTTAGAGGAGGGAACCGGAAATTTTTAGAAACGCTTAAAGTGGAGGGATCGGGATGAAACTTGGTGGGGAAAACAAGCACAGGTCCTAGACACGTCATTGACATAACCGGACCGGATCAGGGCACTGTGGAGGAGTTGGGGTGGGGGTCCGGATTTCTAGCGATCCCGCGAGTTCGGCATACTTCCTGATGTCCTAGGGCGATAAAACTTGGCAGGTGTGTCAGGGATCCGAACAGATTGACTTGAGTACAGTCGTTTCCCCGACCCGACCATTGTGGGGGGAGTGGGTGGATGGGGAGTCAGGAATCTAGTGGCGTGCATAACTTTTGAACGGGTGATCGGATTTGAATGAAACTTGTCTGGTGAACTATCGCCTCGGACGTTCAGTGTTATGTCCGGGTTGGGTCCGATACCTGTGGGGATGGGGGGGGGGGGAACTCAAGAAACTCTAAAAGCAAAGGGATTGGGACGAAACTTAATGGATGGAACAAGCATTAGGCCTACATGAAATTGACGGAGCCAGATGGTTTCGTGGCTCTGTGGGGGGAGTTGGAGGGGGTTTCCTGGAATTCCGGTAGTCGTGAGTTAGAATAGTTCCAGATGTAAAACGACAAGGAAACTTTGCAGGCATATTAGCGACCCGAATTATCTTGACTTAAGAACAGTCGTTGATTGAACAGCCAAGATTGACTTGAGAACAGTCGTTTCCCCGACCCGACCATCGTGGGGGGAGTGGGTGGATGGGGAGTCAGGAATCTAGTGGCGTGCATAACTTTTGAACGGGTGATCGGATTTGAATGAAACTTGTCTGGTGAGCTATCGCCTCGGATGTTCAGTGTCACCCCACCCCCCCCCCCCCCCCCCGGGGGGGGGGGGGGGGGTACCGGAACTTTCCTAAAATGCTCAGATTCGAGTGAAACTTGATAGATGGTATAAAAGAAGATGGTTTAGGTGGTGGATGAAAGTTTGAACAGTCATGTGCATTTGCTACAGATAATCGAGACGATGCCGGAACTGCTCAGAAATGAGTGAAACTAAATATCCTATTTCTATTTCCGAACCGCATTCTTGGATGGCGGGTGTATTTTGTGACGTTCTCATCTACTTTCTTGTAGAGCCTACTCGTACAAGTGCCATATGAGCTCGTAGCTCTTGTTTTTAACAAAAACCCTTCATGAGATAAACCAGTTTGAAAGTTTCAAGGGGTTGACAACTTCAGGAGTAAGGTACACACTGAAACCAAAAACAGGCGATACCAGTTGTGAGACATGTAAGGGACTAGTAAGCAACAGTCAACTGTTGCTCATAATCATCTTCGGCAATGAGGAGTTTTCAGCTTTTGCTAGTTGGTGTACCTGTTATTAGTTTCCGGTGTATTCGATGGTAAGAACACTTTTGTTCCCAATTGTAAGACATGCATGGGACTTGTAAGTAATAATCGGCTGTTATGCTGCAATCATCTTCAGCGATGAGGGGTTTGCAACTTTTGCTAGCTGGTGTACCCATTATTTGTTTCCCGTGAACTTGATTTCTATCAAGGGAGAGGGACTTGTAAGTAGGAATCGGTTCACGAGGGGCTAGAAATTTTTGCAAATTAGTGCACATTGTATTCGATTTCTGTAAATATGACGGTAAGAAAGTTTGTATCGATGGTCTATCACTATAACCTAGGATTAACTGTTTACGCAAGGGGTACAAACGATAATGTAAAACGATGAGGTAGTTTCGTAATAATTGATAGCGTCATCTATGGTATTTTAATCCTGAAAAGTTAAGATATTGTTCCAAGTTTTCATCCGTCATGATGTCTACGGATTGAAAAGGATAAAGTTCAACTGACCGCAAATTCAATTTAGTCCCTTCTTCCGATATTGTTTTATTGTTGATTGATCATGTATTAATTGGTCATGTGATTCTTCTTTTTAGAACAAACTGTTTTAAAAGCTTCGATAAGTTGACAAATCCAGCATTTAACCGAAAGCGAAGAAACAAAACCAAAGTGTTGCTCTCGCAACACTTCACGTTGCCCAGGCAACGTAGGTCTAGTTTTTCATTGCTATCCGATCACCCGTTGTAAAGTTATAAATACCTCAAGATTCCGGATTCCCCTCCCTCCACTCCCCCAACGATGCTCGGATCGGGGAAAAGATGCAACAATCATTTGGGGTCCCTGATATGCCTGCCAAGTTTGATCGTCCTAGCGTATGTGGAAGTGCCCGAACTAGCAAAATCCGGACCGACTGACGGACGGACAGAAATTGCGATCGCTATATGGCACTTGGCCGAAAGGCAAGTGCCATAATAACATGTCAAAAATGGCTAAGAAGGCAACCAAAGTTTCGGCGTTCGGCTGAATATAGGGTCGCACATGGATGCATGTTTTCAATGATTATTTCCCCCCGTTCTCCGGATCTAGAAAAATATTTTAAGATCTGCGCAGTGAATAAACTTCAAAGAAATGACGTAGGAATGCAAAGAAATTCCGGTAAATTCCAAGGTACAATCTCGAACAATTCTGGTATAATCTTGGAGCTGCCCCTCCCCACCCCCTCCCTCTACAAGGAAGGGCTCGTGATGCCCCTGGGTCTACTGTACAACCAGTCAGGGTTTCACACTCAATGACTATGGTGTCAAAACGAACCGTCAAATGTAGGCCAAAATCAAATGATCAACTGAGAATCTTCTGCAGATGTCGCGCGGGAATTTTTCCATCCCATCCGTTACATTGCAAGATAGGCGAGTTAGACTTCTTATATTACTATCATGATACTCTGTGGCCTGAACAGTACTCGGTACTGGGTACTTTCAGATATTCGCCACAAACGAATTGCTTAATCAATATGTAATATCAAACAAAACTGTTGCGACATTTTGACACTGACATTGCTAAGATTTTTTGGTCCGATGACTTCAATTCTACGCAAGTTGTATTTTCTGTCTGCCTCACGTGCCTCATGTCTGCCTCACGTGCCTCATGTCTGCCTCACGTGCCTCATGCCTGCCTCACGTGCCTCATGTTTGCCTCACGTGCCTCATGTCTGCCTCACGTGCCTCATGTCTGCCTCACGTGCCTCATGCCTGCCTCACGTGCCTCATCTGCCTCTGCCTCATGGTGTACACGAAATCGGCCAGTGCGCAACCCCTCGC